>OZ023319.1:36929346-37364346 GCA_964007375.1 Ophion obscuratus | reverse complement strand
CCGCCTATACGTTGTACTGTCGAACCAGATGGTTGTCGTAGGTCAGTCATCGAGAGCGGGAAAAAAAAGAATGCACTCGTGTAACCCTCCGCGCCCGTATACGAATAGTAAGCACCGTTGGTGTATGGCGAGGCAGCGTTCGACATTTATTCACCGTACGAACACTCGTTTTACGTGATTTTCGTTGTCAAGAATTGCATTGTTCTACGTGATCCGACAGACGGCGCGAGTACGTGACGCAAGTCGCTATGCGTCATTGCTGAACTTATTGACGGTGATGCTGACGAGTAAAAATGATGATGCTGTAGAGAAGTGACTAGTGGGAGATGACACCAATAGCAATGAGATCGCAGAGACATACGAAGGGGCATTCGGGAAGAAGTAATCGCCGGGTCAAGCCGCGAGCGGGGGAGGAAACCACATAACGGCATTCTACTTGAGGGGGGTAGGTTTAGACGAGGAAAAAAATTGGCTGATTTTCATGATTCCTCTCCTTCCATTCCTTTTTTTAAAAAGGAAACATTCTTTGACCATTTTTAATACTTGTAGTATGTTTTATTACTACTTTTGGCTGTTACATGGTATCTCTAATTTTTTTATTAATCTTTAAAAATGGCGTATTCATGGCGCGGTTTTCTATCACACATGGATGGCGCTAGCGACACATGTAGTCGGCATACAGGTCAGAAATTGGGTGTCTTTGTAGCTTGTACATCTGTTAAGAATACCCAGTCGTAATATAAGTAAATATCGCAACACAACGACCTTTTTTTCTAACCTACAAAATGTCAAAGTTTGTGCCAAATAAACACTATCTGCGGGAAGCCTTGCTTTTCTGCTTCAACCTAAAAAAAATAGCAGCTGAAGCACGTCGGTTACTTGAGGAGGCCTACGGCGAACATATACCATCAAAAACAACGTGTGAAGATTGGTTCAAGCGGTTCAGAAGTGGCGATTTTGAGACTGGGGACAAGGAGCGCTCGGGAAGTCCTCAAACATTTGCGGACTCCGATCTGCAGGCGTTATGGGATGTAGATGACACTCAAACAGAAGATCAACTTGCCGAGGCACGGCAATGTATTTCGAAACGTTTGCACGCCATGGGAAAAATTCATAAGGAAGGAAAGTGGGTGCCGCATGAGTTGACTGTGAGAGACAAATTGAAAATCGAAGAGCCACTTCCGAAATTTTGCTTTTGCGGTAGAACAGAAAGAGTTTCCTGCATCGAATTGTTACTGGCGATGAAAAATGGATATATTTCGAGATTCCCAAACGCAGAACATCGTGGCTTTCACTTGGCGAAGCCCCAACATCGACGGCACGGCCAAATCGCTTCGGAAAAAAGACAATGCTCTGCGTTTGGTGGGACCAGAAAGGAATCTTGTACTATGAGCTGCTGAAACCTACCTAGTCGCTACCGACAACAACTAATCAATTTGAACCACGCATTGCTCGAAAAACGGCCAGAATGGGACACGAGACACGAACGTGTGATATTGCAGCACGACAACGCTCCATGCCATCGCAGTTCCGTCGTCCAGGACACCATAAAAACACTGAAATGGGATCTGCTACCGCACCCGCCGTATTCGCCAGACCTGGCCCCTTCAGACTATCACTTGTTCCGGTCGATGGTGCATGGCTTGGGTGGGCTACACTTGGCCAATTACGATGCAGTACAAAATTAGTTGGACGAATGGTTTCAGTCCAAAGACGCGTCTTTTTATCGTTGCGGTATTTATGTATTGCCAGAGAGATGGCAAAAATGTGTAAATAGCGAGGGACAATACCTCGAATGAACTATTTTTTGTATTTGTCTTGAAATTTTCGATTTTTTTATTGGTCAAAAACAGACGGAAACTTAGTTGCGCACCTGGTAAACTGCATTTTCAAAACTGGCGTGAGGTATAGCTAAAAACCTAATCGACCGATTCTGATGAAATTTGGTATAAATCTTTCTAACCTTATTATTTAAAACATGGCGGTACATTTTTTCGAAAATAAAAAAGTATTTTTTATTGCAACATGTAGCTCTTTTTTCGGAAAATACTATCTTTTTCGTTCGAAGCGTACCATTTTATCGATTTTTAATATTTCTCACTTTTTCTTGGCTCATATTCTGCATATGAGTGTTAATGAAAGAAAAATCTTCGTTAGTTTTTTTCATATTAATCCCGCCCATGCTACGTGTCACGCCGTTTCACAACATCCGCCGCAATCTGTTTAGAAGACCGTGCCATACCTCCGTCATTTTTTAAATGTTAGTAAATAAAAAATAACTTGTAACAGTTAAAAGTAGTAATAAAACCGGCCCGTAAATAGTTTAGAAAATTAAATTTTTTTTTTTAATTCCAAAATGTAGCTCCATTTTTAAAGATTAATAAATTTAAAAAAAACCGTGTAACAGCTAAAACTAGTAATAAAACATACCCTAAGTCTCATAAATCAATCTATCCTTATTGTCTAAAACATGACCGTAAATCTTTCACAAGATTTTTAAAAAGTATTTTTCACTGCCTAATGTAGGCTTTTTTCGGAAAATTCTATCTTTTTGGTCCAAGTCGTACCGTTTCACCAATTTTCAACATTTTTCATTTTTTCTTGGTTCATATTCTGCATATGCTTGGTAATGAAAGAAAAATCTTTGTTGGTTTCTTTCAGATTAATTCCGCCGACGCTACGTGTCACGCCGTCTGACACCATCCACCGCAACCCGTTTTGAGAGACCGTGCCATATCTTCGCCATTTTGAAGTATTAATAAATAACAAATATGCCCCAAGTCTCAAATATGGAGAAGAAAGCTTTCTTAAAAAAAATATTGAAAATTATCCATTTTTTCCCTGCCTCAAGGTGTCTCCCCCTTAGGAGAATGAACGGTGAGCCTACATGGCGAATTCTCTTAATGTATGACTTAACGCTACCTCTACCAATGCCTGGATCCAATAAAGTTGCCGTATACTGTAATACACACACGTGTACGTGTCCGAACAGATGGGTATTTATATATTTACATGTGAATATACGTGTACAAGCATACGTATACGTATATGGAAACGTTGACTACTATGTATGAGTAGAGAAGATGCGTGGAAAAGGGCACTTGGGCTCGGTATGCACTCCGAACGAAAACACGACGCTGTGAGCCAAAAATATCGCGTATGAGTCAACTTGAGAGTCTAAATAGGAGGTTCGACGAATTTAGGCCTTGCATCTGGATTATAAGCCCGAGTTTGGGAGCTATTTCGCGAAAGGCCTGACCCTCTCTCTCTCTCTCTCTCTCTCTCTCTCTTCATTTTATTAAAAATTTATTTGGAATATTTTCGTTTCCATTTTTTTCCATATCGTGATTGTATTTTTATTTGATGTTTTTTTACGTTGATTACTATGTTGCGTCGTTATGATTTTATTTTCCTTCTCCATTTTGGATTTATTTTAGTTCTTCTTCTTGTAGGTTCTGCTTTTGCTTCTGTGTAATTTCGTAACTTGATATTACCTTTGTCTTTTTTGTATTCTCTCGTTATTTACTATGCTTAATTATTTTTATACTCTATTTTACGTTTTTGTACAACTTTATAGCCTTATTATTATTTTGTATTTTTTCGTTGCTTGAATTGTTTATGATTTACTTTTCCTTTTGTATCTTTGTTTTGACCTGGGCATAGCAAAATCTGGCAATCAATCTCGCTTATTCTCGCCCTTCCCCTGTCTCTCGATGGCTCGAGACCGACACGAGTCATATATCGAATATCATCTTATTCGATGGAGGCTAGAATAATTGTCATGACGATGTCGTCGACGTGAAGCGAAGAAATTTCAACAATATCATTTGCGTACGGGAAATTCTTATATTTCGAAACAAAATAATAATCTAGTCTATTAATAGTGATAATGCAAATAAACGATTTTCAAAACTTATCGAAGTGCATTTTGATGCTGTATTTTGTGATTTAACATGGCTAATGAGAATCTCAATAAGTATTAGCTTTTCGAATTTTCATCTACCATTTTGAATTTGGGACAGACACACAATTTACATTCAGCAACATTGAAAACCTCAAAATATTTTATACGAGACGCACTTCATTGTTTTATCTTGAATTGCAAAAATATGATATCTGTATTTTGTATCGAAAAATGAAGGAAGAAAAAGTTATTGGAGTGCTCTCCTAACACCCATAAACGACTATAAATGGTTCCCTTCATTCTAGACTTTTGTTAATTCAGCCACGATCTCCATTGGAACGGCCCCATTCCGACCCTTAACGGATCGGCATGAGCGTAGGGCCCTAAAAACAGGTTGAATTTTGATATTTGTTACTGCTGCGAGTATTGGGATAACGAAGTCGGGATTTTATACGCAATTAATATATAGCTATGTCACGTTTCATATTTTTTAGTTGAGCAATTTTTATCAGTAAAGAAGTTATAATTGTTTAAACAGAGCGCGGTCATTGCTGCATGGCCAATCAGTGTATATAGTTCTGGCAACTAGGGTGAACTGCAATGGAAAATAAAGAAATGACTTTTAATATTATAATAGAACTTTCGTATGACCGGATTCTGTTGTTAAACAATTAATCCTCGTTCGGGAATTCCTTGCGGTGGAACCGGTTAACAATATGGAGTAGGTAGTGGCAAGGTGATGAGAACAAGAAAGATGAGGTACTTGAAGTTCGGGATGCCTCCGTATCAAGGTAGGGTTTTTAGCGTAACGTGGCATGAAATAATAAATGGTAACAAGATAGATTTTATACAAATGTTTTTAATAAGGAGGTATATCAATGGTAAAAATATAAATGTACACGAATGAAATATTGGTTGTGAATATAAGAAAATAAATTAATATCTAAATGGAGAATAGTTCGAAGGATCGAAAAGAAAAGTGGCAGTTAAGGAGAGGAAGGGAAAAAGCTTTAATGGGGTCGCCTAGTGTGAAGGCCGTTTTTTAATGCTTTTCTGGAGAATTTTTTTTTTGACAAACCATTAAAATAAAATAATTTATAAATTGTATATTGTTTTTATCAACATTTAAACAAACATTGTGAATTTTTTAAAGTCATTATATAGAATATAGTCGAAGATACACCGCAAAACAGGAACGCATATATAAAAAGAGGTGCTCCACTGCTGCCATGATTCCGGACGTTCTGCTTATACGAAATCAAAAAACCAAGCGCAATTTTAATCGTGAGACCTGAGGGTCTACATGGAACTAAAATAAAGTTAGAATTCCAAAAAAATAATTTTTTTACGCTTCCGAAAAAAATCATTTTTTCGTATTTTTTGGGGTCTATATAGCTGATAAAAAGAAAACTAACGAAGCAATCTTAATTATTTTAGTTCGACTTGTAGTTATATATGTACTAAAGATGCTGTATAAATTTGAGCAGAATCAATCAAATAGTTTTTGAGATATCATGCCATCAGTTTGAAAAAGTCATGTTTTGAGAAAAACGCGTTTGCAAGTTGTTGTATATAATTCATAATAAAAAAAATGGTTTCACCATCAATCTGCTATGCCTGGACCATAGAGTACACCTTCCGCTTCTTCAAAGAGGTCATGCAAGGCCGTTTTTTTCTTTTTTTGATCTGACACACTAGACGACCCTTTAACTTTTACTGTCTGTAACCATTATTTAGACAGCACCATGCGGCGCGTTTGAAAAAGATGAGTAGGAGAACCGGACTGTGAGCTCGTACGTGGGTAGTAGCTGAAAAAGAGACGCAAACCCAGCACTTTTTAGCGTAGAATATGAATTTTTGTCTCAAGGTAGATGGTTGCATACTGAAAGTAACCGCAATAAAATGTTGCCCCTCAACTCGCCCCAACTCTAAGAAATAGGGGTTGAAAAAAAATCGCCGTATCTCGATAATTAATACCCCGATCAAAAAATGTTTCAAACAAAAGTCGTTTGGAATAATTAAATCCATATAAAGTTATTTAACGTCCAATCCCCTATCTTTGAAAATAGCGGTACAAAAACACTAGAGCACCATTGACCCAGATAAGGATGCAGCGATGTCTACACCGCTCGCACACGCATCAACCCCGAATTTTCGAATTGTTTTTGTGCCGCTATTTTCAAATATATGGGGTTGGACGTCACATAAGTTTATACGAATTTTATTATTCCAAACAACTTTTGTTTGAAACCTTCTTTGATCGGGCTATTAATTATCGAGATACGGCGAGTTTTAAGTTTTCAACCCCAATATTTCTTGCACCCGTATTTATAGTCGTTCCTCAAGAAATAAGGCTTCCTTGTTCTTTGTTCTGAACAAAGAACAAGGAATAAGGATTCCTGAAGGCACATCTATGAATCCGCGTGTTAGGTTTGGGACGAGATGAGGGGCAACATTTTATTGGGGTTACTTTCAGTCTGCAACCATTTATCTTCAGTCGAAAATACGTATTTTATGCTAGAAGTGCTGGTATTTCGTCTCTTTTACTGGATTATAGCTGTTTACAGGCTGTCAACAGCGATATCGAATATCCAGTTTGCGACCCGAGGCCGGAGTTTTATATCCGTCTCGGTCGCCAACACTTACGAGAAAGGAGTTCGCCGGACGCCTATCATCGGCCAGCGCACGAACTAGTGCGAGGCAGACTCGGGCCGCGTCGGTTAGGAAAGGAGGTATTCTCATAGGGCAATACAAATTTTAGTTTCACGGAGCGTCATGGACGTTTTTGGCGCGGCTATGACACTCCGGCCTAACCGCTAAATGGCATAGCGCGTGCCGCACAGTTTTTCCTTAAGAGGGAATGATACCTCATCGCGGTCGGTATGGTAGAACAATTATAGATTCCCAAAAATCTCGAAAACGGCTCTTCAGATCCCGTCGAAACTTTGCCAAACGACGTCAAATAGATAGACGAACAGCTGTCTTCGCCTCAAATTTTCTGAATTTGAGAAAAAAATGTAGATTGGCTTATCATAAGCCAATCTAGTTTTTTTTCTCAAATTCAGAAAAGTTGAGGGGAAGACAGCTGTTCGTCTACGTATTTGACGTCGTTTGGCAAAGTTTCGACGGGATCTGAAGAGCTGTTTTCGAGATTTTTGGGAATCTATAATTGTTCTACCATACCGACCGCGATGAGGTATCATTCCCTCTTAAGGCGAGAAATCCTTCTAGAATTTTCAAAACATCGATTTTTTAAATACATATTTCGAAAATATGATACCCAAAGAGTATACTGACCAAAGGAAAGCTCGAAATATTGAATATTTGCGGAGTTATCGCCTATAGTCTAGAGCGCGGGGACAGCATGCGGTCAGGTAGCGACTCACATGTTGAAACTTTAAAAGCGATTATCTCAAAACTACTTTTTCAAAAACTCCTCGTGCTGTAGCTCAAAAAGTTATCAACCGATTTGGATGAAATTTTGGGAGGTTACTCTCAGTAATATTATCGGAAAGATATACCTAAAGTTTGAAAGGTAGCGTATAAATAAATAATTTTTTGGGGTCAAATATGTCGAAAATTCGAATTTTGGAGTAGAAACGTTCCCAAATTTTTAATTTTGCACTTTTTCATCATTTTTTAGGTATATTCTTCCCCTTAATATGTCAGTAAACGAATGACACTTATTAAATCTATTTTAGATCAACAGTAAAAGAGTGACAACTCCAGCACTTTTCGATGCGCGGAAAACAGGCGTCCGAAGACCCCTAATAACGCCGCTATTTTGTTGATCATCAAAAAAAAAAAATGTAACCCGACAGTTATAATAAACTCATGTCCAAATTTGGAAATGATCAGATTATTCTGTCCCCTCTAAAAAAAATCCCGAAAAATACCTATTTTTCACGCTCCTAAAGGTATTTATCGCATTAAACATTAATAAATGTGTTTCGCGAGTGCACGGTGAGTGTAGTGGGTTTTTGCAGGTACACGGCAGGTGAACGACGTACAGGGTCACGGGTGAAAGGGTGAGTATGAAACGAATAATAAATTAACCTAAAAATGAATACAGTACTACCTCCCTAAGAGAGCCCTCCCTAAGAGAGAATTTCCCCGCCGTTCCGCTTGAGCGCATTTTATGGCTTCCCCCACCTAGCTCGAGCTGTCCAGTGTACCCGAGGCCTCCCGAGTTTGTCGCGGACAACTCCATAAGAGATCGCGAGCGATTTCAGAAAATCACACGTCGCACGATTGTCAAATGGATAATATTCCTTTGTATAATAATATATACGTTTAAGCCGTAAAGTCGGAGAAAAAAACATGCACCATAATTAAATTTCAAGTAGTAATTTAATGCAAGTAAAATATATTTTCGATTCAGCCATCCCGTTTTATCTAAAAATGAAATATTTATACATATATATACATTGTATATTTCAACTTGAAGTATATACACAAGATAAATTGTTAGTTACATTTTTTTTGTAGACTGTACAGTAGAACCTCAATTATCCGAACGATGACTTAGTTTATCTGAACTCTCAATTATCCGAACGTTGGCGCGAAAGATACATTGTTGCTCGCTGCCACCGCCGTGAGCAACAATGAGCAACCCAACGCAATCTCTCCTTCCCAAACGGCTGCGAGACTTAGCCGCTCAAAAACGCGTTACAGCCGTTCGTCAATTAAAAATGGACGATTTTATTTTTAAAAAATATAAAAAAAGCATTCAACTTTTTTCAGGTATTTCAAATACATTATATATATATATATATATATATATATATTTCAACGTTAACATATATGTCAAATTATAATATATATGTATGTACTGTTTTTATATAAAAAGGTGTTGTTTATGATCTCGTCCCAAAAAACCCACGTTTCGATTATCCGAACTTTTGATTATCCGAACTAGTCTCGGTCCCAATTGGTTCGGATAATCGAGGTTCTACTGTATATGTTCGAGTTTCGATAACGAATATACTACGTATATTTTTGCGAACAATAAGATAATTCAACAATTATTGAAAGTTTTACAAATGTTTCCTTCATATGTGTTATAATATTGCAACAACAAAATATACCAAACAGCAGAATAAAAAAAACGCGAAGAAAAAGAAAGATTTACACATCAATATTCAATGAGATATACTTACGCATGAAACGACGAAACGCCAGTACACTTTCCGCAACTTGTTTACAGTTTTCTCAACACTTTCGTTCGCGCTCTCTCATAGAGGTCGAGTGGAGAAACACATACACGCTACCACATGCGCGATTTTCGAGCGCGCTAACCTAGCGGTGGGGGAAGGCTTCGGCGACGAATTTCTCGAGAATTACTTCCCCTAACCGCCCTAGACCGCTCTCTTAGGGAGGTAGTACTGTACAAACTTAGTATAATGAAAGAGCGTTTAAATAAATAAACAATTCTGTTTAAGGAATGATTTCATATAGAGTGTACGGGGATATCAGTGCCGTCGGCGGTGTCCCTTCTCCGGCCCGACTTGGGCGCGTAACCATTCGGGTCTTAATTTCCCCCTTGACCCTTGCAGGTGCGGAGAGGTTGACCGGAGACTCATCGCTGGAAGGATGGCCCAGATGACCAACGATGAGGACGCTGTGACGGCGAGGGACCCCGGCGAGCTGCTAGTGGATGGCTTCGGCAAAGGAAGAAAGGAAAGGCCTGGTGGACCATCGGCGAGACTTCTCGCCGGAGGAAGACCCTGGTGGGCCCTCGGTGAGAGCCCTCGACGAAGAAATGCCCTGGTCAGCCGGCGTCGGTGAAAGACCTCGATGGTAAGGTACCCCGGGGTATCACCGACCGAGGTGTGGTGACGAAGCGGTATCCGGAGGGCACTCGACGGAGGCGGCGGGTTAGTAATAATTTTGCCAGCGGGATCATAAAGGGGTCTTCGTACTTTAGACGCTGACAAAATGCTATTTTCATGAATTTTTTGACAGGTTTATATTATAGATATTGATATAAAAGTTGTTACAATGAATAAATACACTTTAAAAAGACATTAAAAAAAAAATGAATTTATTTGAGTCACTATTTATAGACGAAAATGGTAGTTATAAAAATGCCCTAAAAACGTGTAGGTCTGCGCTGTTGATGAAATCTCGGAGATGGATCATCCGAAACAAAAAAATCAAACGGTATATCATATGGTTTTTGATATATGCAAAAATAACGCAATAGCGAACCGTCTTCGGAAAAACAAAAAACAACGTTTCTTTTGCACCGGTTTTGGCAAAAAAGTAAATATCAATTTTTTTTCAAAATCCTTGATATGCGCCATCGCTATAGTTGTAAAGAAAATGTGGTTAAAATTTCATAAGGATTGGTTCAGTAGTTTGAAACTTTTTTTCAACACGCCGTCGAAAAACGTTGTATCGAGAAAAATGCGTTTAAAGTTTGTTTGGGTTATTTAAAAAAATTCGAATGTATTTCAAAGGTGTATTTATTAAGTGTAACAACATTTATATCAATATTTATAATATTAACGTATAAAAAACGTTTATATTATACGTTTGATGAAAATGAAAGTGAAATAGAACCTTTTTTAGCGTCTAAAGTGAGAAGACCCCTTAATGCCATCGTAATAACCCTTTTTATTATGTTTGCCGGTGGAGGAGCGAAACTGGGGGAAATTAGGGGAAAAAATTGACTGGGCCAAAAGCTGCGCGGACAACACGGTTTTTAAATGTGTGAAATCAAGGAAATGGTGAGCTGTAGAGAAAAAGGTTTGAGCTTTGGCTAGAAAATAATTTTAATCATTTTTGTTTGACTAATGAACGAACATACAAAAAAAATCGGCCGTCTATACGATAGAAAATATTACAAGCTCCTGTGTGGAAATTGAGTTGGTACTTTGATCGGGTTCATATCAATTTGCTCTAACTTCATCCGAGCCCTAGTCTGGAAGCTTCATATGGGCCTTCAGTGGCCGGTCACACTTTGATATCAGGGCCATTGAGGGTGCGGCACCTTCAAGCGAGCAAAACATGCTGATTTTCATGATTTGTTTTTTTCTAAAGGAAGTTTTTTTTTACCATTTTCAAGACTCAGGTAATTATTTAATACTACTTTTGGCTGTTACATAGTATTTTTTATTGATTAATCATTAAAAATGGCAGAGGTATGGCACGGTATTCTAAACGGGTTGCAGCGGATGTTGTCAGATGGCGTGGCACGTAGCGTGGACGGATTAATCTGAAGAAAAAACCCACAAAGATTTTCCTTTCATTAACACTTATTCGCAAGATATGAACCAAGAAAAAGTGAGAAATGGTGAAAATCGATTAAATGGTCCACTTTGAAACAAAAAGATTGAATTTGTTTTAAACATGCTTACACTTTCAAATTTAAAAAATCCTTTTTTCAATTTTCGGAAATATTTAGGGACATGTTTTAGATAATAAGGTTAGAAAGATTGATACCAAATTTCATCAGATTCGGTCGATTAGTTTTTTTTAGCTATACGTCACGCCAGTTTAGAAAATGCAGTTTAGAAGACCGTGCTATACCCCCACCTTTTTAAATATGGATAAAAAAAACCACGTAACTTTCTCTGTTATAAAAAAAAAAATATGTGAATCAACGAATTTTTTCCTTACCTAAAGGTACTCCCCCCTTTATAACTGTAATGCCATCAATCATTTGTTGGTCAAGCTGTTTATACGGGTTTCTTTATACAAAGTCTGATACTATCGTGGACATTTCTACTAGGGTATGTACAACTACCCCCAAACGACCTTACTTTGTCTCCGTCCATAGGCAATAGTTTTAGTCAAGCTACTTACCCTGTCCTTCCCTTATGAAGGTCTGGACTGGCACTTTTATTTAAATCCCTAATAGGTAACGTACAAAGAAGCTCTTAAAGCCTTAGGTCACAGTAACGGGGGAAAATCATGTGCGAATTTAACAATTTTTTTCCTATGAAAAAGTGATTCACTCATAAAATTAATTACACATCCATTTAGTATGAATATCAAGCTGTTAGAAAAGATATATATATTTTTTTCGATGTAGAAAATGGCCGACTACTCGAAACTTCTCGAAATAGCTTTTTTCCAATTGGCGTGACAAATAACTTCAACAATTTTCACTCGATTTACTTGAAATTGAAAAGTTACGTTCCTAATTGCATTTGGCAGAGAGTATGTACGGAATTTCTGATTAATCGAAAACTTTTCATTCTATGAGCAGTTTATGAGCAGTTATAACGAAATTTTTCACTAAAAATTCATTTCTCAAGTTCAAATACCTACAATTTTTTAATAAAACAATATTTTTAAAATTCCGTACGTACTTCTCTAGGTATTCTAATGTAGATTGACGAGAATTTTTGTTTTTTGTTCTAGGTAAAAAATTGTGGATGCTAAACGTCACGACGTGGGACGCCTAAAAAAAGATAACAAAAGAAAATATTAGTAGTCGGCTATTTTGTACATCGAAAGAAATTATATGTATATTTTCCAACAGCTTGATATTCATACTAAATAGATGTGTAATTAATTCTATAAGTGAATCACTTTTTCGCACGAAAAAAAAATTCTTAAATTCGCACATGATTTTATACCCGTTACTGTGGCCTGAGGCCTCAAGGCGATCATCCCATGCGACAGGTTAGAAAATTCAAACATTGTTTTTCGCACAAGTTGCAGAGAAATGTGTGCGTGTATATGGACCCGGCATATCAGACCAATGGTGAGTGAACATTTTCTTTGTGTAAATCGTACTTGACCTTTTAAACGCGTGTTTCTCAAAACCGTATTTTTCAAATTGACTTCCACGATATCTCAAAAAATCTCCAACGGATTTTGCTGAAATTTGTATGGTATAGTCAGCACATCTACAGTTTTCTCCCGAACTAGAATATTTCTGATATCTGCCATACTTTTTTCAAGCTGAAAAAGTCAAAAAAAATTGACGGAACATGGAACTTATCTTCTAAAACCGTGCCAAAAATTCAATTTTCGATGTTATTACTTTACTCTAGTTCCGGCGATAGTCTCAGGTGTACAAATTAAAACGCCCTTCGATTTCGTGATTTCAGATAAGCACAACCTCCGGAATCATGGCCGCCGTTGACCAACTTCTTTTAAAGTCGATTCAACTCGTTATTTTTGTTTGATAAAATTCTGAGGGACTGTGAAAATGTTATTAAATCTGTCGTAAAAATTCAAAGGTAGTGTGTTTTAATGATTCATGAAAAAAAAATCCCAAAAAAGCGACAAAAATTAGCTGTCGCATGAGAGGTCCGCGCTAAAGCCCCTGATTTTCATTGGGAATGCCCTGTGAATTTTCCGGGCTGTGCTCTGTCCGAATTTGAAATGAATCGGATGAATAGATTTCTCAACACGAATTACATCGTTCCACTACACATAGTTTCGAGTAAAACGCAAAAGAAAAGAGAGGTAAATTGCAGCAGGGTGATTCACCCCGGATAGAAATTTGAGTCGAGACAAAGCACTGGCCCTGATCTGCCTTTCCTAGGTGATATCAGGCTCTGGTCGGGCCTTCCACCTTGGAATATATTCGCAATGTAACGGGTCTACGGCTCAGTCCCGATCCGCCGTTCCGTTTCTGGGGAACTGATCAGGAACGGGCCGGAGAACAAGCCGTAAATGACCAGGAAACTTGTAGGGAGTAGATCGGGTAATAACCAGAAACAAACGAGCAAATTAAAAAAAACGTTTCAGCGTTTTTGGAATCCTTGAGGAGGTAAAATCGGGAGTGCATTCAATTTAGTATTTCGACAACATATTGTTTGTTGGATATCTACTTGCTAAGGTAGTAATATGAGTGTATACATACGCTTGCTCGCATTTCATGATCGGCAAAGAGACAGAAAAAACGTGCACAGATCACTCCGAGCGAAAAAGGCCTACATTGCAAAGGGTTATTTCGAAAGTATCACAAAGTCATAAGCACGCTGTAAGCATAGCACTTCTGTAGGTGGTACAACTCACAGGAGGAAGTTTTACGGTCGTAAGATGGCGCGTTGCTTACGCGAAGCGCTTCGCTTGTAGCCACCTGGCGGATTGTTGGCGAAAAACACGCAGATAATATCTTACCGGGCAGAACATTGATATTTCACAACATGGCGACAAGACGTTTTAAAACCACTAATGACCTGCTTTACTTTTTCCCCTCATAAAATAATTTGGCTATTCTTTATGCTCAAATCATTACTTATCGTAACCCCGGTATGTAAGATAAACATTGTTATCCTTGTCGATCATCATTGATGAAATAAATGCTTTTAATGACGAATAGAATTAAAACAGACCCATGTACGATTTTAGAGTCGGGCCAACCTTGGCGCAACGATGGTCGTCTGAGTTAGAACGGCGGTTCGACTCTGTTCACCAACGTAGGTTCGGCCTCCAATAAACCCCGGGATAATAACATCAGGCCAACGTCACACCCAAGCGTTGGGCCACAACAGATATTGGCCCTTTGTCGATTGTAACATCGGCCTTACGTTGATTGCGGCATCGACCCTACGTCGATAACAGCGTCGGGCCTACGTTGATTGCGACATCGACCCTACGTCGATTGCAGCGTCCGCCCTACACCGACAAAAAAATCTTCAAATGAAATATTATAGGCATAAAATATTTCATAAATTCAAAATGAAATGAAACACTTAATTGAGAGTTTTACGACAACGATTTTGGATCGTAATTCGGCATTGCCTAGCCTTTTGAGATGGTTTTAATCGAAGAAAATATTTCACCTATATGCGATTCGTCCCTGGAACCTACCTATTCATGGTATATCAATTAGTTAATATCATTGTGATAAATAGAGAGTTCTATCGAATAACGCGCTATGTATTTTTCAAACATTATCTATATATATATATATAATTCCTCTCACTCCATCTTCTCTACCCACACACCCCTTTGACAGGCCATTAGCTCAATCAAATAGAAAAATGGTTGACTCTCTAAAGATTATATTTAACTAAAATTAAAAACAAATAAAATAGATCCATTTTGTGGATTCAACTTAATATCTTATGAACAGATGAAACTGAATCAGATTTATTAGGATTAAATAAAATATTTACTTATTGGACGATATTAAATATATTTTGATTTGAATAAATAAATATATTGAAAATAAATCATTGCAATAATGGAATGCAATAAAAATTTGACTCCACGAAAAATCTAGTTAATTCAAATGAACAACAATCAAATAGACGCGGTTAATTAATATCAATAGAATTTTTCCGTCAGTGACTTGAACGCGCGAAAACTTAAATTGGCGCGAAGTAAGACGATGTAACTCTCAAGCATTAGAAGCACACTTCAATAGATTCATATACGATTTGAAGAGCATTTTTCTCATTCATTGATTATTATTTCTTATTTATATTTTCAATCTTTTTCTTTGTTGTCTAGCATTTAAAAAAAGAAGGGTGACGGCATATATTTTTTTAAGAATTTTAAAAAATACACGTTTTGTCAAAGTCAGACCCGGAACGTTCTACCGAAGTGTTCACTCGTTTTCTCCATTTGAATATTCAGTATTATTGCTCTCATCGATTTTTAATTAATCCCAGCAAATATCAAAATTGTTTTCACACCGAAATACTACAAATATCGAAACTTAACCTTACTGTAAAATGTCGATGCTACCAACGTTACGCGCTACATTGTGCTGCTGAGGCGAAGCTCGAACGTAAATACAAACAAACTGCTGTTTTACGTTCAAGCATCGGTCGAACTCTGGAGCTACAAGCGATAGCCAACTACACCCCGAATAGGGTTTTACAATCGGCACAGTAATGGCCCACGACTGGTTGCCAGAGAAAAAAACGATGGCGTGGTAATGGCTACGTTGTTAATGGTAAACCATGAATGGCTGCTAAGACTTGGCCAAATATCATACGTCCATATTGGCCCAGCAACGGCTGCCGGATCTTCTGCCGGAAATGAAAAACAAAACATTTACAAATTATGAATATAAAATTTTTAGTAGTATCTTTTTTGTTTCGTTATGCTTTACTTATGTCCATGTACATAGAATAATCGCATTAAAAACGCTTTCTGCATTGTTCAAGTTTTTACCTATCATCGGGATCAAACCTACGTCTTTCGTTCTAGTGTCGAGCGCCTTACCCACTTAGCCATCCTAACACTTACAGAATCCATCGTTTGTTCGTTACTTACTTTTAGGCCGATAATTTTATTTGTGACATTAAGGTTTACCGACAATTGTTTTGGTGCATTTAGGCTGTGAAAATAACTCGCTCGATTTGGGTAAAGTTCCGAAAAGCATACTCCTCTGATCGAGCTGAAATTTTGCATCGAACTTCTTCTGATTATCCTAAGAGAAATCCTTAACCGATTTTTGACGACTAGCAATAGTTTTCGATATATCGCATTGTAAAGTTTATTATTTCACGCCATACGAGTATATCTATATATCCGATAGATTCCCCCGACTCCTCCGGCTTCGCTGCTTCCTGGCAAACAGTGCTCATCCGTACGAGCATATCACTTGCCATGTGGGATGGGTTTGTTTGGGTTTATTTAATATAGTAGAAGCGCAGTACAATAAATAACTTTCAATATACGATATATCGAAAACTATTGTTAGTCGCCAATATCATTTTGAAGGTTCTCTTAAAATATTGGAAAGAAGGTCTGTGCAAAATTTCAGCTTCATCAGTGGGATATGCTTTTCGAAACTGTATTCTGGGTCTGTAAGCGTTAGCCAGCTACTCTGGGTCTGTAAGCGTTAGCCAGCTACGCCCGGGCGGCGATTAACCAGAGTCGAATGAACGGTGGTTCGTCGCCGCTTAATAGCCAAGCATCGCTCGCACGTTTCGCCAACGCTGGGCCTCATAGACCGTCGATCGTTGGCAGCCGACGAACTGCCGCAGTACAGCCAAGTGTCGGTCGTACTCGAAACGTTGGCTCCTCGCACATGGGGATGTGTTAGTTTCATCCCAATCACTTATAAATATCTTTGATGAGGTGAACAGCAAAGTAGCTTTTCTTTAGTTCTTAAAGACAGGCTCCATTCTTCAGAACATGTCAATGTTCTGGCCGGGTAGACATTACGTGAAGATGTGCTTGCTCGCAATGTATCTCTGCCAGAAGAATGTAATTTCCAAAGATAGAGGCTAAGCCGTAAAAAAAAATGATTTTGCGATCTTCCCGGTTTGTTCCATAGGAGGGCCCGGTCAGGGCCACCCAAATCAGACAAGGCAAGTCTGCTCAGGGCCGGACACCGTAGGGAATGTCCGATTACATTTCTGCACGAGGCCATAGCGCAGCGGGCGACCCTTTACAAAAATCGTCATAGCTCGGTCAATTTTTGTAGTTTGTCCTAATTCCTCGTTGCAAATTAAAGCTGAGACTCGTGACTATGAAATAATGCGAAAAAAATCGAACATGACAGAATTATCCCACGGAAAACTTTTCAAGAGAGAAAATCTCGTGTCCAAGGCATCCAGTATAGGAACAGACACAGCTTCGTGCAATCTCGAATTTCAGACCATGCGTTGATTCCGGCTCCGGCGGGATCTAACCACGGTCGAGATACGTGCGTAACGAGAATCTCATACGTGACGTGCATATGGTTGATTGCCTAGCCGGATTCACTGCAGTTCCGACTTTTGCCGTAATGTCGGTCCTGTGGCTATGCGGCGGGAAAAAAGTGTCGCAACTCGGTCAACGTCGGTACGTATACATCCATTATATGTGAGAGGATAAAACGTACGAAAGGCCCTGGTAAGGAGAGGCGCGGGCGGGGGAGGGAGGGAGAGAGAGAGAGAGAGAGAGAGAGAGAGAGAGAGAGAGAGAGAGAGAGAGAGAGAGAGAGAGAGAGAGAGAGAGAGAGAGAGAGAGAGAGAGAGAGAGAGAGAGAGAGAGAGAGAGAGAGAGAGAGAGAGAGAGAGAGAGAGAGAGAGGGAGAGGGAGAGGGAGAGGGAGAGAGAGAGAGAGAGGGAGAGAGAGAGGGAGAGGGAGAGGGAGAGAGAGAGAGAGAGAGAGAGAGAGAGAGAGAGAGAGAGAGAGAGAGAGAGGGAGAGAGAGAATGGATACAAACGGGGGAAAAGGAAGAAGAAGAAAGGCGAAGGGAACGATCGAGAAGGCTAGA
Organism: Ophion obscuratus; assembly: GCA_964007375.1. Taxonomy (NCBI): domain Eukaryota; kingdom Metazoa; phylum Arthropoda; class Insecta; order Hymenoptera; family Ichneumonidae; genus Ophion; species Ophion obscuratus. Next base: position 37,346,311 of record OZ023319.1, on the reverse strand, counting down.
GCAAATGACTGAGGGTGACAAATAAAAGAGCGAGAGAGAGAGAGAGAGAGAGAGAGAGAGAGAGAGAGAGAGAGAGAGAGAGAGAGAGAGAGAGAGAGAGAGAGAGAGAGAGAGAGAGAGAAGAGAGAGAGAGAGAGAGAGAGAGAGAGAGAGAGAGAGAGAGAGAGAAAGAGAGAGAGAGAGAAAGAGAGACAGTCGGAGTGCATAATACGTGTATGCAGCAAAACAGCAACAGCACTGAACCGTCGACGAGAGAGGAAAACTCAATTCGCGGCTACTTTGATGCACCCTCTCTCTCCCCCTTGTCGCTCTCTCTTGCCCAAGGGCGTTTCGTCTGCTGCATGCTCCCTCCAGCTGTACATACAGCGTTACTCTGCGAGGACCACACACTGCTCGTATATGTTTTTCAGCATGCAATAACGTTGATACCTACAGTACACGAATAAGTACCCTTCCTATATGTCGCTTCCATCTCCTCACTTGCGGCATCTCTTTCACTCTGCTCTCCCATCTTGTTTATCTCCGAATACGCGTTTCCTTTACCGCAGTATATATATATATATATATATATATATATATATATATATACTGCGGTAAAAGAAACGCGTATTATATATGTATTGTGACGGTGTTTTCTAGCACCGTCCCTTGAAATAAAGGAAAATTAAAAGGAAGGCTTCCTATCCCTCTCCGCTCAACACTTCGACCACACTACGCTCCCGCAACGTTTTCCTCGGGCATTAAATGTTAAGAATTTGATTATTAATTGCGTCCCGCGATCACGTTTTTTCCATGAGCCATTCGGGAACCCTGGAGGAAAGGGAGAGGGGAAGGAAAGAGCGAATTATCGAATCGTCGAAAGTCCAAGGAAAGGCGATCAAAGGGACAAAGAGGACAAAATATCGAGGAGCATCAGCGTATTTCGAGCAAAGCTCATACGCTTGTCTCGAGCAGCTCTCAAGGCCAAGGCTTGGTCGAAAGATTCAACACAAAAGGAAAGAGGGAAAAGACAGCGAATAAAATCCGTTAAAACGCTGGAATTTTCGAGTACGAATATTCCGCTGTTCTCGCGCGCGCGCCTCTCCTTCAAAAAACCAGGGCAGTAGGAAAAATTAGCATTCTCCCGTCATCAAATTTATGTCATCGCCAATTCCAGCTTCGGAATGTTTTCTCGACATGTAACGTTACCAATTCCCTCGAAACCATCGTAGAAGAGCGAGCCAGGGGTACAGGGCGTCGTTAAGGACGAGTAGCCTTTTTCAATAAAAGAAAGAAATATTCACTCGGTGCCCCGTCTCACGCTCGCGTTGAAATCTCAGGAGGCGGACCTGTCAATCATCGGGGAAATATTCGAAGCAAGTAGAGGAGTGGGAGGGAGAGTCCACTGTCCTGCTCGCGACACGGAATTCGACGAGATTTTCGTGAAGTATCGAGTGGAGAGGACGTCTAATCGCACTATCGGAATTGTAGACGTGAGTTATATTTTCCAGCCACTTTCCCGTTTGGTTGGTGGGTCGCGATCGAATTTTCCCAGTCTAATCAATTGAGCATCTGTAACTTTAATCGTTCTTTCGAACCCGAGATAATATAACGGCGGAGTTTCCTTCATAAAAATCCCGAGAAAACGCGGTCGCGGTGACGACTTTTCCACGTGTTGGAAGAATCGCCTAATCTCGTGCTCTCGGTGCGCGGGTAAATTAAATAATTAAAATCGTGGCCGTACGCGAGAATCTCCAATTTTTGGTTAGTAATTATTCGTGAAAACTCGGAGAGAAGAATTGCGAACGGATTGTGGTACGTGTGTGTGAGTGTGAGGAGAATTGGACGAGTGGGCTGGTGAAACAAATCCCAGCGAAAGACCAAGCTCGGTCGAGTAACCGACTATTGGGGGCTCCGTTATTTATTGGAACATCTTGCGATCTAATTAAAACACCTTCAATAAAGACCCGTCCACGAGTAGCTCCGTCGTGGAGAGAAAACGAGCACGTGTTAGATTATAAAGAGTGTAGGATCCCGGCCGAATCGGCGGAGTGCGCATGCGCGAGTGAGTTTCCGATTTTTCTCTTGAGTTTCGATAATAGAAGCGCGTGATTTGTCTCGTAAATTCATGCTTTCGTGAGCAATTATCCCGGACAGATATTATTGTAAACTGTAATTTGTTAATAAACGACGGGAAGAATGTTCACCTCAAAATTCCAGTTGAAAGATTTGTTTTTGAACTATTTCCAGTTTCGCCCCGCCCTTCCCGCTGAACAAAGCCGGTCAACCGTCTTTCTCTCTCTTCATTGTTGAGTCGCTTTGCGACTGGCGGCCACGGATTTTGGTAATCAAATAAAATCAGCGAAAAAGAGAGAGAGAGAGAGGCTTTTGTGGCGGAATAATTTTTATTCGATTAAAAATTAGGTCACAATATATATATATATATATATATATATATATATATATATATATATATATACACCAGGTGTCCCATTTAAAGGGGCCATATCAGTGTGAACGCTAAACATTTGGGTGATTTTCGGGAATTTTTTGGAAGAAAAGTACTCAATTAAATGTTTCGGAAAATGAAGAATATATTTGCCTTTATTACATTGGCTGTATTGACTTGTATTACATTATTTTTTCATAGAAAAATATTGAGATCCAAGCAACTTATGCGCTGCCTTCGGAGACGCAAAAAAAAGTTCCTCCACTGCTGACATGATTTCGGCCGATTGAGTATCTGAAACCGAAAAACGAAGAACTGTCGTTAAACTAGAAGATATTTCCTGTACAATGACGTAGGATTTTCAAAAAATATCAAAATCTAACAAAATGGTGCGGTTATGAAAAAAAAGACCGTTTTCTTGCCTGTAAAATGGTCGTTTTTTTCAATGTCAAATCGTCCATTTTCATCTAATTAAAAATATCCTACGTCATTGTAGAGTATATATATTCAAGAGTACAAAGTTCAAATTTCAAGTCAATAGAATGATTGCTCTTTGAGTTACAATGTCAGCAAATTTGAAAAATCTCATTTCGAAAAAACCGCGTTTAACGATTTAACTATCGATTTTTGCAAGATAAAATGATATTGATATAAATGAAATAAATGATAATGATATTCTTGAAAGTAAAAACTGTCGAAAAAGGCAAAAAAAATCGATTTTTTTAAAGTGTCACACTGGTAAATCCCCTCCATATTATACCTGATTTATCTCGAAAAATACTGCTCCGATCCAGTATTGAGTATGATAAAACTTTTGAGGTTTAAAGGGACACGTCCAAAAAAATATGTTTTTTGGTTCAAAATTTAAAATGGCGTCGTTAAGATGGCTGACGTGTTCTGTTTGAGGGGTCCTGAACTTTTTCACCAAAACATTTATCATGCCAAAACTAACACCTATTGTAGGACATTTTTTTCGATAACATTCATAATTTTTAGATTAGAATACTATTTTTGAGCCGGAGTGACCCAAAACAAACGCAAACAAACTCACACCCACACACACACGCACACTTACACTAGGGGTGCTGAAGACTTTACCTCCTTGTGGTACATTCTGGCTAGCGCTGAAATAGTAAAAATGGTATTCCAACCAAAAAATTATGAACGTTAGCATAAAACTTTTTCTACAACAGTTGTTAGTTTTGACTTGATAAATGTATTGGAGAAAACAATCCATGATCCCATTTTTTAAAAAACCATGTCGACCGTCGTAACTTCGCTATTTTGAATTTTGAACCAAAAAATATTTTTTTTATCGTCCCCCTTCGAACCCTAAAAGTTTCATTATGCTCACTACTTGATCGGAGCAGTATTTTTCGAGATAAATCAGGTGTAAGATTAAAATGGGACACCTGGCATATAGAGGGTGTCCCAGAAGTAACGTACGCCCTTCTAGCATCTGGTAGGAAAAAAATTCTGACACGAAAAGTCCTCAGTCATTTTTTTTATCAGATGCATAGATAATTAATTATGAATTAAAATAAATAGCCAATCAGAAGTGCGATACAGCGGAAAGGCAGCGCGGAGGGGAGGGATAGGGGAATGCGTTGTAATTGCGTGCGCCTGAAAATATGTGCGGAGGGAAAATTCCGAAAGCATGTGTGCGAGTGCTTGCACACACACGCGTGTGCGCACGTATACTCACACGCACACACTTGCACGCACACACACACACATACGAACACACACACACACACACGAACACACGTGCGCACACACACACACGCGCGCGCGCGCGTGTGGAGCATACCATACCATGGGGGTGGGCCACTTGGCCTCCATGGCGCACAATGTTTCAAGTGAAGAAAAGGAAGAGACAGGTAGAAACCAAAAGGAGATTTTGACGTCGGTGGAGAGGCACGGAAAGACGCTGGAGAGCCTAGCCTCTTTTATCCAGCAGAAGAAAAACCTCCACAAAGAGATCCAGCGGTGGGTTCCTATGCTTACCAGTACTTGGAAAGTTATAGAGGACCTGGTAACGTGGAGTGCAAAGCCACAGGCGGCAACGTCGACTGGAAGTACGCAAACCACTCCGACCATAAGCCAAGCGAAATCGACGCTCCCTAACAAGGAAAGGAACGATGAAGGCATGGACGTGGGCGGTACCTTGACGCAAGTAAGCAAGGCGAAGAGGAGAGAGCGGGTTACACTGACATCGACCGAAGGAAAGTAGCCGAAGCAGCTAGTGGAGCCATTGGCTGGTCAATTCGAGGATAAGGGAGGCGAGAGATCAGAGCGGAAGTGGCAGACTGCGCGAAAGAAGAAAAGATCGCACAAGATATCCCAAAAGCAGCCTCAGAAGAAGCCGCAGAAACCTCGCAAACGGCCGACTCTGCCCAACGCTCTCGTCATCCACAAAAAGGGTGACTTGAGCTATGCGGAGATCTTGAGTCGTATAAAGAAGGATCCGGCGCTCAAGGATGCAGGTGAATGCGTCCAAAAGGTACGCAGTACGAACGCGGGAGATCTGCTGATCGTTCTGAATAAGGAGAGCTCAGCCAAAGCACCGGAATTGCGAAACCAATTCGAAGGTGTTCTTGGTGAATCAGCAACGGTCCAGAGTAAAGTCCAGGAAGTTGATCTGGAGATCAAGGACCTGGAAGAGGACGCGACAAAGGGGGAGATATCGGCGGCCTTGCAGAGTCTTGGGACCGGACTATCCAGTCACGGAATACTCTCTTAAGTCTCTGCGTAAAGCATATGGCGAGACTCAGACCGCGGTAATACGACTCATGGTGCCTGCTGCCCGGAAACTTCTGTATACTGGAATCATTCGAGTCGGCTGGTGTAATTGCAGAATCCGAGAGGTGGTGAGACGACTAAAGTGTTTCAAGTGCTGGAAATTTGGACACTTATCACGGAACGGCAAGAGCAACGTTGACCGGGCTAAAGACTGCAGCAAGTGCGGTAATACTGGCCACAAAGTTGCCGAATGCACAGCAAGCGCAAAGTATGTCATATGTGCAGAAGTGGGAGATGGGGCACCCACAGCCCACATCGCAGGTAGCAGCCGATGTCCAGCGTATACGCGGGCTCTCCAGGCTCTCCAGGCACTTCAACAACGATGCAAATGAGAGTACTCCAGCTGAACCTCAACCATTGTGAAGCAGCACAGGACTTGCTCATGCAGGCTGTGCACGAGCTGAAGCCTGATTTGGCGATACTCTCGCAACCATATAGACATCTAGACACGCAACCCTGGGAATCTGACGCAAGTGGGAAGGCCGCAATTTGGTCCTGTGGAAAGCTTCCATTTCAGGATCTTGCGAGTCGGATGGAAACTGGTTTTGTGAGAATAAAAGCGAAAGGAGTTCATTTCTACAGTTGTTACGCACCGCCTAGCCGGACGATTGATGAGTGAGAATTTTCTCGACAACTTAGTCGCCGACGCTAAACAACGCTTCCCGGTAGCCATAGCCGGAGATTACAACGCGTGGGCTGTGGAATGGGGTAGCAAAGTGACGAATAGGAAGGGCCAAGCCCTACTTGAGGCTATGTCCTTATTGGATGTAGTACTACTTAATGCAGGTACAAAGCTCACCTTTGTTAAAGGTGTAGCCTCCTCTACAGTGGACCTCACTTTTGTGAGTAGTAGCCTGGCCAGAGGAAACCAGTGCCACTGGGTAGTCAGTGATATCTACACTCACAGTGATCATCAAGCGATTCTCTGGGAGATTCGCGGAGACGTCAGCAGAACAGCGAAGGCACCGAAGACAAACGGAAGGGCTGGAAAGCGAAAATATTTGACGCGGACTTGTTTCGTGAAACTTTTGACACCAGCCCCCTCGCAGTGGAAAATGCAACCGAGAACGTCGAAGTGGTCATGCAGAGGGTCACCGAAGCATGCGATGCCACAATGCCACGGAAACGTGATATCGACTTCCGACCGGCGGTACACTGGTGGAGCGAACAAATTGCCGGCCTCCGAGTCCGGGAGTGTCATCGAACTCGCCGCCTAGCGCAACGAGCTCGAGGCAAACGCTCGTTCCCCGATTTGGATAACAGCACAGGAAGGCGCACTTGAAGCTTAAAAAGGCTATCAAGCAGAGTAAAGCTGAAAGCTGGGGCGAACTGCTGAGCAAGGTAGAAGATGCTCCCTGGGGCAGGCTGTACAAAGTAGTATTGACTCGGTTGAAAAGCCAGCCAATGCCATCGCCTATGTACGCAGCCCTGCTGGAAAAGATTGTTACACATCTGTTCCCTGGGCAACCCGAGGAGGACTACCAGCTCGAGGAGGACGTAGATAAGGACATCCCAGCCATTATTGAAGAAGAGCTTCTTACGGCGATTGCCAGGGTGGGCAACAACAAAGCCCCCGGCATGGATGGGATACCCAACATCGCACTCAAGGCAGCGATCAAGTTGGCACCGGCTATATTCCTGGGCATGTACAATGCGTGTCTCAAGGAAGGAATCTTCCCGGACAAGTGGAAGTGGCAGAAGCTAGTGCTCCTCCCGAAAGGGAAGAATCCACCGGACGAACCTTCATCCTATCGTCCGCTCTGTATGCTGGATACCACCGGAAAGATCTTCGAGCATATCATCCATAACAGGATTGAGAAGGTCGTGGACCCTCTACTCGCGGAGGGCCTGTTTGGCTTCAGAAAGGAGCGCTCTACTCTGGATGCCATTAACACAGTGGAAAAGCAGGCGCAGGAGTTGACTGCGGGGAAACGATGGGCAAGAGGGTCTAAGAAGTATTGCCCAGTTGTTGCTCTCGACGTCGAAAACGATTTCAACTCGGCGATATGAAAGTGTATCATGGATGCCCTAAAACCATTAGGTGTACCATCGTACCCACGGAGAATATTGGCGAGTTACCTATGTAATAGGTGGTTCATGTACGACACACAGGATGGACCGAAGACGTATAGGGTGACTGGAGGAGTTCCTCAGGGCTCTGTACTTGGACCGCTTCTGTGGATCATCATGTACAATGATCTGCTGCTATTACAATTGCCGAAAGGAGTGTCCATCGTAGCGTTCGCAGATGACGCAGCGCTGATTGTCATCGCCAAATTCCTGGAGCAAATCACCGCACTCTTCGGCGAAACTTTCGCCAAGATAAAGAAATGGATGTCTTCTGTTGGACTGCAGCTTGCAGTCCACAAAACACAAGTACTCCTCGTATCCAGCAGGAAGGTGATGGATACGGTGACGCTCAGGGTTGGAAACGCCGAAATCACATCCCAACCGTTCACTCGGTACCTGGGTGTGATTCTCGACGCGAGGCTGAACTTCCAAAAGCAATCCGAGCAGATCAGCAGAAAGGCCGCTGGGGTGGCTACCACACTGGCGTGACTCATGCCTAATGTTGGTGGTCCCCGACAGGAGAGGGGGAAACTGTCATCAGCGACGACCTCAGTGCTCACCTATGGCATACCCATGTGGGCTGATGCACTGAAAATCCAGGAGTACCGCAGGAAGGCTGCAGCAACGTATCGCGACAGCGCCTTGAGCGTAGCCTGTGCATTTCGCACTGTCTCCGAGGATGCTATCAACGTTATCACGGGAATGCTGCCCATTGAGGTGTTCACCGAGGAGTGTAGATCTATGTACCAGCAGAAGGGAGCTAGAAAACCCAGTTATGCAAGGACAGAAGCGAGAGCAACCAGTTTTAACCAGTGGCAGACGATGTGGGATGCCTCTACCGAGGGAAGGTGCACACGTCGGTTAATCCCGAAGGTGGAGATATGGGTGAACCGTCGACACGGGGAGCTCAACTATTATCTCACTCAAGTGATCTCAGGACACGGTTGTTTCCGGGCTTATCTCTATAAGTTTAATTATGAAGATTTCCCGGACTGCCCAGCATGTGTAACAGTCGAGGAGAACGCTGAACATGCATTGTTCCAATGCCCACGTTTTAGTGCCTCCTCTTAGATCCTCTTTGAAAAAAAACACGCATGCGCACCCTTGCACACACTTGCACCACGCATGTATACAATTGCACACATGCACACACTTGCACACACACACACATACACACACACACTTGCACACACACGCACACACACACGCGCGCGCACGCATACACACAATCTCACACACACACACTTGCACACATGCTTTCGCAATTTCCTCTCCGCACACATTTACAGGCGCACGCAATTACAACGCATTCCCCTGTCCCTCCCCTCTTCGCTGCCATTCCGCTGTAGCGCGCACCTGATTGGCTATTTATTTCAATTCATAATTAATTATCTATGCGTCTGATCAAAAAATGACTGATGACTTTTCGTCTCAGAATTTTTTTCCTACCAGATGATGGAAGGGCGTACGTTACTTCTGGGACACCATGTATATATTAGGTGTACAAATAAGTTTTAGAACAGTTTTCAAAAAATTCAAGATTTATTAAAAAAGAAGTAAAACACAGTTATTCATCGAAGTAATCTCCATCGCACTGAATGACCTTCAGCCATCTCTCAGGTAACTCGCGGAGGCCTTTCGCAAAGAAACTTTCGTCTTGCGAGGTGAGAAATTTAGCGACCCATTTTTCCACTTCTTCAAATGTTTTGAATCGCACGTCAGACAAATCGTTCTGCATTTTCCGGAATAAATGATAATCGGATGGGGCTAAGTCTGGTGAATACGCTGGGTGTGGTACAGCTTCCCATCCAAGCGCTAGTAAGGTATCCTTGACCGGTTTACCCACATGAGGCCGCGCGTTGTCATGGAGCAGTTTTACTGGACGTTTTCCTTTACCAGAAAATGGACGTTTCTTCTCAATTTCTTGATTCACTTGCATCAATTGATGACAATAGCGATCGGTAGTAACTGTTTGACCAGGTTTGAGAAGTTCATAATACAGTACCCTTTTCATATCCCACCATATGCACAGCATGACTTTGTTACAATGAACATTGCGCTTTGGCGTGGATGTTGTCGGCTCGCCGGGGTCAACCCAATGATATTTGCGTTTCGGATTATCAAAATAAATCCACTTTTCATCGCCGGTCACAATTTTCCACAAGAAAGACTTTCTATGTTGCTTGTTGTAAAGACTCACACAAATGTTAAGACGGCTGTTTTTATTTTCTTGAGTCAGAAAGTGTGGTTCCCACTTTGTTCCTTTTCGAATCTTACCCATTGCTTTTAAACGATAAGAAACAGTTTGTTGAGTTACTCCAAGCTGTTCCGAAAGTTGTTTCTCCGTCTGACAAGAGTTTTCATCCAGCAACGCTTGCAGTTCCTGATCGTCCACCTTTACAGGAGGCCCCGTGCGTTCACGGTCACTAACGTCGAAATCACCTTCTTTGAATCGCTTATACCAATACTCACATGTACTTTTAGATACAATGTTGTCTCCAAGAACAGAACATATCGATTCACACGCTTTCCTAACACTTTTTCCTTGATGGAATTCATAGCGAATGCAGTGCCTAATAAATAGCTTATCGGTCTGCATGTTTAATTTACAGAATTTATAGGTTATGTTTATGACTCCTTTACGTTTCGATACTACATATCAAGCGCCATCTATGATAAGTGAGCGGGACCTTTGAATTAACTTAGAATAGCTGTTATGATACAAAATCGAAGTGTCCTAAAACTTATTTGTACACCTAATATATACCCAGATGCATTACGTGATACGACGTACCTAGTGTCGTGCCACAAAACGTCCGTATACATACGCGCATGCGTAAACCACGCAGTGCTTCGCTTCATCAGATGTAAAACCAAGTAGAGCAAACGTGGCAAAGTAAATCCTCGGTGAACAAGACAAATGCCGAAAAATAAGGGTTGTCGGAGTCAGTGGAGTCATTATAAAAAATAGTCACGCAATTTACAGTTTTACGCTAATGCAAGCGAGCCACATTCGCCAAGATGTTGTCGCATTGACGATGACGATAACGATCTCGGTAAAGGTGCGAAAAATGATTCAGTTGGTTCTCACTTTATCGAGCATTTTTCACTCATACGATAACTGCCTGCTACTCGTGAAGATTGTGTGGGCAGCACCACTGAAATTTGGGACCTTTGAGGGTTGAAACGTTGCTGTCCTGGAAGGCGCGACCGCAACACTGTTCATAGTGTTAAAGTTTGCATCGTTGGAAGCCAGCGATTTTTTCTTAGTTCTGTTTTTATTATTATGCAAAATCATATTTTGCAGATTTAGGTTGTAAATCGCTAAATAAGCATTCTAAAAAATGTTTACGTGGTTTTCGTAGCTTAAATCTACTAAAGGAAATTTCAGAAGTTAGTGAAAATGAATTTTCGTTGCATTTCAACGATGCAAACTTCAACGTCATTACTGCTCAACCAGGCGCCAACAAGGAATAATGGATTAGGGCAGCTGGGTTTCATTTTGAAACAGCTCGAGTATGGGGAATAATCGCGATCGTCTATCACCAAGTTACCCCGTAAAAAATTAAACATCTTTAAACATTTTCGTATTTTTTTAGTTGTATTTTTTAGTATTTACAAACACATACCTGCACTGCATGCCGATATCCAAAAAGCAATAAATTCAGTGTACGGAGCTTTACAAAATTCAAACGAATCATTTAGTTCGATTGTGTGGAAAACTTCATCGAAAGCATCATTCATCGGGTTTGATGTTGTTGTCATCGCAACAGACACGAAAACTTTGTTATTTAATAACGGTTCGATTCGTTTGTTGGATGTTATGAAAAAACTACGCTTGAAGTACAGAGCGCGCGCCGTTGAAATATGCAAGTTGCGTGACCAGGAATGCTTGTTGGATGCCGTCAGGAGATCGCAAGCATCGACAAAAGAAGCTAGGGTGGAAAAAAACCGACGTTCCGCGATTGTTGCCACAGAAAAAGCTGAACTCGAGAACTTGAACGCGTTTTTCTCGATACAGACTCGCCTTGACTTTTTTTTAACGAAGATATCAACTTTCTCTACTAAATGAACCGACGTCTATGTGAAAAAATCAATTTATCATTATTGTTATTACAGCAAATGTCATCCGTTTTTCGATGTTTTTCAAATTTGATCCCATTTTCGGCCTATTTTCGCGGCCTAGTCCCCTTAATTTCTGGGTTAAAGGTTGGTTTATATCGACCAAGATTTACTGAAACATTATTATGGTGGCGACGTGGTGTTGCCTGCGACACGTTAAAATGTTTGAATGCTATAAGCCAACCTATTCTATTCTCCTTTACAGCTCCAATGGCCTTGGTCATGTGTTTTTGTGAACAGCTTTTACGGGTTGAGGTTCGTTGTTAATTGCCAAGTATCCTATAACGATAAGCCATCAAAATCTGATTTTATGTCCAGTTTCATACGCAGCAGGGTAAGATTACATAGTATGCCATCTTACATCGACGTCTGATATGTCAATTTACCCATAAGTGAATGCAGATTTCGTTTTTTTTAGGGTGACAAAAAACTTTGGAGTTAGAATATCCTTTGTGCAGTATTTGTGAAGTACAATGACCCCAGATTATGAATAAATTAGTTCAAGTAGAAAAATCAGATAAGGTTCCCAACCGCCCCTCCGATCGATCTAAAATTTCTCTCAACCCTTCCTTTCAATATTTTAAGGGGAGGTACCTGAGTAAACGGTGAGAAAAACAGGTAAATTTCGGTAATTTTTATCTCCAAAACTAATATTTCGATTGGATCCGGATTTTTTATTGGAAAATATGTACAGTGAGGTATGCTTAGGAATATTTTTAAATAAATTCGTTGACTGGAACCGATCCAAACGCGATTATCTCGAAACATAGTTTTCAAAGTCGGTGCCAGATGTATCTCGAAAACGGCTTGTCCGATAGGGGTTTTTAATTTGATTGAACCATTGCTTTTTTATGCAATGTTTATGCAATCCGAAATCGTCGGAAATTGCGAACGAAAAACGAATGTTAAATTAAAACGGTCGCAATTCCGTCAAAAATGAAAATTTCACAAAAATCCTACGCGGCGAACGAGATAAACTATCGAAGAATATTGTATCCAAATTTGGACAAAATCGGACAAGCCGTTTTCGAGATACATCTGGCACCGACTTTGAAAACTATGTTTCGAGATAATCGCGTTTGAATCGCTTCCAGTCAACGACTTTATTTTTAAAAATTCCTAAACATACCTCAATGTACATATTTTCCAGTAAAAAACCCCGGTTCCAATCGAAACATTAGTTTTTGAGATAAAAATTCCCGAAGTTTACCTATTTTTCTCGCCGTTTACTCAGGTACCTTCCCTTAAGACAACCTCTACAAAGATTTTTCGCGACGCTCAATAGTTTTTGGGTTTGGGTTTGTTTGTTTGGACAAAACAGGTATGAACGTAGACGTCGCAGAAATAGATATAGTCGGCGCGCGTTAAAAAATCTTTAAAATGCAATATCTCGAAAACTATTGCGCGTCGCCAAAAATCCCTTTAGGCGTTGTCTTAAAATATTAAAAGGAAAGTTTGTGCAAAATTTCAACTCGATTGGAAGGGGGGCGGGGGCGTTCGGAACCGTATCCGAAAAATCTTACCTTACGGGTATTTTTAACACCAGATAATAACGTGGTCAGTTTTGTTTACATCTCAAAATAACGAAAATATTTACTACGTAAAACCTCGTGTTCACTGACGGCTACACTAGATTTAGCTACTTCGACACTTCTTGGCCGACCGTAGTACGTCATTGTTACTCGTACAGCGAGAATTTTGAAAAGATATTGAGGGTGTGTCGTCTTACCTGACTATATCATCTTATGCTCAACTCCCCGGCACAGATTCACGTTTTCAGCATTGCTGAATCTTGATTTGATTTACGTATGGCGAATAGAAATGCGCTAATAAAATATTCAAGTGAAGGATGCTCCACAATTATAAATGTTGACAATGTATCCTCAAAATGAAATCCGTCAATGATGAAAAGATTTTAAATATTACCACTATCTACTGTTTATTTTTACGGAATCCGACAATTTCTTAAACTTTAGCAGCTCCTAACAACATTTCGCTGTTAGAAAAACAGCTTACGGAATCTTTGAGGGCCCTCGGTGAAAAACCTCGACCAGCCTTTAAGGCGAAGTAGAAGACGTACCACGTGAAATATGAGTGTGAGGGAGATCGCAGAATTTTTCGACCAGAGATTTCTCAAAGATAAATAATATTCAGGGCAAAAGAAGAATCGTCGAGCTCTGCTCCAGAAAATTCTCCAGAGCCCGATGCTTTTTTCCCCTAAAAAACTCAACTATCTGTGAGAAAACTAGGTTAAAAAATTCCTAAGGTTGATCTTGTACATGCCCTTAAGGCCTGACTAGGAAGGTTGTTTTTTTGGGAATTTTTTAGAATGGAAAAAAACAAGTGAGCCCTGCAAACATTGAGGTACCTTTTCATGTATATTTGAAATGTATAAAAAAAATTTCAACATGAAACAATAAATGACTGCAGACTATCAGCCTATTCCATGTACGCTTTGCCACTGCAGTTCCGAATCGGCGGGAAAGATACAGCTCGTAATTCTCGACTGAAACAAAAAAAAACCGATCAAAATTTCAATTGTCAGATATTTTTTTCTGGGTGAATTAAGAAAAAGCTGAAAAAATCGTGAATTTATAACTTTTTCCAGGTTTGAAAAAAATGTGTTAAAAAAAAACATTTTAACGTGCCAAAATATTATTTAAAAATACTTTTTCAACGACTTTTTTAATTCACATGGAAGAGATTTCCACACTGAAGAAAATAAACTTTGGTTTTATTCAATAGCTCGTATAGTTTTTATACTATCATGCCCGTCAATTTTGGAAAATCGTGAAAATGAAAACTGGAGAAAACGCGCTTCAAAGGTTTCAATAGAAGGAAATATCAATGTCAAATATCAACCGCTTCTCTGCTTTTGGCCTTGGATCTTCGAAAATATTCACAATTTGCCTCTGTAACTTTGTAAATATACTCTTGGATAGTTTATCTGTCGCTTTAGCATTAAAAAAAAAACGATTTTTCGGATCTTCTAATTCAGGCTCCGGCCCTCAGGGCCCACACGAAGCTTCCCAGCAAGATACACTAAAATCCTATGGTCGTCAGTCAATTCGAATATTTCTGACGTGCGATGACACACCAGCCCGTGCGGAAAATTGACAGGGCATCCTTCATAAAAATTAGGGCCTTTAAGGGCTTATTTGAGGCTTTCCTTATCAGGGAAGCCTCAAGTAAGCCCTTGAAGGCTCTTATACGGCAATCCCGACAGGGGTTGGCATAATAAGGGCCTTTGTGATCCTATTATGGCACAATAGGACCCGGATTAGGGGTTATTAATTATGAATTAATGAATTATGAATTACTAAGTTATCAATTAATTATTGGGATTAAATCTTATTTAATCATAATAAATCTGCGATTCGGTTTGATCTGTTCAAAAAATAATTTACTTGAATTCGCTAAATGGACCTATTTGATTTAAAAAAATTTAAGTTGAGTAGAATTTTCGTACAGTCAACGATTTTTCTATATAATTGAACTAATGTCTGTCTTTATTGTAACACTCATATCAAAGGGGTATGGGAGTAGAGAGGGGGAGAGAGAGAGAGGAATTATATATATATATATATATATATATATATATATATATATATATATATAGGTTATGTTCATGTCATTCGATAAAACTCTATAATTATCAAAATGATATAAACTAATTGATATAATTTATGCGATACAACAAATAATTATAGGAATTCATTTGGTCTCTTATGCCATATCTGCGACTAAGATGTTACAAGCACTCGGTAGCATAGGGGCAGCGTGCATAGTTATCAATAGGTTTATCACTAGGTTTAATACCCATATTGATGAAATATTTTCTTCGAAAAAAAATAATTCCGAAAGGCCAGGGCATGACGAATTAAGATACAAAATCGTTGTGGTAAACTCGCAATTCAGTCCTTAATTTCATTTTGGATTTATGAAATATTTTAAGCACATAGTACACTTAGATTTACAGTGTACATTTTAAGCAAATAAATATTTATTTGCGTCGAATCTTGATTTATTCGATTTGAATATATTTGATACTTAAAAAGAATAGCTGAAACGAATAAAAAAATATCTTTGAAACAAATAAGATCGTAGTGGGCCGTGAGACAAGGAAAAAACCTATCTCATTTAAATAGATCCTATTTAAATAAAAATAAAAAAATTGGCAGTGTACCGTGACCTTATATAAACGGATACATATACGCAAAAACATACATTTACATGCACATGAGCATATCTATTGACAATGATAACTTATGGGCACACCATGGTTTTCATGAGGCGTTGTTCAGGCATCCTTGAAGGTCCTTATTATTCTCCCTTTAATGGCCCTCAGTAGCAAAGTGTGACTGGCCACTAAGGGCCCATGTGAGACTACCCGATCAGGGCCCTATTAAAAGTAGGGAAATTCTATATGGGCCCGACCAAAACCCTAGTGCAATTTCCGCACGGGAGCCTCGCAAAACTTGCCAACTCCCCAACGAAAGACAGGACCAAATGATCGGCGACGATCCGATGAAGGGAGCGACCCTTGACTAGTGTCAAGTTCGATAATGCGATTCAATGTGATATGTATACAAGGTTTGCGAGCACATTTTGAAAAAATGCTACTGAAAAAATGGTACGATATCGCGTATATATTGCGTAGATAGAAATGCTTTCAGATTACGTGTATGTGTATGTGTGTGTGTGTTACACACACACACACACACACACACACACACACACACACACATATATATATATGAAGCACGTAAGTTCTGCACCAGACGGAAAAATCCCAGCCACACATACTTGGATGTTGGCCGAGCACCGGTAACAATTCCTATAAACCAAAAAGTCGTGGAGTCTCGTCTCTCTCTTTCTCTCTCTCCTTCGTTTATTCACTTCTCAATTCGGCCCTTATACCTATACCAATACCAATCTACCACGACGACACACACACCACTACTGTTCATTCCTCCTTTCCTCCGACTCTTTCCCGCTCACGTTCTCGCCATTCTCCGATTCCTCTCGAGCCACCCCCGCTGCACACGCGCCTCATCCGACCCGAATGTCTGGCTCGGGCGTATACGGGAGTGAGGTAGCGTCATCGGGGCCAGAAGCATCACCGGCCGGGGGGTGGGGGAGCGTCCGGAGGACCGAAAGCAGGAGGGCGAGAGGGAGAGTAGACAGAACGTGGAAGAGGCAAAGGGAACGAGGAACAGAAAGTATAGACGATATATACATATACATACACATATACATGTGTGTGTGTGCGTGTGTGTGTGTGTATATATATATATACAAGTTCGTCGGGCCGGTGTACCAGCAGAGCGGGGAGGGAGACTATACGTACTCGTGACGTTGCGTCTAGACGCCCCCTCCAACGCCGCCTCACCTCTGCTCCAATGCGTTACTCCTCTCACCCTCTCTCTTTCTCTCTCTCTCGCTCTCTCTCTCTCTCTCTCTCTCTCTCTCTCTCTCTCTCTCTCTCTCTCTCTCTCTCTCTCTCTCTCTCTCTCTCTCTCTCTCTCTCTCTCTCTCTCACCCTCTCCCTTTCTATCTCTCGGTACAGCCAACACTGACACCCTCGTCGCGAACCCTGCAACTCCACTGACGACAACGACAACGTCTTCTTTCTGCGGGACGTTGCGAATCCTCGAACGTCAGCGCAGGAAGAAGCAGAAAAATGAGGCTCGTCCGAAGAAAATCTCCCGTACTTCCGTTGAACGATAGACTGCGCGATTATCAAGTACTTAAGGAGGTTGGAGCGGTCCAGTTGAGTCAAAAGACGGTTTATGCATTTTTTATCAACGAAGCTAAAAAAATGCATACTTGGTATTGGTTTATTCTCTAGATACTAATTTTTCGTATAATATGCAATGAAAGGGCAAAATTATGAATTTGTATGTTTTTATTGCGTAAATAAGAAATACTGATACTAGCAAGTTCAAAAAGTATAACGTTATCGATGATTATTATGAAAAAACTGCGTCAGCTAATGTTTTATACAACGCAGAATGAAATTTTGAGTCATTCATAATTATACCTATTTATATTTATATCACGAGATTATTTATTATCATCATTAATTAATATTAAGTGTTGCCGAAAGATGGCAAGTTCGCGGACATTGGGGCTGGTAACAGTGCTCTTCATTCGCCAGCCAAGATTCGTAATCTTTGATCGAACTTTGATGGTTCAATATTGAATTTATAGGGTGTCTCAAAATGACCTGCCATTTTAATTTATTAATGAAACGTATTATGTATTTGAAAAGTACGATTTTTTCTTATTTCAATATAAGGTACATTGAGGATATGTGTGGAACCCAATATCCGATAAAAGGCAGCCTCGTCCCTGTTTGCAAACGTTCACTCTTTTGACGAAATATCCAATAACATTTTGACATAATTGCGGACTAATATTATTTACGTAAAGTTATATACATTGAACAGTTTTTTTCTCTGGTGTTCTGTAGTGAAAAAAATTCAAAAAAATCGTAAAGACTCAGTATAGTCCAGACAATGACATATATATTTTTTCAAATTTAATCTTGGATTGTGGCGAACGCTGCAGCCTCCTTACTAGCGGCAAGGCGATTTTTTTTAACACATTTCGGAGCTGGAATCTTTACGTTAACATCGTCGAGATAATTCACATGTTCAAACCAATCTCGTTAGGGCATAATGGCGTAGTCGAGACGCACGGGGAATCTTCGTGCGACTGTACTTCTCTGGGCGCGAACAAATTCGCCGAATGAATTTTGAATTTTCGTATGATCGCGCAGATCGCATTATTTCGAGCGTGGAGCAAAAAGTTATTTTCACGTTCGGCGCAGAGTGAAAAGCCAGAAGAGTGACGAAAGTTACCGATCTACAGACAGACAAATAAGCGTCGTCGGTCTGACAAACTTGTTTACTCAAATCGAACCGAGCCGCGGCGATACACAACGGGGCGAGCTGAGATAATAACGAGTTTCGCGAATGCTCCCGGTGACCGGTTGTTAAATGTTAATTTGCATTTCGGCTTTGCAGGTGACGGGGGCGTCGCGACGACCAGACTTCTTATTCACCTGTCCATTCGTCTGCCCATTAGCTCGCGGATCATTATTTCATGCGTTTTTGTTTGCGTCCGTGCCGGTCGTCCCGTACACAGACGTCATACGTGTCTTTCGCCGTATGTACAAGTCTGCTCCACTTTCTGTCGTATGTACAAGTCTGATCGCCAATCTACCCTACACAACGGGAGTAACGTCGGAAAAGTTGTGCGAACCTTCTCCATTTGATTCAGCACTCTTTTTTTTTGGCACTTTGGCAAGTTTCCTTCGAACGCCCTATTGGACTTCTACGATATCATTTATTTTACATTTAGCCTACGCTCACTTGTTCCAGCTCTTGAGAGAACGTCCAGAGAGTTGCCGAAAAAAGGGCAGGTCCGTGTCAGTATCGGCATTTGCGATGCAACTGGCGCACTTGGACATTGGCATTTGACGAACTACCGATCTTTGATCGGTATCGGCTGTAACTACCTACCTGACCGGACCCTCCCACAATGGGAAAAAGTCCAATTGAATCAATAAAATATATTGGTTGATTGAAATAAATGTCTGATCGCGGAGTGACACCGATATATGAGGTTGTTACGATACTATAAAATATTGGAAAATGTGATTGATTCAAATAACATTGTTTTATTTGAAAATCTCTTCTGTGCTCTGAATATCTACATTATCCTTCAAATAAAATTATATTCTATTGAAATCATTCGATATATAATCCGTAGATGTATGGTTGAAATAATTAAGCGGTTGCTACAACATTTTTCATTTCGTACAAAAATATAATCAATAGAATGAATTATTTCTTTACTACATCGAAACGAATATGCCATGAGACGTAGATTTTTCAATTTGTTTTAAATCTTAAGTAAAAAGTGAGAATTAGAATGATCATCCACGATAATAGTGGAGAGAATATCAGATATCCGATGGATTAGCCATGGAGAGAATACCAGGTATTCAACTGATAAGAACAGATACTACACCTTGATCTTAGCCACAGGCCAAGAAGCGATACTCTTTAGTTTCTCCGGCGTTTAAGTAGATTTTCGATTCGCGCTACGCGTACGAGAAATGATCGCGCGTGCGGCTTCTAGCGGTTACTCCGAGAACTACGGGTTTCCTCACACCTATAATTTCGGTGGCGCTCGGCCATGATTTGGTTGAATTTTTTCAACTAAATGCGCAAGAAACAAATTTTATTGTCGCATAATTTTTTTAACCAATTCAGACATTTGCCTAATATTTTTCAATAAAAATAAAATAATGATATTTTAACGAATAATGTACTTGAAAATCAATAGCGCATATGGTGAAAAAAAATAAAATAACATATTTAGTCAATAGAAATTTTATCTGAATCAAACGAACGAAATTCAATTTTTCTTGTGTACTCAAATCAACAATATTCGTGTTATGAATTGAAACGTTTTTTTTTGTTCGTTGCAGAAAATGCATTCAAAACTATATAATTTGTTCGCGATAATTTTTTAGATAAGTTCAATAATGTATTGTTCTCGGCTAACAATGTATATTTTGAATGAAAAAAAACTTTCAATTTTATCGTGTTATTGAGGTTAATAGAGTTTTTTTAGACTAATAAATCCGATTAATTACACTAACAATTTTACAATTGAATCAACGAAATTTCATTCAATAACATGAATGATATTGAATCAATGATTTTTTTTCTCAGTGCATGGAACAAACCGGGAACATCGCTGAATCGTTTTTTACGGCTTACCCTTTATGGTTGGAAATTACAATCTTCTGTCCGGGATAAATTGCGAGCAAGTACATCTTCACGTAATGTCTACCCAGCCAGAACATTAACATGTTCTGAAAAGTGGACTGGTCTTTAACAACTTTGTGAAGCTACCTTGCTTTTTACCTCATTAAGGGGATATATACACCTAGGAGCCAAAAGGTCATTTTTGTGAATTTTTTCGAGGAAAACTATTTGAAATTTCGGATTGAGGTTTTGATTATCTAAAAGTATACACATTCAAGAATATGTTTAATTTTCTTTATTTAGAAATATAAAAAATATACAAGGATATTGTAGAATCCTTGGAGCGTCGTAAAAAAATCTGCGTATACGGTACCCACTGGCGTTTCTTCAAAAATCATCTGAAAAAAACCAAAAAGATTATTAAATTAGTTATTATAATCTAGTACTTGTCATAGCCGATTTTGAAAATATCGATTTATGACAAAATGGCGGACGTTTGAATATAAATAGTGATTTTTGGGCCAAAAATTAGTTATTATTTTGCCTATAAAACAAAAACTAAGTAACGGAAAAAAAATCCTATGACAAGTACTAGATAATGGTGTATAGAATAACCACAAAAAACCTCAAGACAATCGGTTCATTGGTCTTCGAGAAATTTTGGGTACCGATTTGAAAAACGTGGTTTTGAGATAAACGCGTTGAAAATTTGGGAATGAATAAATCATGAAATTTGTCAACTTACATGGAATCATCGATACCAGGCCCAGGTCTTCTACGGTCGACGGAATGTTCATAGCTTCTAAAACCTCGACCTCGACATCTAGGTGTATATCCCTCCTTAAAAGATATTCATAATTGATTGGGATGAAACGAAAACATGTGTTGTAATTATATTCACCATTAAAAGCATTAATTTCATCAATGATAATCCACGAGTATAAGAATGCTTATCATGAATACCAAAATTAGAATAACTAATGATTTGATCGTAACGAATAGCCAAATAGGGCATTACACCCTTTTTTGAAAGGTGTCTTAATTTGATGCTTTGGTGGTAACAAACTCTAGAATTTTTATTTCTATTTTTTTAAATGGATAAGTGCCATAAAAATGCATTTTAATTTTACATTTCAAATTTCCGCGCGATAACGTTAGCCGCCATGCTGTTTCAGTTTGTGACATCACTCGCATAGTAAACATCGACGCTGCGCCAATTATGAACACGTAATTTTTTTTGGTTAAAAATGAGTTACAATCCCTATCATTGGTGTGTTGTTCCTAAATATAAGAATACTAGTGTGAACACACTGGGAAAGTGGTGGATTAAAATGCCAATTGATATAAATATGAGAAATACTTGGTTAAAACTTGCGAGAAGAGATCCAAAGTCATAGTCCGAGAAAAAATAATTTGCTCTTTTTTGAAGTATAGATAATTATTTGAAAATTTGCAATTAACTGTGACAAACGAGCATATATAGTTGTTGACTCGTTCTTTCACAGGTTAGAGAGTAATATGTCTACTGCTTTCTTTGTTTACTATGTCAATGAGGTTACGTCGGGATCCATTATGGCGGTTACCGTCTTGCATGTTCGTTGAACAGATAGGAAAAGTATTTTTATTGAAAATGAATTATAACATTTATTTTCTGTTTTTATAATTTAAATCCAACATTATTCGATTGCTTGTTGCGAAAACTACCTTATTTGTACATTCTTAGTATTTTTTCTTACATAGAGTAAAATACCCTATTATTCAATGAGGCAAAAAAGTAAAGCAGGGCATTCGTGGTTGCTTAACGCCTTGTCGCTATCTCGGGAAACGTCAATATTCTGGCCGGGAAGCCATTACCTAAATGCATTTCGCCAACAATCCGCCAGGTGGCTACAAGCGAAGCGCTTCGCGTAAGCAAGATACCACCGGACGAGGATAAAAGTTTGTCCTGCGCTGCTTACAGCGTGCACTTACGATTATGATTTTGAGATATGACCCTTTGCACTCGAGGCCTTTTTTACTAGGATAGTGAGTGATGAGCGAGAGTCACCTATCGACTGCAAAGAGATTGTAAGTATCAGGATACCACCTAATACCATCTATTTTACTTGAGTAGATCGCCAAAAGCCGTTCCAGTACTTGATCGTTTTCCTGTCCAATTCCTAATCAGTTACCGATGTGTTCCTGGAAATGAGAACGGTGGATCGAGACCAGGCGTAAGACCCGTTACATGGTGAACCTTATCTACAGCTGGGCAGCCTGACCATGGCCTGATATTATTTAGGGAGGGTGGATCAGGGGCAGGTCGTTTTCTCAACTCAAAATTGTACACAGGTATGGTTCGTTTTAGCCATTGGCTAGGATTTATCGGACTGACATGATCCACGGGATCATGACGGCACAATACAATGTAATAATTATTGAATCTTGATCATTCAGATGGAGTGCGTGAAGGTCGAAGGCCGAAGATCGAAGGCTGAAGGCGTTGCTTCACTGCTTTAGATGGACTTAGTGAGATAGGAGAAAATAGGGCACAATGTGTCACAGACATTTGCAGCTATCAGGCCGAAGGTCATACCGAACTTTGTTGTCTTGAGCGATGTGGGAAAAGAAACCTTGCCAGATCTGACTAAACTTTATCAAGGGTTCGATGAAAATAGTCAAAGATTTTAGTAGAACTGGACCCCTAGTCGAAAAATCATTCAGTTGCCGGAAAAATGTAGTAACTGTTTTCACTTACCTGGGCAGCCCAAATTTGTGGTCATAGTTGATAGGGTAATTCTTGCCTCGCTCTGTACCGATTTTTCGTTTCTATTACTCCCAAAAGCCATTAATTATTTTCCAAAATGTGGAACCTGGACCCAGATTGACTAATTGCTGAACCCTAGAGATGTTTTAAAATGGACATAAAAAATGAATGATTTAAGGTTTTTACCGTCGGTGAATCTTGAATTAATGTAACGTGTTTCAAATTTGAAGTGAACGATGAAAGGTCGAAAAACCGATATGTATTCGAATTCTAGTGCGCCATTTTTTAATTTTCGAAAGACGACATGAAATTTAGATTCAGTACCTTGAGGAGGGAGATACCTTTAGACGAGGAAAAAATTGCTTGTTTTCATGATTTTTTTAAAGAAAGATTTCTTGACCATTTTTGTGACTGAGGGTATGTTTTATTACTACTTTTGGCCGATACATGGTACTTTTGCTTAGTCTTTAAAAATGGCTGTGGTATGGAACGGTCTTCTAAACGGGTTGTAGCGGATGTTGTCAGACGGCGTGACACGTAGCGTCGGCGGGATTAATCTGAAAAAAAGTCAACGAAGATTTTTCTTTCATTAACACTCATACGCAGAATATGAACCAAGAAAAAGTGAGAAACTTGAAAAATCGGTAAAATGATATGCTTTGAAACAAAAAGATCGAATTTCCCGAAAAAAAATATCAACATTTTGCAATAAAAATACTTTTTTTAATTTTCAAGAACATTTAGGGTCATGATTTAGACAATAAAGTTAGAAAGATTTATGCTAAATTTCATCAGAATCGGCCGAGTTGTTTTTCAGCTATACATCACGCCACTTTTCAAAATGAAGTTTATCGGACCAAGCCATACTTCCGCCGATTTTAAAGTTGAACAAAAAAATACCATGTAATAACCAAAAGTAGTAATAAAACATATCCTAAATATAAAAAATGGTCAAGAAATCGATCCTTCAAAAAAAAAAAAAAAAAACATGAAAATCAGCAAATTGTTTCCCTTCCTAAGGGAGCCTGAATTAGAAGGTCCAAAAAAGCGTTTTTTCGGGATTTTTTTTAGAAGGGAAAAAAACAAGTGAGCCTAGTAAACATTGAGGTACCTTTTCATGTATATTCAAAATGTTTAAAAAAGAATTTCAACATGAAACAATAAATGACTGCAGATTTATCAGCACATGTGGCAAGACCACTGCAGTCCCCAATTGGCGGGAAATATGCAGCTCGTAATTGTTGACTGAACCAAATAAACCATAAAAAATTTAAATTATCATATATTTTTCTTCTGGATGAATTAAGAAAAAGCTGAAAAAATCGTGAAATTATAACTTTTCTCAAATTTGAAAAAAATAATGTGAAAAAAAAACACTTTAACGTGCTATAAAAATTATTGAAAAATACTTTTTCAATGACTTTTTTAATTCACTTAGAAGATATTTTCATACAAAAGAAAATAAACTTTGGTTCAATTCAATACGTCGTTTAGTTTTCGTGCTATCATACCCGCCAATTTGGAAAAATCGTGAAAATGTAAACTGGAGAAACCGCGCTTCAAAGCTTTCATTAGGAGGAACTATCAATATTAAATATGAAATGCTTCTCTTCGTTTGGCCATGTAGCTTCGAAACCATTTACAATTGGCCTCTGTAACTCTGTAAAAATATATTCTTGGATAGTTTATCTATCGATTTAAGCAAAACAAAAAAAAACGATTTTTCGGACCTTCAAATTTAGCCTCCCATCTTAAACACGGAGAATTATTATTTTCCTCGGATCCATTCTCATTGTACATTGTTCGCAAAGTTAGTATGCAACGACCTAGAGAGAAAGAGAGGGGGAAGTGAACGAGTCGAAGGCCGGAAGAGAGGAAGAGAGACAGCGATAGCAGTGTTATCATAACCACGACTCGATGGAAGTGGAAGGAAAAGTGAGGGAGCGAATGAGTGTGGAGCAGCTCCATCAGACCAGACTAAACAAAAGCCATCTGGTTACGTTTTTTTTTTTCGCTGCAGCAGCCGTAACCAGAAACCCTTTCAGGCTAATTCCGAGGCCTTCAATTCTCGTTGAGTGTGCGCGCGTGTATTTGCACGTTGTAACCCCTTCACCCCTTCACCCGCTCACTTTTCACCGAATGTTCACCGCTACTATGCCAGTCATAGCAGCCACGGTGTATTATGACTACCGATCCGATAACCACTACACATTATATATATATACACACATATATACACACACACACATGTATATATCAGTGAGTGAGTGTGTGTACACATATATAGCAGGGCGGATATGTGGGTACACGTGATATGCATGGCGCGTGCCGATAATCTGTAAACCGCCGTTACACATCGCTTTTTTTGTTTGCCTGTGCGATTCCGTCTGTCCGGGAGACCTTGTTGGATTGGCCGAGGCACCACTTCATCCAAAAGAGACTGCTGCATGCTATACCATCAATGATCGCTTCCAACTCTGCCGAATTGTACGGGATCTTTGATTTTCGATATATCAACGAAGAAACGCAAACCCCCGACTTTAGGGTGACGTAGCAACTGCACTGAGAAAAAAAAACATTGATCCAACATCATTGGTGTTATTGAATGAAATTTCGTTGATTTAATTGTAAAATTGTTGGTGGAAATAATCGGATTTATTAGTCAAAGCAAAACGTCATTGACTTCAATAACATGATAAAATTGAAGATTTTTCTTAATTTTAAAGACATATTGTTAGCCGAGAACAATACATTATTGAAACTATCTAAAAAATTATCGCGAACGAATTATATAGTTTTGAATGCATTTTCTGCAATGAACAAAAAAAGCGTTTCAATTCATAGTATGAATATTGTTAATTCGAGTACACAAGAAAAATTGAATTTCGCTCGTTTGATTCAGATAAAATTTCTATAGAGTAAATGTTTTTTTTTTACCATATCTGATATTGATTTTCAAGTACATTATTCGTTAAAATATTAATATTTTATTTTGATTGAAGAATATTAAGCAAATGTCTGAATTAGTTAAAAAATTATGCGAAAACAAAATTTGTTTCTTGCGCATTGGTTGAAAAAATTCAACCAAATCATGGCCGGTCACAGCTAGAAGCCGCACGTGCGCTCGTGTCTCGTAAGCGTAGCGCGAACCGTAAATCTACTTAACCCTTTGAAGCATAGTGACATACTGGTATGTCACCTACTTCCACTCTGTTTTTCTCGAATACAATTTTTTTTAGCGCATAACTACGACCGTAAATGTATAATTAGGATGTTAGGAGATCAATTGCTACTACTATATCACTATTAAGGGCTTATGTTGCACTTAGTGGATGTTGATCATCACTACAGTACATAGAAACACGTATTTTAGACGATAAATGTAATTGTGCCTAATCTAGCAGGTAAACCATACACAAAAAATGAATTCGGAGACGTTTTTTGGGTCGCTGATTACGAATTCGAGCTCAAAATCCACAAATTCAAAATGACGAATCCAATATGGCGGAACAAAACCGGAGATTTTGCTGGAATTACTAAAACATCGGAGTTGCTCAATATGTTGATTCTGTTATACTGAATTCCTAATAGAATTACGCGTTTAGCATAACCCGGAGCTGACGGCGAGGACGTAGCGAGTTTCTAGCTCCATATTTAAACATTTTTTTTTGCTTTTTTATTTTATATATTTTTTATATAATATATTATTATAATATATTTATATATTAATTATAATATATCAATAATTTTGTATATTATTATAACCCAAACAAACAATTTTTGCATTTGTGGTCCGCCATATTGGATCTGCCATCTTGAATTTTCAAATTTTGAGTGCAGGTTTATAATCAGCGACTCAGAAAACCCCCGAGTACCAACTTTCGCTTTCGTCAAACGATTTTTGCATTTATGACCCGCCATATTGGATCCGCCATCTTGAATTTCCAAATTTCGAGTGCCGATTTGTAATCAGCGACCCCGAAAACCCCCGAGTACAAAGTTTTGAGCTGATTGCATGTAAGGAAAAATGTATGCTTCAAAGGGTTAAACGCCGGAGAAACCCGAAAGAGTATCGCTTCTTAGCCTGTTGCTAAGATCAAAGTATAGTATCTGTTCTTATCAGTTGAATATCTGATATTCTCTCCATGGATATTCCATTGGACATCTGTTATTCTCTCCACTATTATCGTAAATGATCTCTCTAATGCTCACTTTTTATTTAAGATTCAAAACAAATTGATAAACTTACGTCTCATGGCGTATATATTCGATGTAGTAAAGAAATAATTCATTCTATTGATTATATTTTTGTACGAAATAAAAAATGTTGTAGCACCCGCTCATTTATTTCATCCATACATCTACGGATTGTATATAGAATTATTTCAATAGGATGTCATTTTATTTTAAGGATAATGTAAATATTCAGAGAACAGAAGAGATTTTCAAACGAAAAAATATGTTATTTGAATCAATCACATTTTCCAATATATTATAGCATTGTAACAATCTCATATATCGGTGGCACTCCGCGATCCGACATTTATCTGAATCAATCAAAACATTTTTTTGATTCAATTGTTTTTTTTTCTCGGTGTGGGAAGTCTTGTAAAGGGTGTCTCAAAATTACCTGTCATTTTAAATTACGCGCCATTTTTTTGTTGCCTACATAGAGCACTAATCTCTGAAAACTGGCATCAGGAAGTATTGAGGGTTTAGTCATGGAGAATTGCACGATCGAGCAACGCATAGAAATTATCTGCTGCATTGTTACTGCATAGTTATTGCAGATGAAGTTTCATGGTCGTGTTATCTTGCGCCACGGCGATGTGAATTGGCCACCAAGATCGTGCGATTTGACGCCATTGGATTTTTTCTTTGGAGCTCAAGGAAGCAATTGGACGAACCATCAAGGCTTAGACCACAGTAACGGGTATAGAATCATGTGCGAATTTAACCATTTTTTGTATGAAAAAGTTATTGACTCATAAAATTAATCTATTTTAAACATCTATTTAGTATGAATATCAAGCTGTTAGAAAATATATATATATTTTTGTCGATGTACAAAATGGCAGTCTACTAATATTTTCTTTTGTTATCGTTTTTTTAGGCGCACTGCGGCGTACATTTAGCATCCACAATTTTTTACCTAGAACGAAAAACAAAAATTCTCGTCATTCTACATTAAAATACCTAGAGAAGTACGTACGGAATTTAAAAAATATGGTGTTATTCAAAAGTTGTAGGTATTTGAACTTGAGAGAAATGAATTTTCAGTGAAAAATTTCGTCATAACTACTTATAAAATGAAAAGTTTTCGATTGATCATAAATTCCTTACATACTTCTCTGCGAAATGCAATTAGGAACATAACTTTTAAATTTGAAGTAAATCGAGTGAAAATTGTTGAAGTTATCTGTCACGCCAATTGGAAAAAAGCTGTTTTGAGATGTTTCGGGTAGTCGGGCATTTTGTACATCGAAAAAAATATATATTGTTTCTAACAGCTTGATATTCATACTAAATAGGTGTGTAATTCATTTAATGACTACTTTTTTCATACGAAAAAAATTGTTAAATTCGCACCTGATTTTATACCCGTTACTGTGGCCTAAGGCCTTAATAAAATTGGTCGGCAATTATGCCAAAATGTTGTTGAAAATGTCGTAAACAGAGTGAACGTTTGCAAACAGGGACGAGGCAGCCATTTATCGGATATAGTGTTTCACACATAACCTCTTTGTTTGCACCTTATAGGGAAATAAAAATATTCGTCCTTTTCCAATAAATAATTCGTTTGATGAATCAATTTAAATGGCAGGTCATTTTAAGACATCCTATAGTCGCCTGAGGTTCATCAGTCCATCTGAGGCAGCCTGTGCCGCTCTTCACCCCTTCGTTTCGAGTAACCCTTTGGGGTTTTTTCAAATCTAAAATAAGTTATGAAAATAAATTTCGAGTGGTAGTCTTTCGAGTAAAATAATTGTGGTTACATCCAAAGAGATTAATGAAACCAAATAGATTCAAATTCCCAAAATGTTTGGACTACACAAGCTTGAGGCCTCAACAACGGATCAATTTTTAAGTTTTTTTTCTGATGAGGGTATTGGAAAGTCGAGGTCGGGATTTTACTGACAATCGATACATAGTCGTCCCAAGTTTGAGTATTTTTATCGAAAAAATATTGATAAACGATGAAGCTATTATCGTTTGAACGTAGTGTCGCTCTTGCTGCATGGTTCATCGGTGTAGGTGGTTCCGGCAGATAGGGTGATCCAAAATGAAAAATAAAAAAATCTGTATACTTTCAGTATAATAAAAAAAACTTTCGAAGGACCAGATACTTTTTTCAAATTTTGAAAATTACCCAAATGGGAAAGTGTAAAAGAAAAAGGTTCGACTTTTGACGAATAAAAAACAACTTTAATCATATCTTATTAACCCTACGTTGACACACCGGGTCATTTAGGCCGGATGAATTAAAAATAAAATGCTCCCTGTACCAAAATTGAAAATTTTGGACAATTTTTACAACAATTTAATTTTATATTTTCCAAGTTCCTATTATATTTCATTAAAATTATTGTTCAATAAAAACCGACTGATGGGTTGTTAATGGCAGGTGGATGCAGCACTATCTGGTTCAAATTGACCGAGTGTGACAAAAATCGTGGCCAAATATAATTCTGTCAAGGAAGGGTTAACAAGTGGATAAATATGTCAAAAAATCATCTGGTCATACGACAGAAATTGTTATAAACTATGGTCTGTCCGAATTTAAAGTGAATTGGACGAATAGATTTTGAGATACGACTTACAACGTTTCAAAAAACATAGTTTCAAGAAAAACGAGCAAAAACTTAAATGGCAACTAGATGGTTTGCTGTGGTCGAGTAGGTGATCTGAATCTTCCGAAACATCATCATAACTCTGTCGATTTTTTAATTTTTCACAAAATCTTTGTTGCAAATAGAAGTTAAAACCCTAGGCTATAAATCCACATAATGAAAAAATAATATGTTTGCATTTTAAAGCTTATGAAGACCCATTAGGAAACACATCGATTTGCAATCTCTTCGATAGTAAACAAACCATGATGGCGTTATTAAAATTATGAGCGTGCCCAACAAAGCTCTCGGACGCATTTTTTTGTTTCGACTCAACGAGCCCGAGTAGAAATTGTGCGAGCCTGTCTGAGTTGCGACCTAGTAACGGGCCCGTCAGCTCATATGAACTGACCAATGGTTGGCTCGCTATAAGCTAGTAATATTGTGAATGTTTTGTTATCTAGCCCTTGTATAGTCACTGCCCAGCTGATCTTGGTCACAAATAACAAAGTGAGGTTATGTGACTACGTGTAGTTCCATCGAGCGATTGGCTCATTACTGGCTAAACAGCTTGAGTTCCAGATGGCTGGTGCAGCGATCTGGAACGATGACTGCAACTATATAAGGAATACTTGAGACACGAGAGCTTCAGTATCGGAGCTCTCAGCCCTGATGATGCAGACTGTAACGTTTGCGAAACGTCGGCACAAAGCTGATCCTCAACATGGCCTCCATCCGGAAGCCACGTACTCTTCTCATTACATAAAGAGCCGTGAAAGCCTTAAAACTACAATCAGACGCCTACACGGAGAGGCTATTTTGGGTTCGGTTAACACCTTTTTCAAACTCAGGAAAACTCTGCACATCCAACTGTGCTCGTTAACATTCCTAAAAGGGTGCCGCGACCATCAAGTGGTATCAAAATGTTTTCAATTAAAAAACCGCTTTCCATCAAAACAAGCGAAAACTATCATCCACTAGGCCTCGCTAAGACTGGTAAAGGAGAGAATGTCTGTCACTAAAAAGCTTTTGGACCAAACTTCCCAAAAACTTCTTAAACTTCACCTACGTCTATCTGACTCTTTGGAACCACAGCTGTGGGAAGATCTTGACCGTGTCACCCACGAACAAGCCCTCTACTGTGCAGACCTAAGATCCAAGAATCAAATAGAAAAATTCAGGAAACTATGTCCACAGACGGAGCAGCCCATCCTAACCCACACAGTAAAAAACCTAAGTAACCACACACTCTCCGCAGCTGAAACATCAGTCCTCGCAAAAGGGCAGAATTGCGCCATTACATCGACAGAAATTCCGATCAGAGAAATCATCAGCCAGGTGGAAACTGCCATCTATCGTCTCCCACTGGATATTGGCAACGACATCAGGAAACGGATAAGCAATATTCTACACAAGGCAAAACCTCCGCAGCAGAATATCACGAAGGAAGAACACCTTGCTCTTCACAATTTGAAGAAAAACAAGGGCATCTTAATACTACCAGCTGACAAAGGAAATGCAACTGTCATCATGGATAAACCGGACTACTGCAGTAAAATTATGAACCTGCTCGAGGACACCAATACGTACAAGAAATTATCACGTGACCCCACATCGAGTGGTCTATCGGAAAACCTAATCGAAGCCCTGACACCCAAGGAATCCCTACCACCCAGGCTTTACGGTCTGCCAAAAATACACAAAAACAACATCCCACTAAGGCCCATTGTCAGCAACATAGGCAGTCCTACATATCACTTGGCACGTTATCTCTGCAAACCTTTGCAGGAACTCGTAGGCCTTAAAAACTCCTACATCCAAAACTCCCGGGATTTTGTGAACAAGATCCAGTCTATCAAGGTACAACCAGAAGACATTTTAGTAAGTTTCGATGTTGTATCCCTGTTTGCAGACGTCCCAACCAATGAAACCCTAAGCATAGTTAAAACTTCCAAAAAAGTTGCCGCTAACCTACTGCCCCTCATAGAACATTGCCTAAACTCTACATACTTCCAATTTCAATCCCAGTTTTATGAACAAACTTCAGGCGCAGCCATGGGTTCCCCTATTTCCCCTATCATCGCCAACATCTTTATGGAGAACTTCGAGAACAGAATTCTGCAAGAAGCTCCCCTCAAGCCCTCCACCTGGTTCCGATATGTCGATGACACCTTCGTCATTTGGAGCCACAGCAAAGAAAACCTCAATCATTTTTTAACCTTCCTCGACTCCCAGCACTCCAATATTCAATTCACCATGGAGATAGAACAGGAAAATCAAATCCCTTTTCTGGATGTACTGGTTCAACGGAAAAGCGATGGCATTTTGGGCCACAAAGTTTACCGGAAGCCAACGCATACGGATAGATACCTCCACGCTACGTCCCATCAACATCCTTCCCAAAAACAGTCGGTTATAAGCTCTCTGGTCTACAGAGCTCTAGCGATCTCCGAACCAGACTCTCCGGGTGTTGAACTAGAACACCTAGGAAAAGCTTTAGGAGACAATGGCTACAAGCCAGGCAACATCGAAAGAACGATCAAAAATCTAAAAAGAAAGATAGCTGATCCGAAAACTGTTACAGCACCTGATGGGGAGAATGAAGGACAAATAACCGCAACAACTTCCCTTCCATACCTTCAGGGCATAACCGATCGCATAGGCAGGGTTCTTGGAAAAAATAAGGTGCGAGTCATCTTCAAACCTCAGAAGAAACTAGCACAAGTGATTCCGAGCGCAAAAGACCAAAGACCACCATTAAGTGCACCAGGAGTATACAAGATACCCTGCTCATGCGGTAAAGTGTACATAGGAGAAACCGGGAAGAAGAGCAGTACATGGATCAAAGAACACCAACGGTGTATCAAATATGGCCATATTACACAATCAGCGCTGGCCGAACATTGGATGGAGACTGGTCATGCCATCCAGTTCGACAAAGCCCAAAGTCTGGCCCCATCAAACAGCTATTTTTCCAGGAAACACCGAGAAGGCTTGGAAATCCGAAAACATCGGGACAATCTAAACAGAGATGGAGGATATCACGTCACTCCTATTTGGCACAACGTTCTCCCGGTTTTTTAATTGACCAACTGATCAATTAAAACATCTGATTGGCTGGTGCAGCGATCTGGAACGATGACTGCAACTGTATAAGGAATACCTGAGACACGAGAGCTTCAGTATCGGAGCTTTCAGCCCTGATGATGAAGACTGTAACGTTTGCGAAACGTCGGCACAACGCTGATCCTCAACACGGCCTCCAACCGGAAGCCACATACTCTTCTCATTTTGGCAATATTTTTATTCACCAGTCCGAAAATTGACGGAGTTGTAGTCACTGTAGTAAGAACACCTAGTGCGACCGATTAGTGCCCTCAGTCCATACAGGTGTGGCATTATTTACAATAGATGAAGTACAGGCTCTTATTATTTTGTGAACTATCATGAAGATGCAGATCCGTCATATTGCCCGCGACTAGATACTTCAATGTAAGGATCAATATTCTAGAAAAAACATAACTTTATATCAAGAATCACGGAACGAAAACTTTCAACG
This sequence comes from Ophion obscuratus, assembly GCA_964007375.1. Lineage (NCBI taxonomy): Eukaryota > Metazoa > Arthropoda > Insecta > Hymenoptera > Ichneumonidae > Ophion > Ophion obscuratus. The sequence continues at coordinate 37,312,968 of OZ023319.1, read as the reverse complement.
CGTTTTTCTCAAAACTAGCTTTTTCGACTGTGTCGGAGCGAATACTTGAAAACATATCAACCGATTTTCAATTTCTTAAAATACTTGTTTACAATTCAAGTGACTAAGGTGTATACTATTCGATTCGAAACATCAATTTACTAGCTTGTGGCTAGGCGGTGATGAGTTACGTTTTCCACTCAGGGAGAAGGTTCAATGGATGGAACTAGGATACAAAATTAAATTGTTCGAATGAATATCTAAGAGCGAAACGCATTCGAATCATTATTTACATAACGCAATTCGACGATCGTGTTGAACCAAAATGCCTGAGGACGGAAATCCTCCCGTACGATGGAAGTCCTTCGCCGTTCCTCTCAATCCGCTTTGCCCAATCGTTTCATATTTGACGATTGCGCGTTTGGACGGCAATAATTTGATCAGTGCTGGCTGATCGAGCTAGCTGGAACGCTATACGGGAAAGCCTCATCTGCCGCACAACGCTATCGGTTGTCGAACTTTTCTCATTACTTGGTGCAATCAAATACTGCCAATGGCTCGAAATCAAGGTCACAATAGGGACAATTCAGAGATGCGATAGTAAGAAATGTCTTGATGCGGTAGTCCTGTACATATTTGTTTATGCGTACATCTGGATTTTTTGGGGCATTGATTAGTTCCAAGACATTCCAACATGCGTTTAGATCCATAAATAAATAGGGTGTCCCAAAATTGAATGTGTTCCTTGAAATGGGGGGTTGAGGGTGAAGTTCTGAGACGATTGACATAAGCATGTGGGGGTTTCAGATCAACACCTGGATTATTATTCATTTTTACAGGCGACCGCATGTGATTGGCCCGCCTTTAATTGGCTTCTGTACCTTTGCGAATATATTATTGGATAGTTTATCTATCGATTTAAGCAATTAAAAGAAAAACGATTTTTCGGACCTTCTAATTCAGGCTGCGGCATTGAGAGTGATCGGAGAAATGACTCTCTCGCTTGTGGCACCACCTGATAACACACAAGGTCTGTAGAAAAAAGCGTAAGCTACGAAAATGATGCGACACAATCAGTCTCTTCGGAAAAATAAATGCAGAAGGCATAGCTTTGGCAAGCATGGTTAGCTAGCGCCACTCGTTACACAATATACAAGGTGGGGCAGAATGCAGTCCGCAGTTTCAAAAAATCACTGAAGAGCCCCCAGACCGAGTAGAGGGGCGGGGCAGATGCCGTTAGGTCGGGGGAACAATACCGTTCTCAGTAGTCACCATGCAGTCGCAGAGGGCACTTTCATCTTGGTGGCACAGTACACAAACAAAATTTTCGTTATTGGGTATCTGAAAACCCTCGTGAACTGCATCAAAGACCTTTTCACAGCCCTAAAGTAACAGTTCGGTGCGCTGTGTCCTCTATAGGCATTATTATGCCTTATTTTTTTGAATCCGAAGGATTAACCGTTACCGTGACTTCGGCTCGCTATTATGAGATGTTGGAGAACCTTCCAAGTAGAAATATTGTCAGGCTGGCCTGATATTTGGTTCGGGTCTGATGACGTTGTAGCACGGAGGCCTTACTTAAGGTATGCCTTAATTTGCCCGATCCGGCTGGTATCAGGCCATAGTTCGGCAACTGGATGTACGGTCTCCTCCAGTTGCCTGATCCGGCGAGCTTCGAGCTGTGGTCCAGCAACTGGATTTACGGCTCAAGTCAATTCGCCTGAGTCGGCTGGGGTCAGGTGATGGTCAAGCAACCGGACTTGTACAGTTTGGCGCTAAACACGTGCCTAACCTCATCTTGTCAAATGCTACAGACACACGAGAGAAGCACGACACATATACATAATCTAGTATAACAATTAATTTGTTTCAAAGCTTTTTAAACATCTTTTATCTATAAGTATAAATTAGTTTAAATCCATGACTATGGATTTATTTTAAATTTATGACTATAAATTAACATATGACTATAAAATAATTATGTGCAGGTTAACCCGGACAAGATAGGCCAAACAAATAATGGTAAGTTGACAGCGTAGTTTAGTTCAGTAAACGTAATGTCATTGGTGAAGGTTAGTCCATTCGATATGCGTTTCGAATGGACATTGCATTTACTGAACTGTATACTACGCAGTCAACTTACCATTGTTCGGTTGGCCTACGCTGTCCGGACCGACCTGCACCGACGAATGTGATGCCATCACTGCAAGTTACCTCGGACAGCGTAGGCCAACCGAACAATGGTAAGTTGACTGCGTAGTTCAATCCGGTGCATGTAATACCATCGGTGCAGGTTAGCCTGTACGGCATAGACCAAAAAATTATCGTAAGTTGACAGCAGAGTTTAGTTCAGTGAACGTAATGCCATCGATGCAAGTTAGTCCATTCGAAATGCACTTAGAATAGACATTACATGGACTGAACTGTACTACGCTGTCAACTTACCACTATTTAGTTGGCCTACGCTGTACAGACCAACCTGCACCGATGGCATCACATTCACCGGACTGAATTACGGAGTCGAGTTACCATTCTTTGGTTGGCCTACGCTCTCCGGGTTAACCTGCACCGATAGCATCATATACATTGGTTGGCCTACGCTGCCCGGGCTAACCTGCATCAATGGCAACACTTTCATTGGTTGTCTTATGCTATCCGGGCTAACCTGCACCGATGGGATCACATTCATCGGTTGGCCTACGCAATCCGGGCAAACCAGCACCGATGGCATCACATTAATCGGTGCAGGTTAGCCCGGACAGCGTAGGCCAACCAAATATTTTTATTTGATTTTTTTTAATGTTATTTTTACTTTATTAGAAGCATTATTTATAATTTCGTGCCGTTTTCTATTTTGAATATTCGTGGTACTTTTTATTTCAGGAATAAATAGGACTTCCTAAGCAGGCGTTCATTTCATCATCCTGAGTAGGCCACGATTTTTCACTTTGATGAAGCATTCAAAAAATGAAACACTGATGAGGCCTTGGTTTTTTACTCTGATCAGGCCTTCATTTTTTACGCTGATCAGGTCTTATTTTTGTACCCTGATCAGTTCCCGATGTTTTCACCCTGATCAGGCCGAAGTCAGGGATTGCGTTTCAAAAATGATCAGGGCTTGATAAAAAATCCTAATCAAGGCCAGATAACGAAATCACGATGCCTGATTAGGTCTTTATTGCAGCCGGAGCAAGATTTCTACTCGGGCATGGCATGGCAGGGCATGGCAAGGAACACGATACAGAAGCCTGGTTTCAACAAGATGGAGCCACGGCCCATACTACCCGTTGTTCACGCGAAATTTTGCAAGAGCTCTTTCCCGGTCGCCTGATCTCTTTGTGAGGGAATTTCCATGGCCCCTTCGCTCCACCGATTTGACCCCGTGTGACTTTTTTCTGTGGGGATACGTCAAAGCTGAGGTATACAAACTTCGACCTCGAATCCTTGAAGCTCTAAAGAAGGCGATTGAGGACGTCATCGCTGGAATTCCGCAAGATATGCTTGAAAGAGTGGCCGAAAACTTCTTTGAAAGGTTCAATATGTGTATTGCTCGCCAAGGTCGCCACTTGGACGCCACTTAGACGATATCATTTTCAAAACATCATGCAAAAAAAACGGTATCATGTGTACTTTTGAGCAATAAAATCCTTATTTATGTATCTTGAAGCGTTTTTTGTTCAATTCGCCCTTCAAATCAGAGACTGCATTCTGCACCACCCTGTATGAACTGATGTACAGCTCTCCAGAGGAATGATTGAGAAAACCGGTTACAACATTTTGTTATTTATTGTGAGATACCTGTGTTCATCGTTTTATTTTTAATTTTTCATGGAGGAATTAAATAAATGTACAATGATTTTAGGGAATGTTCTTTTTTCGATGTTTTCGAATTTTTAGTATCTCTTCAGCTTGCTATTCTACGTGAAGTCTGCATAGTTACACTCCTGAGGATTTTCATACTCTAAATACAGAGAAAAAAGGATAACGACGACTTTTTTGCCAAGTCTGTTTTGTAGGAAGATTGCGGAATATTTCAAAATGTTGTATTCCAAAAACACCCACAAAGTAATTGAATAGCCATATACCTACAAATTACCCATATACATACCTATATATTTATTATACCAATGTATTCACATTCCCATTCACACAACCAATGTGAATATATTGGTATATAATTTACATTAATTAGTAAATGATCAATTATGCCAGATCAACTCGAGAACCAGATTCACGCAACTCACTCAACATCCGTAAATTCTAGAGAGAGATAGGGAGAGAGAAAACGACGAGAGATATGCTTTGACAATTGTTTTGAAAATATCTCTTTCTGCATGGCAGTTCGTCCTGTCTCATTTTATTTGTCTCTCTGCGATCTTGCGTGACACGTCACCTTGAAACGACTCCGTTTCTCGGTCTCGCCAAAGCTTTTTGTCGCCCTCAGTTTCGTAATCCAATAACTTTATTTATTAACGTAATGCCCGTGTTCTCTCTCGCTCTCTCTCTCTCTCTCTCTCTCTCTCTCTCTCTCTCTCTCTCTCTCTCTCTCTCTCTCTCTCTCTCTCTCTCATCGCATAGGGCATTGAATAGCACGACCCCAGATACGCCCCTTTTCCGTGAAGCTGACCGAGGCTCTGTGAAGCAAAAAAATTCTTTTGGGATTGGCACAGAAGATATCCATCGTAATGAAAATCCCTAGCGAACGAAAGCGCGTCCGTAAAAAAAGTATTTTGCAGATCGCGAAACTCATTTGCACAGCGAGTTATGTGTCTATTGAAAAAAATCCATATATTTTGAAGACATTCAGTCGTTCCGAAGAAACGTCTGACATTTTTTTCGGACTGCTGCCTTTTTTGCAAAAATACGAAGGCGTCTGAAAATAGTTCAATTTAGGTTCAACTTGTTTTGAGTCTGAGATATTTGTTTGCTTTTGCCGAAAGTACATTTACGTCTCCGAGAATCAACTTTGCCGGACCTGGTGATGTCGCACTGGAGCGTAGAATGTCAGGTCGGTCAACTTCACCGAAAGACCGGCGTGTAAGTGCAGGCCGAGCGCCGAGCTCTTTACGATGTCCCTCGGTGCGTCATACTCGCGGCCTCGTTGGTTCCCGACCGTCGAGAATCATCATAAAGACGAGTAGGTACTCTCGCGGATTCAATTGTTATTACGTCGGTCGTGCTCGAGAGAAAGAAAGAGACTGCACACTGGACGGGGGGACGACGATCTTAATCCGGCTCAGCCACGTATCTCGTTTGCTTCGTGCCTCCTTTGTGGTACTTTTCAGAGGCCGTAAGTCCGACTGAATTATTTATCAAGGGGATACCGAACGAATTTACGGATGAAGTATTCAATTGTTGCTAAATGAAAATGAACGTAAACAATAAGCGTGTAATTTGTATATCGTTGAATTTGACATCTCCGTTACGTAATTGCCCGTAACGAATTTACGAATGGCAGAACTGGGGCCGTCATTGACGTCACAACTGGACAATAATGGGGACGACGAGCTGGGCTCTCGAAAAATCATAAAAATTTGTATCGGGTAGTAGAGATACTTACTATTTTGCAAGTATTCAAAAAGCAATTAGTATTGGTAAGAGGTACAGTAAGTGAAGGTCTTATTGTTGTACTTGTAGTACAAGTTCGCGAACCTCAAGTTCGCGAAAGCACTTTGTGCGTAGCCACCTGGCGGATTTTCGGGAAAACGCTACACTGACAGGAAAATTCTATTGATATTGACTAGATGCGTCTATTCGATGTGTTTCACTTTCATTAACTAGATTTGTAGTGAATGCAACTTTTTCCTATTGCATTCCGTTATTATAATTACTTATTTTTAATATACTTATTTATTTTTATCAAGATCCAGGGGCTATACCAGTGTGACACATTTAAAAAATCGATTTTTTTTCCCTTTTCGACAGTTTATACTTTCAACAATATCATTATCATTTATATCAATATCATTTTATCTTGCAAAAATCGATAGTTAAATCTTTAAACGCGTTTTTCTCGAAATGAGATTTTTCAAATTTGCTGACATTGTAACTCAGAGAGCAATTATCCGATTGACTTGAAATTGGAACTAAGGACTCTTGAATATATTTACTCTATAATGACGTAGGATATTTTTGATTGGATGTAAATTGACGATTTGGCATTGGAAAAAACGACCATTTATAGGCAAGAAAGCAGACTTTGTTTTTCATAACTACGCCATTTTGTTAGATTTTAATATTTTTCGAAAATCCTACGTCATTGTACAGGAAACACCTTCCAGTTTAACGCCATTTTTTCCTTTTTCGGTTTCAACTACTCAATCGGTCGGAACCATGTCAGCAGTGGAGGAACTTTTTTTTGCGCTTCCCAAGGCAGCGCGTAAGTCGATTGGATCTCAATATTTTTCTATGAAAAAAAATGTAATATAGGTCTAATATAACCAAATATATTCTTAATTTTCCGACACATTTAATTGAGTACTTTCTTCTAAAAAATTCCCGAAAATAACCCAAATCTTCAGCGTTCACACTGGTATAGCCCCGTAATATCGTCTCATAACGAAATATTTTATTTGTTCCTAATAAATCTATGATTCGGTTTCATCTGTTCGCGAAACTGTGGATTAAACTAAAACAATTCACTTTAATTTCTTTCAATTTAAATTAAATAGAATTTTCGTAGAGTCGAACATTTTTCCATTTGATTAAATAAATGGTCTGTCTAAATTGGAACACACACATCGGGGGGGATTCCCTATGGTTTATTAACCCCGCAATCACAATATGAGATGAAAAACTACCGGGAAAGTCATAGGGAATAAATCGGGAAATGACCGGACTGGACAGAGAAATGATCAAGTACGGGAAGGGTTTTGGCGATATTCCCGAAATAGATAGGATTAGGTAGTACTTACATGGATAAGTGAAGAAAATGTTTTTTTCTAAACAACCTTTTATTTAATGTACTAAAACAGTAGAAAATATTTGTTTACCATGTCACCTATATGTAAGTATAAATAAAAGCTTGGGGCGTTCAACTTGTTAAATGTGTAATAAATTTGATCAATTCAGTTTCATTAACCCTATTTAATTTGGCACACTAGTAATTAGCAAAATTATTGTCACACGTTTATACTCAGTTTTAGGATTTTTATTTAAGAAATCTGAGGTTGTTTTACAGTGAATTAAGTACAGTTGATATGTTAACGGATTTATGTAAATTGAAGATTATATGTCTAAATTTTGAGTGCTCCAAGCTTTTATTTATAGTCACATGTAGGTGGCTTGATAAAAAAATCATCTACTTTTTAGTACTTTAAATGAAAGCTAGTTTAAAAGAAATATGTTTGTTGACATAAAAGTTATTTTATACTTTTTAGTATTTAATTGATTTGACTAGTTAGTTGTTACTGGTAGTTTACTACTTTACGAGTTTGTACGTTGGCAACATGGAATGCTCGTAGAAAAAACAAAGACTGTAATTGGGATTGAACTTACGACTAATTGCTGCATATAAATTTTTGACATACAAACACAGTCGGCTACTAATTTGTTTGTATGTGTTAGTAAGATTTTATACGCATGATTAGATATCGTTAATTTTACAGGAAAAGTTGAAAATTTTATGGACATTTACTTTATTTTTTTAAGTTGAACCATTGTCACCTTTAAGATAACCGTTTGCAAAATTTCAGAGCTCTAAGTAGTCGGAAAGTGATCAAAATATCGATTTTCCGTTTTGCATCTCACAAAAAATCATGTTACATAAAAACTTGCAAAAAAACATTATACAAGGCAAGTCTGGTCAAGCCCCAACACAAAGTAGGAAATGCCCGGTCACATTTCTGCACGGGTTGCAATCGGATAAATCCAATGCCTCCCAATATTCGAGCATTTCCCAACCTTCAATGGGTCGTCAACTTATTTTTCGACTTGACACACCTGCTGCTCGGTTTACTGACGGCGAGAGCGATGGCGGTTGAAAAACTTGGGAAATATAAACTTCTTTTTATTGTCTCAACGTCGAAGGAGGCTCGTGTATTTCTCGTAGCGAGACTAACTGATAAATATTCGGGACGTGCGTGAACCGAAGTGTATTAGCTTCATCGTGAAGAAAGTTCCCGAGGGAACGTACGTCGAGTCGGCAAACTTTGTACGAGAGATCATGGAAAGGGGCGAAGAGGAACTCGTGCCTGTGCATGTGCTTCGTCCTTTTCCTCCCTCGGGAGAGTCGAGCCTTCTATCGCAAGCGAAGGAACACAGACTCGTCGGCGGTCGAGACACTCATACGAATCGAACATGACAAGGCATGTATATATGGGGCATTCCACGCCAAATCGACCACTTTCAGACCCGACCCCTTTTGATTTGGCTGAAATTCTAATATGTTATTGTCTCCTTCTAAAAACGATTGTGTGATTTTTTTACTTTTTTTTTCCACGAGCGGAAGTATGTAATGAATTTTTGGAAAAATCGACGGTTTTTTTTCCAAACGCTCATAACTTTCTGAAAATCTTACCAAATGAGATCTTTTTTCTAGCTTTTTGTTGTAAAATGTATTTTATGACAAAAAAATATTCAAGGTCATTTTCGATATAATTTTTTAGGTTTTTGGAAAAAATACAATTGTTTCAAAGTTCAAACTTTTTGATTTTTCATTTTTTACGTGAAAAAAATTACGATAAATTTAGTTTAGTCTTTCGCCATCAGACCAACTGTGATAAGATTTTTCTTCCTACTTTTTCCAAGTTGATATATCTTGCTTCTTGATTTTTTTAGAATATAGCTTTTTCCTAGATGATACAATTTTAAATGGTTGATTATATGATATTCAATACTTTGTACATAATATTAACATATTCAAAAGTTTTCCAATCATTTTTAATAATTTTAGCGCCTAATTCAAAAACTCCTAGTGAAATTTCTGAGCAAAATATTAGTCCAAATGAACTAGTACACTGAATTTTTTTTATGCCATAGAATTTATTAATTGACATTACTGCATCATAGGAAACAACTAAACTTTGAAATAATCAGGGATACAAATTTTTCAATTTAGAAAAAAAATAGAAAGAATAATCTTACCACTATGGGTCTTACGGCAAAAAAACGCTAAATTTATATCTTTTTTACGAAAAAAAATCAGAAATCAAGAAGGTCGAACTTTTAAAAATTCGTGTTTTTCCCAAAAATCTACGAAATTATATCGCAGATAACTGAATGTCTTTTAAAATATTCGTCGTTTTCATAAAGTACATTTCAGAACAAATTTTTTTTTTGAGCATCTTATTTGGGCAATTTATCAGAAAGTTATAAGCATTTAAAAAAAACGGCGATGTATTCAAAAATCCACTATATGTTTTCGATTATGTAAAACTATTAGAAAAAGTTACACAAGCGTTTTTAGAAGGAAAAAAATAGTATACTTAAATTTCAGCCAAATGATAAAGGGTCGGATCTAAAAATGGTCGATTTGGCGTGGAATGCCCCATGCGCGTGTGTGTGTATATAGGCACGCGAAGATATTGTACGCATGAACGTGAACGTAGGTTTCGCAGCGAGGACCATCGACCTTCTATGCCAAATTTTTTCATGCACTCTTAAGGTATTCCTTTCACGAACCGGAATATTTAACAATCAACTGATTTTCGTCTATAATGAAGTAAAAATTCACCCCAGTGTACTGGTAAAATTTCAAGCCAAGTTATGGAACTTTTAACGAAAAATTAAAATCCTAAAAAAAAAGAAAAAGAAAGACAACACACCGCAGTCTAAGATGCAGTATGTATGTCATCTTACACACGTCGACCGAATTATGTTCAGACATATTAATTTCTGGGTTAAACGTTGCAGATTTCATTTATTTGCTGTGAGGAAAACTTTGGAGTTAGAATATCCATTGTGCAGTATTTGTGAAGTATAATGACCCTAGATTACGAACAAATTGGTTCAACTATAAAAAATCTTGCCTAACGGGTATTTTTACCACCAGATAATTAACGTGGGCGTGCTCAAATTACGAAACGCCAAATTCCCCAATTTAGTTTCAGATATCGCAATATTGTCATCGATTATCCCGAAGGAATAAATCTTTCGTAGGTAATATTTTTTTATCCGTCTCTATTTTCGCGATTTATTGGGGGTGCGAAAAAAAATGGGACATTCTGTATGTATGTATATTTATTTTTATATACGTGCAAACAGGGGGTGGGGGGCAGAGAAAAAGAAAGAGAGAGAGTGAATACACATCCTGACAACGTCGACTGTCATTGCACCATTGTTTACGCGTATTATATTATTGTTGGAGCGACGTCGTTTCCCCTTTGTGCCTTTCGCGATGTCATTGGAACAATGGCAGTGCTTATGCGCGTTGCACCCGCGAGTCGCGTCCCCCAAGTGACGGAGACGGATGCGCCCGATGGATGAGAGAGAAATGAGCATGATAACCGTGACGAATGAGACCATCGATGCACATATGCAGGTAAATATCTATCGAATGTTTTTTCATTGCACTATGCGAAGATTTCCTATGGTTTGAACACTTATGGAACTCTCCATCAAGGTATAATTTAAGGGGTGAGACACAGTCAGAATTATCAAAATCGAAGCAAACAAATCAAACACATTTTCACGTCGTACAATATTCTGTATAAGTGGAACTAGAATCAAGAAGAAAAATAAAAAAATAAAAAAATAGTGAGCCATCGGGAGGAAGTTTGTTTTTTTTTCCTAAAAATTTTCGCAGTTTTTTGCTCGCTTTTTTCAATATTTCTTTACTCCTCATCTCCATTCAATACGATACACAATATTGTACAAATTAAAAATATGTTTGATTTTTTTGCTTCAGATCACCTGTCCGGGACTTAGGACTTCCGCAAGCGAAGAATGTCATCGCCCGCGCACCGACATACGTGGCTCCACCCACTCCCACCACAAGGTGTTGTCAAACTTTTAAAATATTTTGATGTTCAATAAAGGCCGCTCAGTCTACATACCAAACATCAACATTCTATATTTAATACTTTTTGCATAAAAAATTGGTGAAGAATCGAACATTTTTTGACCCAATAAAGCAGAACCTTCCTTTAAGGGAACGTCAGAAATGTGCAGTCGTTAAAGCTGCAATTTTTAAGGTTGTTATGGGGATAAGTCAACATGTTACCACTGTGCTGAATTTATTTCTGGACCTTTGTAACCTCTTTGCTGATCATCCTATGCAGTTTGACTACGATCCACAGTACCGTTTGTCAGAAAAAAATCGGCAACTCGACGTATTTCGTGGGCTAATTACATTACGCTTGTAAAAAACCCCTGATCATTTTTCAGTACATTATGAATATCTGCTAAGTGAATGTTACCACAGAGCTAAAAAATAGGTACGGTTCGACTAATTATCGGACCCTTGGTGCCGTGAAAATGAGACTTCACAGTACCGTTGTAAAATTATTGATGTTTTTGATAGTGAATTTGCGCGGAAATAAAGCACACAAAATATTAGACTGTGCAATCATGGCAACGTCGTAGACGGCACCAATGCTACCTATCTTATCGGCATTCGGTAATTATGGCCGGGAACCTCAATCTACTCGATCAGGATAATTAACAACGAATATTATTGGTACTTATCCTCTTAAGGGGTAAGGCCACTGTAACGGCCCAAAAAAAAGGTTTTTTCACTAATTTTTTGCTCCCGAAATTGAAGGTATTTGAAAAAAAACTTTTAATGGTGTTATCGGGCATACATTAAACTTTATTATAAAATTTTTTTACAGTAAAAAAAAAAACAAAATGGCGGTTCCACAGCTATCTTCCCGGGACATGTTTTGCTTCCAGGGCTCCGCGGCACGCAGCACCACTGGTGCACTTTTGAATCTAGAACAAAAAAAAACCATTAATCTAGAGGGCTACAGCTAGAGAATGTCGATCGGATTTTAAAAAGTATCAATTTTTGTGGATTTGGCGTGCGTTTGAAAAAAAACATTGATTTTTGACGAAAAAAACGGCAAGTTTTTTGTTAATAAAAAATCAATAAATAAAGTTCTTGAAAATTCCGATCGACATTCTCAAGATAATGTAAATGTTCACATCTGGTTAAAATTTCAAGTAAAAAAAATGAAAATTGTTCGAGTTATGCTGCGTGCCATTTTGAAAAACCATGTTTCGAGAAAAACGCGTTTAAAGTTTTGCGAATAGTTTTTTATTGGAAAATTTTTTAAAAAGACGTCGCACAGGACCTTTTTTTCTTATTCTAGAGGGTTTAAACTATTTTTTAAGCCAATAAAAAAAATCGATTTTTCAAAAAATTTACAGTGGCCTTACCCCTTAATTCATAATAATTACTTAATATTAATTTGATCACTATGTTCAGCAATTATACATTTCTAGGCAAAGACAAAATAACGCTGATTTTTTCGTACATAATTTTTTGTTTAGAATATCGGAAAATTATTAAAGTTTTTAATTTCTTCGAGATTATAGACAGGTTTGGTACACACTCTTTCCTTCCAGCGGAATTGTCTTTGCTCGAACCGATATTCATTTCTGACAGCGCCTTGGACCGATATTGACTTTACGAATGGGGTGCATGTGTCTCTAACTTCGCGACACTTCTACCAACCTGCGCATTATGATATACGACGATTAATGACGTTGCCAATTCGTTTCGCGTTAATTGAGCCAGAAAAAGTTATAGAAAATAATTGTACAAAGTAATGAAAATACTTAATATAATCACCAAATGGTAAAAAATGCATATTTTTGCAAATGGATGTAGAAAAATAGTACGAAAACGCACATTTAATATGACGATTATTTAAAAGCTAACAGTTGGTAACAGTCGATCAGCTCCGTGCATGAGCATAGGGCGCTCCCCTCGTACTTCACCCCCGACGGCTAAACCCCAAAATAACCTTAAGGGGGAGATACCTTAAGGCGAGGTAAAAATTTGCTGATTTTCTTGAATTTTTTCACTTCTTTCGAGGCTTAGGGTATATTTTATTACTACTTTTAGCCGTTACATGGTATTTTTTTAAAATAATCTTTATAAAAGCCGGAAGTATGACACGGTATTCGCAACTGCATTTGCAAAACTGGAGTGACTTAGGTATAACTAAAAAACAAATCGACCGATTCTGATGAAATTTGGTATAAATCTTTTTAACCTTACTATCTAAAACATGACCGCAAATGTTTTTGAAAAAAAAAGTATTTCATTGCAAAATGTAGCCGGTTTTTCGGTAAATTCAATCTTTTTGTTTCAAAACGTGCCATTTCATCGATTTTCAACATTTATCGCTTTTTCTTGGTTCATATTCTGCGTATGAGTATTAATGAAAAAAATCTTCGTTGGTTTTTTTATCAGATATCAGAACATCCGCCGCAACCCGTTTAGAAGACCGTACCATAACTCTGCCATTTTTGAAGATTTTTTTTTCTAATACTATGTAACAGCCCAAAGTAGAAATAAATGATACCCTAAGTCTTGAAAAGGGTGAAGAAATCTTTCCTTAAAAAAAAACAATGAAAATGATCTATTTTTTCCTCACCTAAAGATATCTCCCCCCTCAACGAGGCTTCAAACAACACGGGACAAAGCTATTTAGCGCAAATAGTGCTCTTGTGACCTTCCCATGAAGTCAACTTGTCAATAATTTGATCGTCCACATCTCCTGAATTCGTTGATACACCTTGACTAAAATAATTTTAATCAAAAGTTCTACCTAAGTGCTAATGACTACCATTTTTCAGATTTTTCAAATCAATGATTGAAAATATAAGGAGGGGGTCATCGCATATCCCTATAAGCCTTGATATTTCGTAAGGCGGGATATACATTTAGACAGGAAAAAAATAAGCAATATTGAAGGATTTTTTAAACTAAGAAATAATTATTCTATAATTATTAAGCTTTAGGTATACTTTAATGGTATATTTAAGTACGCAAAATAATTTTTTAAAGTTAATTCATCATCAAAATGACGAAGCTATAGCAGAGTGTTACAGCAAGGTCGCCGCGGGAGATGCGAATCGGCGTGCAGTCTAGCTTCCCGTAGACTTTGATTTGCGACAAAGTTCAAACATTTTTTCAGTTAGAACATATATAGTTTCTATGTGACGGTAATTAAAATTAAAATTTAAGAAAATGGCACGCATTTACAACAAAAAATCAACATTTCACGCAAAATTCCTGTAAAATGTGGATTAAAAAAGTAGTTTTTTTTTTAAATTTTTCAAAAACAATTCCCGTCAAGTAGAAGATACCAATATTGGCAATATTTCTACCAAGATCCAATTCAATCGGCTTAATAGTTTTTGAGTAATCCTACACGTTAATTTCAATGATGCAGTTTTGAGAAAAACGCGTTTGAAGTTCACGCCCGCTCCGAATCCGAGCGGTGAGGCATAGCATTGACGGGCTGTAACGTTTAAAGTTTTTCGAATTTCGTTTTGAAACTTTGAGAAAATATACTACATATATAGTTCTATCGTTCGAAGATAAAAAAAAAAGAAATCGATTTTTTGATCGTTGTAAATGGTGAATGGAGCCTCGTTTTCATTTTCAAATACCTGTTCAATGAGTACCCACTTGATGAGGAGCGCTAACAAAAATCTCATCCCCATTTTCAAAATAGTGGAGAAACCCCAAAATTTTTTTTTTTCAAGCTGTTGCGACACATCAATTGAGATTCCCGGCTGGAGCAACGACGCGTGAAACTTAACGCACATGGGGTTGAACCTATCGAAACTTTGGAGGCTTCGGTAAAGGGATGTGACGGTGTTAGGGGGCGCACGCAAATCACGTAACGCAATTTGGGCCAGGGGGGGGGGCGCAAGGTTTGTGTTACGTCACGATTTTAGAACTGCCAGAAATAGCAAAATTTCTGCATGTTCAAGTTTTTAATTTAAAGCTCGCGCGCAATTTTACTGCGAAAAGTTGACTGCTTTCCATACGAAATTTCAGTTAAGGGGGGATGTCACTGTGCAGGAACTTGCACAGTAGCTTCCCCACTTCCCCCAAGCAAAATGTGAAGAAAAAAAAAACAAATTTTTGTCTTTTATAATTCTTACAGGTACATATATTCAAAAATATTCTGGCATCATTTTTAGTCACAAGTCCGAAAATTGACGGAGTCACAGTTACTTTAGTGAGAACAGGTAGCGCGATTGGTTAGTGCCCTCAGTTCCTACAGGTGTGGCATCGTTCACAATAGATGAAGTGCCGGCTCTTATTATTTTGTGAAATATAATGAAGATGAAGAACCGTCATATCGCCCGGGACTAGACATTATAATGTAAATATCAATATTCTAGAAAAAACATAAATTTATATAAAGAAAAACGGAAAGAAAACTTTGAACGCGTTTTTCTCGAAAGTACTTTTTTCGACCTTGTCCTAGCGATTACTCAACAACTTTTCAACCGATTTTCAACTATTTTTTTCCATTTTTCTATTCTTAGTCACTAAGGTTGTACGAAGCCGATTTTTCCAATTTCAATAACTACTATTCTTAACGACTGCTTGAATACAAAACAGGGTCTTGAAAATAGAAAAAAAATGTACAAACCGTCGGCATTTTATAAAAAAAAAAAACGAAAATAAAAAAACGGCTACGCATAACGATAGATTTGTATAGATATCAATTAATTTTTGACTTTTTATTTACAGATAACTTTTCATAAAGATATCGGTGGGACAATAAAGAGAATTTTTTTCGTCGTCAAATTCAGGCATATATCTCGGTTAATTTTAAGGATTTTTTTCATAAAAATTGATATAAAACTAGATGAATAGATACTTAAGGGATAAGGCCACTGTAGCGGGGAAAATTAAGTATATTTTGGGATTTTTTTCGCGGGACAATGGAATAAATAAAAATTCTGAAAAAGGTCCTTTATTGTATATATAAACTGTATATATATATAAATATACAATATTTTATATATTTTATATTTTATATATTTTTTATATACAATATTTTATATATAAAATATTGTATATATAAACTGTATAAAGTATTTTTTCAAAGTAATATAAAACAAAATGGCGACTGCACAGCTTGTCTTCGACGAACCCTTTTTTTCATAGGCGCGCGGCCGGACCAACGGCACCTGCAATTTTTTATTTCCAGTGAATGAATTTTTTTTCGATTATACATGTGAATAGCTACAGAAGTATGTAGAATTTTTTTGATATATCGATTTTTGCAAAAACAGCGCGTTTTCTAAATAAAAGTTCAATTCTCCAACAATTCTCAAAAAAACATCGTCTGAAAATTGTTTATAAAAAAAACTATGTAATATATCGAGAAAATCCTGCGTACTTCTATGCAGAATGGAATTTTGAATATACAGTTAAACTTTCAAGTCAATCGCTCAAGATTTGTTCGAGTTATAAGTCCGGCCGACTTGAAAAATGTAGTTTCGAGAAAAATGCATTTAAAGTTTTCGATACGGATTGCATCGGACTGAGAGGGACTGCGTCAAAATTCAAAATAGAAGTATTTAGATATTTTTCCCACCTTAATCCTTTGATAGTGTCATTTTTAATATATTAAGGCATCTTTTAAGAAAAAAATCGATTTTTTTAAATTTCTACAGTGGCCTTACCCCTTAATAAAATCAGTATAAACCCGTTCCTTTCATAATTAGTTATGTCTATGAAAAAATCGCAATTATTGATGAAAAAGCACCCGTTATGTAACGGAATAGCGGGCGGGATTTGACGTTACATAATTTGTTTACGCCCACGTTAATTATGTGGTGCAAAAACTACCCGTTTGATAAGATTTTTTCTATTGAGAATACAAATAAGTCTCCGCCGTTTGACAAAAGATGGCCCCACCAGGAGGTTATGGTTGAAATTGTCAGATGTAAAACTGGAGATTTTGGCGTAACGTAATTTGTGTACGCCCCCTTAAGGGCGTACATAAGGATTCCTTTTTTGACGAAACCCTAAAAAGAAAGTCTACATTTGGGTCGTAGAAGAACAATTTTATCGTCAAAGCCATAGATGCTTTGTGCTTCTGTCGTTCATGCTTTGCGAAACAACCTTACATAAGCGCGAAAAACAAAAAAAACGTCCACAGCTGACTCTTGACGTGGTGAGCAGCAGCGCGTGCATTAGCGAAGAGAACAACACAGCGAGGCAGGCGGAGGTAGAAGAGAGAGGATTATTAATATTCGGTGCAACGTCGTGTCTGGCATTTTAAACGGGCGAGAGTGAATAAGCAAGTATATGCATATCGTCACCGCGTTCACGAACGAAAGTGCAAAAATCTACACGAATTCTATGCCTGGGGCTAGCGGATATTCTGACTCACTAATTCTTCGGATTTTGTCGTATTGATTTTTTCGTTTCGAGAAAATCTGTGAATGCACTTGATCGATTGAAAACTCGACTGAAACTAATCGAGCCCGCAATTTTTTTGGTTCGTTATATAAACCTTTCCGCGTGACCTTTTTGAAAAAGTTACTGCTCAAAAACTGTATGGGTGATGTGAGACCGGAGAATAAACGCTTTGTGGAGGACGTGGGGCAAAGCTCGTCGCCGCATTACGATAGTGCGTTGCAGCATGAATGCAGTAGAGGATGGCCCGAAGGAATAGTGGCTTTATCAAGAAGGGAGATACCTTTAGGCGAGGAAATTATTTGCTGATGTGCATGATTTTTTTAAAGGTTCGATTTCTTCACCTTTTTTTATACTTAGGGTACGTTTTATTGCTACTTTTGGTTGTTACATGGTATTTTTACAAGCTTTTATTTAACTTGGCTTGGTGTGAGGTGCAAAACGGAAAATCGATATTATAATCAAGTGCCCTAGTCATTTGATATTTTTGTGTAAAATATCAAACATGAAGATGACAAATTGATTGTAAAAAATCGGTGTTTTTTTAATTTAATT
This sequence comes from Ophion obscuratus, assembly GCA_964007375.1. Classification (NCBI taxonomy): domain Eukaryota; kingdom Metazoa; phylum Arthropoda; class Insecta; order Hymenoptera; family Ichneumonidae; genus Ophion; species Ophion obscuratus. Next base: position 37,295,090 of record OZ023319.1, on the reverse strand, counting down.
CCACGTACGTTGAGAACAAAAAAACATTGATCCGATATCATTGGTGTTATTGAATGAAATTTCGTTGATTCAATTGTAAAATTGTTGCTGCAAATAATCGGATTTATTTTCCATACAAAACGCTATTAACTTTAATAACATGTTAAATTAAAAGTTTTTTTTTATTCAAAAGATATGTTGTTAGCCGAGAACAATACATTATTGAAACTATCTAAAAAATTATCGCGAACAAATTGTATAGTTTTGAATGCATTTTCTACAACGAACAAAAAAGCGTCTGAATTCACAACATGAATATTGTTGATTCGAGTACACAAGAAAAATTGATTTTCGCTCGTTTGATTCAGATAAAATTTCGATGTAGTAAATATGTTGTTTTATTTTCTCCACCATATCCGATATTGATTTTCAAGTACATTATTTGTTAAAATATTAATATTTTATTTTGATTGAAAAATATTAAGCAAATGTCTGAATTGGTTGAAAAATTATGCCAAAATAAAATTTGTTTCTTGCGCATTTGGTAGAAAAAAATCAACCAAATCATGGCTGAGCGCTACCGAAATTATAGGTGTGAGGAAACCCTTAGTTCTCGGAGTGACCGCTAGAAGCCGCACACGCGCTTCGTTGCCCGTAAGCGTGGCGCGAACCGAAAATCTACTTAAACGCCGGAGAAACTTTTAAGAGTACTTTTTGGCCTGTGACTAAGATCAAAATGTAGTATTTGTTCTTATCAGTTGAATATCTGATATTCTCTTCATGGATATTCCATTGGATATCTGATATTCCCTCCACTATCATTGTGGATAATCATTCTAATGCTCACTTTTTATTTAAGATTTAAATCAAATTGAAAAACTTACGTCTCATGGCATATTCGTTTCGATGTAGTAAAGAAATAATTCATTCTATTGATTATATTTTTGTACGGAATAAAAAATGTAGCAACCCCTTAATTATTTCATCCATACATTTACGGATTGTATATAGAATGATTTCATCACAATATAATTTTATTTGAAGGATAATGTAGATATTCAGAGAACAGACGAGATTTTCAAATAAAATAATATGTTATTTGAATCAATTACATTTTCCCATATTTTATGGTATTGTAACAATCTCGTATATCGGTGGCACTCCGCGATCAGACATTTACTTGAATCAACCAAATTTTTTTTTTTATTCAATTGATTTTTTTCTCAGTGTGTAATGCCTAAAATATTAAATTTGTCATTAAAATGATGTCAAAGTAACCCTTAATTTTTTACATAAGTTGCATTTCAATGCCTTGTCAAATTAACCCTACACTTGTTACCTTGACGCTTTTTTTAAATATATAAAATTGGGGGATACTCTAAGGACACATTGTTCTTTTAGAGGAAAAAAAGTTGGAATTTAGGATGTTTAAAAAAAGGTATCTACAAAAAACTTTCAAAACCTGATCAAAGTAACCTTATTTTACGGCACAGTTTAAGAATATGGTTGGTTTTTTTTCAGATTCGATGTAGACAAACGTACAAAAGTAGATGATAACACATTTTATTTTATTTTATTCTTAATTTGTACATATTCTTGAAGGATCAATTAACGTGTGTGTTTATTTTTCTAGTTATTTTTTTTAGTAATACCATCCTAAAGATCATTTCCAAAACGGCGCTTTAGACAACGATACTGCCTTAAGGGGTTTGCTTAAAGTTTCTCGATAATACGATTTTTATCACATAGTTTTATACCCTAGAGTTTTAAGATTAATTTGCAACAACGATTTTGTGAGTTCGAAAAATTTGACCGAGTTGTGTCGATTTTTATCGAGAGTCCATATATAGACACCTGCACTACGATAAACCGCTAGGCTGCGATTTACCCTTCTTTCGTTTGCATTTTTCTTGAAACTATGATTTATAAAACGGTGTAAGCCGTATCTCAAAAACTATTCGTCCGATTTACTTAAAATTCGAGCTCAGCATAGTTCATTGAACAAATTTATCGTATGATTGGATGATTTTTAAATATATTTACCCATTTGTTAATAACAAATGATTATCGTTCTTCTTTGGTGGGAAGACGAACATTCTTTTTCTACAGCTGGTCATTTTCGTAATATTCAAAATTTCAACAACTTATCCGTTCATACGGTAGTTTTATTATTATACTCTAGTAGAAATAAAAATGTACTTTTAACTACATTTTTTTATTTTTTATCTCATCTTGTTCTAGTTGCTAGAACCCTCTAGACCGATTGGTCATGCAGCAGCGCCGATTCTTCGTTTTAATCATAACTTCATTGCTTATCAATGCTTTTCGATTAAAAAAACAACTCGACCTTGGCAAGCCTGTGTATTAATTATGTGTAAAATCCCGACCTCGTCATCTCAATATCCTCACCAGAAGAAAATATTTGTCGTTGACCTTTTTTTCCACCCCATGCTTATGCAGACCCGTTGGATCAGCGGTTCTCAAACTTTTTTGTCGACGGAACCCTTTTGAAACACTAAATACTTTTCAGAACACCAAAATAAGCAAAACCTGGTTTTATGTTAATTTTTTTATAAACATCACACAAAAATCGGGACACAATATATTAATTCGAGATAACAATGTATTAAATCCACTGTAAATTGATGAAATTCTTTTCATTTATTGGGCTCCACCGAAAAAAAAAACAACTTCATACCCGCCTAGTATGAAGTTGTTTTTTTTTTTCAGTGGAGCCCAAGCAGAGGCCTTGCAGAGCCCCAGGCCACCGCGGAGCACACTTTGAGTATGGCTGCCTTAGCACAGGCAAGCTGCATAATTGATTTCGGATAAAAAAAAATGCATGCCGAAATTTAAAGATTCGCCAGTTCCCTAATAGCTGAATGGAAAGAGAAGCTGTGGTGTGGCAGTGTTTTAGTATTGAAAGTTTCATTGACGACACGATTGATGAGTCATACGTGCCAAAGTTCCTTTTTGGTCTGTGGGCTACCTCGCTTTTTTACCACCACGATTCACCCCTTTCTCTCTCTCTAGCTTTTTACCTTTCTTACCGCCTCTAATCTTTCTTCCCCTTCACCTTCCTTCTCCGTTCCACCTTAATTTCTGTCTGCAATCCCGTCGCCCCCCCCCCCCCCTCCCCCCCACCCCGCAACATCCACTCGTGAATCTGCGAGCCACGGCGTGCGGGGACGCCGGGACGCCGGGACTGGAGGGTGAAAAGGCAGAGAGAAGAAGGAGAAGAATGACGTGGAGAAAGAGGGCGGCATGGAAGGTTAAGAGATTTTGGACGAGTGCATCGGCGTCGGGTGGGTCGAGATGAAGGGGCTGGGGTGGGCTAGGGGGGGGGGGGGGGTGCGGTTCTCGTGCTCGTCGGTGCGATGGAAGAGCATCGGCACCGCGAGGATGAGCTCTGCTCGCATTCGAAAGGGGCTGAGAGGAAGAGAAGGACGGGGCGAGGGGACTTTTGCCACGACATTGGTTGCAACCTGTCTGCTGGCAGTCTGAGTGGCGCGTTGGTGATGGTAGTGGTGCTGTGGCGGCGGTCGCGGTAGCAGCAGCGGAGTTGGTGGCGCGACGACGGCATTGGGGGTGGCCTGGGGTGAATCGGGGCGAGCAACCCCCGCCGGGTCCGCTCGTGCGACTGGTACAGTCGGCCGGGAAGCGGGGGGGTCTCTCCCCGTCTAGACTAAAACACCCCCCGCCCCCACCCCTGAGCACCCTCGCACGCAGACACAAGCCAACCAAACTGTTCGAGTGAACTGCTCTGCGCACTCTCTCTCTCTCTCTCTCTCTCCCTCTCTCTCTCTCCCTCTCTCTCTCTCCCTCTCTCTCTCTCTTTCTCACTCTCTCTCTCTCTCTCTCTCTCTCTCTCTCTCTCTCTCTCTCTCTCTCTCTCTCTCTCTCTCTCTCTCTCTCTCTCTCTCTCTCTCTCTCTCTCTCTCTTTCTCTATCTTTCTCTCTATTACTGCACCAACCATCGTCCTCGTTCCACCGCACAGCTCGCCATCCCTTTTCGCCTACATATACACATGTATATAGACTTACATATAGCCGCGCGTCTCCTCTATATCGTCCTTTCGCTGTTTTCTGGTTATACCACCTCGCGATCTCCCCATGTATTACTCTTCGCCCCGCTATCCTTTTCTCCTTCGGATCTCCTTTCGCCCACCCGACCACCTTTTTACCCCCTGCGACCTTCCCCTCTCCACCGAACCGCCCTTAAAAAGTTAAAATACTCTATCCTCCGTACGCCGCGAGACCTGGAGAACTGGCTTGGCTGTTGCTGCTGCGCCACCCTAGACTCTCGGCTATATGTATATATGGGGCATTCCACGCCGTTTCGACCACTTTTGGACCCGACCCTTTCTGATATTGCTGAAATTCAAATATGTTACTATTTCCTTCTAATAAAGCTCGTGTTATTAAAAAAAAACAATGTACACAATCGGACATGTGTAGTGATTATTTGTAAAAATCGACGTTTTTTTTTCGAATGCTCATAACTTTCTGAAAAATTGACAAAATAAGATCTTTTAGTAAATTGTTTTGTTTTGAAATGTATTTTATGAAAAATAATGTTTAAGGAATCAAAGTCATAATTTGATTTAATTCATAGTTGATACTATGATTCAAGTCATAGTTTGATATAATTTTTTAGTTTTTTTGGAAAAAAATACGAATTTTTCGAAATTTGACCTTTTTGATTTTCGATTTTTTTTTCCATAAAAAAATGTAATAAGTTTAGCGTTTTTTGCCGCAAGACCTATCGTGGTAAGATTTGTATGTCTATTTCTTTTCCAAATTGAAAAATGTTTCTTGATTTTTTTAAAACATAGTTGTTTCCTATGGTAACATAATTTAAAATTGTTGATTCTACGATATCCAATACTTTTTATTTAATATCAACATATTAAAAAAGTTTTCCAGTGATTTTTAACCCTTTTCAATCATTTTAGCGGGAAATTCGAATCCTACTTGTGAAATTTCTGAGCAAAACATTAATCTAAATGTTTTACTGCATTGTTCACTGCATTTTTTTTAAACCGACGAATTTATTCAGTGACATTATTACAGCATAGGAAATGACTAAATAAAAAAATCAGGAATACAAATTGTTCTCTTTAGAAAAAAAAAAAATAGAAAGAAAGCCTTATCACTATGGGTCTTGCGCCAAACGACGATAAATTTATTATGTTTTTTTTACCAAATAAAAATCGAAAATCTAAAAGGTCGATCTTTAAAAAAAACGTGTTTTTTTTCCAATAACTAACAAATGATATCGACGATGTCTTTGAATATTGTTAAAAAATAATTTCATGAAGCGCATTTCAAAGCAAGAAAATTGAAGAAAAAAAACGTTTTATTTGGTCAATTTTTCAGCAAATTATGAGCATATGAAAGAAAAATGTCGTTTATTTCGAATACTCCCTACACTGAGAAAAAAAATCATTGATCCAATATCATTGGTGTTATTGTATGAAATTTCGTCGATTCAATTGTGAAATTGTTGGTGTAAATAATCGGATTTATTAGTCGAAACAAAACGCTATTGACTTTAATAACATAATAAAATTAAAAGTTATTTTTCATTCAAAAGATATATTGTTAGCCGAGAAAAATATATTATTGAAATTATCTAAAAAATTATCGCGAAAAAATTATATAGTTTTGAATGCATTTTCTGCAACGAACGCACAAAGCGTTTCAATTCATAACATGAATATCGTTGATTCGAGTACACAAGAAAAGTTCAATTTCGCTCGTTTGATTCGGACAAAACTTCTATTGAGTAAAAATGTTATTTTATTTTGTTCATCATATCCGATATTGATTTCTAAGTATATTATTACTCTGAATTGGTTGAAAAATTATGTCAAAATAAAATTTGTTTCTTGCGCATTTGGTTTAAAAATTTCAACCAAATCATGGCCGAGCGCCACCGAAATTACAAGTGTGAGGAAACCCGTAGTTCTCGGAGTAACCGCTAGAAGCCGCACGCGCGCTCGTTTCTCGTAAGCGTAGCGCGAACCGAAAATCTTCTTAAATGCCGGAGAAACTCTAAAGAGTATCGTTTCTTGGCCTGTGGCTAAAATTAATGTGTAGTATCTGTTCTTATCAGTTGAATATCTGATATTCTCTCCGTTATTATCGTGGATGATCATTCTAAAGCTCACTTTTTATTTAAGATTTAAAGCAAATTCAAAAACTTATGTCTCATAGCATATTCGTTTCGATGTAGTAAAGAAATAATTCATTCTATTAATTACATTTTTGGCACGAAATAAAAAATGTTGCACCAACCGCTTAATTATTTCATCCATACATCTACGGATTGTATATAGAATGATTTCAATAGTATATAATTTTATTTGAAGGATAATGTAGGTTTTCAGAGAACAGAAGAGATTTTCAAATAAAATAATATGTTATTTGAATCCATCACATTTTCCAATATTTTATAGTATTGTAACAATCTCATATATTGGTGACACTCCGCGATCAGACATTCATTTGAATCAACCGATTAATTTTTTTGCTTCAATTGGTTTTATGTTCTCAGTGTAAATATTTCCGATTAGGTAAAAAAAAATCAACAAAATCATTTTGAAAAGAAAACAATAACATATTTAAAGTTCAGCCAAATCAAAAGCGGTCTAGAAGTGGTCGATTTGACGTGGAATGCCCCATATATATACTATATAGATGTGCGTGCGCATACCCAACGTCGACTCCTTCAGATTTTATTATTACCATTTCTACTAGACGGCCCACCAGGAGCGCACTTCGAGAGACCCGGCAGAGTGAGAAAAGAATGGTGAAGTGCACGTACATACGTATGTGATATATGTATGGGGGCGTATGCGTGCGTGTGTGGATACAGGTTGCTGTATGGACGTTATGTATATTATTCGACCTCCCACTGTTTCTCCCAGATTTTCTCGGACTCGGGTTTTTCGGATTCCCTCTTCATTCTCCGTTCGCTCTGTCTCACTTCCTTTCTCTATCTCCCTCTGTGCTTCTTTCGTCAACCCTCTCAGCAACCCGTGCCACCCCCGCCCAACAAAACACCCTTTCCAGTCGTGTAAAATTTAATCCCAGACGCCGTAGTCTCGCGCTCCATTCAATCGTCGGCTGGCTGGCTGGTGTGACTGAGTGTAACGTCCCGAATTATTTCAGAGGCATTAATGTATCTTGCTTTGTGGCAGCCGCCCTGCTTCCTTTCCCTGGCCCAGTAAAACCCCCATTCGAATATACCGGAGTGCCCCATCCACCTCATCCATCCACTCAACCCATTCGCTAGGGTTCTAATCCCATTTTACTCGCATGAAACGAGTATCGTGTATATCTACGACGGTGCAAAAGATCGAGCTGGTTGGACGACGGCTATGCAAAAAATATGTATCAGAGCAAAGCCCGTGGTCATCGGTACTAAAATCTTGCCAGGCCGCTTATAATGTTTCATCATTTTTATTATACTTGGGCCAATTTTTTTAACCCCTCGATTATACACTTCCGCCATGAACCTTTGATTGCGTATGGGGTCAATCGGACCCCAGACGTTTTCAAGATCGCTATGTTTCGGTATATATGCATTTTTTTTGTAGAGATGTTATTTGTAGTCTATAATCCTTATTGTGAGGCTCAACATTTATTTTTTAAGAAAACCAACAATTAATTGCCCAAACATTCGTCCAAAGTGGCAGAAGCGTTGAAAAATACGTAAAAGAACAAAAAGCTCATAATTTTTTTTCAAAATATTTTTTTAAATCCTTTGATGGTTTTTAAAGAGCAAGGTCTGTAGAGATGAAAAAAGACGGTGTCGACCGCCTTTCCGAAAAGTATATTTATTCGGAGATTTTGAATTTAAGTATTTTCGGGATAGTGAAAAATGAAAAAAATCGAGTCCTTCGGCAAATTAATTCTTGAAAACGTATCTTTTCCGCTTTTATTAACTTCAATGACTTATTATTATTGACATTTACCGCAATCGATGCATAAGTACATTCGATGCTCATTGCACATAGCCTGGGGTCGACTCGACCCCAGGTCCTTTTTCGACAGCTGTCCTCAGTACACGGGCAGGATGTGGAATGGGGGCCGTGTGTCCACCCATAGAGTAGGAGTAGGGAAACATTCGAGCGCCGCACTGCAGCCGAATAGATGACCCCGTTTTGCGATAAAGTCAGTTAAAAAAGATGGGGCCAAAACGACCTAGTGTGCAGTCGACGTTCTAAGGGGGGAGATATCTTTAGGCACGGAAAAAATTGCTGATTTTCATGGCTTTTTTTCTAAAGGAAAGATTTATCCATCATTTTTTAGACATAGGGTATGTTTTATTACTACTTTTGGCTGTTACATGGTTTTTTTACTAATCTATGAAAATAGCGGACGTATAGCTCGGTCTTCGAGGCTCGGGCGGGATTAATATGAAAAAAAAAAGAAAAAAAAACAACGACGAACTTTCTTTCATTAACACTCGTATAGTACAGTCGTGCTGTCGCTGAAAAACCCCGTAATCGAAAAAATTAGAAGAAGGCTAATTTTTCGACAGGTGATTTTGTAGATGCCGCGGGTGCTAAATCCAAGTTTGTCTAAAAATCGGGGTGTAGGGTTTTCTTTTAGGGGATAAAAGGGAATGGGAGTGGATTAATGCCAAACTACAGCGCCTACGAGGTCGGCGCCATGAGACGAAATGTGCAGAAAAATCCAGGCTTTATTTTTGTCCACAGCGCCGAAGTTATGGAAGTTCATTTTGGGGGTGAAAAAGTGGGGTGAAATTTTGTATAATCAGTCTCTATTCGACAACTCTTGAGGAAAAATGCATACAATTTTTGTTCAAATGGGAACGTTTTAGCCCTTGAAAAGACGCGTCGATCGGGTATTTGATCAACCGTCCCCGAAAATATTTTCACCCCCAAAAGAATTTTTGAAGTGTAAATTTTTTTATTTATTTAATAACTCAAAAACAATCGATTTTTCGGGTACGGTTCAAATGTACAAAATGTGGAGAATAATTTTCTCTATATTTTCGTTCCTATAGACCACCCTCGAATTTTGATTTTCCACCCCCCTCGAGGGTTGGAAATTCAAAGAAAAATACTGGGAAACCTATTGACCGCACAAATTCTTATAGCTTGAACCCTCAGCTACATTTTTGTGCACAACGCCAAACTCGTGTCTCTTTGTTTTCGGTCAACAGTTGTGCAGGAATTTCATTTTTAATTTTCAACCCCTGAGAGGGGTTCGAAAAAGCAAAAATTCAAGAGTATTCCATAGGAACAAAAATATGGAGAAAATTATTCTCTACATTTCGTACATCTAAGCCATCCCCGAAAAATCGATTGTTTTTGTGTTATACAATAAACAATTTTTTTTTATACTTCAACAATTCTTTTGGGGGTGAAGATCTTCTCGGAGAGGGTTGTTCGAATACCCGACTGACGCGTCTTTTTAAGGGCTACAACGTTCTTATTTGAACAAAAATTGTATGAATTTTTCCTTAAGAGTAGTCGAATAAAAACTGACTTTTCAAAATTTCACCCCACTTTTTCACCCCCAAAATGAACTTCCACGATTTCGCCGCTGTGGATAAAAAAAACACGGATTTTTCCGAACATTTTGTCTTCGGCGCCGACCTCGTGAGGGTTGTAGTTTGTTGTTAATCCACTCCCATCCCCTATCATCCCTAAAAAACACTACACCGCGATTTTTAGGCAAACTTAGATTTAGTACCCGCGGCACCTACAAAATCACTTGTCAAAAAAGTAACCTTCTAATTTTTTCCGATTCCAATATACAGCTCGACTGTACCAATACGCATGATATGAACCGAGAAAAAATGAGAAATGTTGAAAATAGATGGAATGGTACGGTTCGAAAAAAAGATCAAATTTTCTGAACGCAATGACAACATTTATTTTCAAAAACATTTAGCATCATATTTTAGACAATAAAGTTGGATAGATTTATACCAAATTTTATCAGAATCGGTCGATTAGTTTTTTAGTTATACGTCACGCCAGTTTTTTAAATACAGTTTAGAAGACCGTGATATAAAAAAATTCCGTGTACCAGCTAAAACTCGTAATAAAAAATACCCTAAGTCTCAAAAATGGTAAACAAATATTTCCTTTAAAAAAAGCATGAGAATCAGCAAAAAAATTCCTTGCCTAAAGATATATCCCCCCCCCCCCCCCCCCTTAAATATGGGAAACATTTTAGGACTTAAGGATGGCTTCCTCGACATTTTATTTTAATCACGGAGCGCGCTGGATGAACGAGTCGGTTTTTCAGAGTGGACTTTCTCGAGGAGATAACTTTCAAACGCTCGAGTCTCTAGTTTGCGCTTTTTCTTTTTGCAAAATTGCATTTCGATAGTGTTGAAAATTTTTGCTTGCTCTGGGTTGAACTATTGTATTGAATATGCTTATTTTGAATATTAACGCTGGTCCGTAACTTTGCGTGGACAGAAATTCATCCGAACCAATTTTAGCGGGTCTGCATAAGCTTCGGACTCAAAATCGATTTGTAATACTTATCACAGGTCGATTTTTGATCCTTTTTTTCTGATGAGAGGATTGGGATGACGCGATCGGGATTTTAAACAAAATCAATACATAGCCATGCGAAGTATGAGTTCTTTTATTGAAAAATATTGATAAGAGTTATAATTGATAAACTTATAACTATTTAAACAAAGTTCCGTCCAAGACCAAGGGTTGATTCACTATGAGCTAGTAATATTGTGAATGTTTTGTTATTCAGTCCTTGTCAAATCACTGCCCAGCTGATCTTGGCCACAAATGACAAAGTAAGGTTATGTTACTACGTGTGGTTCCATCAAGCGAATGACTCATATATGGCTAGCCAGCTTGAGTTCCAGATGGCTTTGCAAGAGAAAATAATTCTCAAGTGGGCATGACGCCATGACCTAGCCAACACTAGCTCTGCGGCTATGCACCCCTTGGCTAGTCACTGCCTAGCCGATCTTGGTCACAAACGACAAAGTGTGGTTATGTGACTACGTGTAGTTCCATCGAGCAATTGGCTCATGGCTGGCTAAGCAACTTGAGTTACAGATGACGTTGAAAATGAAAAAAATCCTCAAGTCGGTATGTCGCGATGGCCTAGCCAACACTTGCCAACTGCAGCCGCACTAACCTGAATAAATGATCGGACAAATACAATTTAAAGTTATGTAATTCTAGGCGATTATCGCTCTCAATGAGAGCGCAATTGAGTCCCTGATCCGATAATGTTATTTACATTTGTTAATCCACCTATTTGTCCATAATCTAACATTGTGTAGTGTAACATATGTAGACGATACGAAAATCCAGTAATTAAACAAGTAGAACTGGCTCAGTGGAGAACGTCACAACTCATCACCCAGAGGTCCCGGGATCGATACCACGTTACGGCGTAAGCGTTTGTCTGAGATCATTTCAAATTGAACCATTAATATATTTACAGCGCAAATGTCATCACCCTAATAAATGAACAACGAGGAATATCGTAAAAGGGCCCAACTATGTAAATAATGTGCAAAAAATCACGGAAATATATAAACACGCAATTTTTTTAAATCTTATCGCCACCCAATTTTTTGTTCCCGTCTACTAACTGAAAAAACTAGGTCATGGCTAGGTCAGACATATTATACAGCCGTAAGATATTTCTTTCTATCTAGTCACCATCTATTTTTTTGTATTCAGTCACTGGAGGACTTGAGCGTTACAAGGCTGGGTAGTCAATAGCTAAGACGGCTAGCTAATGGCGATTCGAAATATCACTTTACTAGCTTGTGGCTAGTCGGTGATGAGTTACGTTTTCCACTCGGGTGCTTCTCGCCCCCAGGATGGTCCGAGAGGAAAATAAAAAATTTACCTCTTGTATAATAATCAAACTTTCTTCTGAGTGGAACGTTTTTTGAATTTTGAAAATGACGACAATGACAAGCTGCAGGCAAAAAGTTGGATCTTCAACAAACAAAAAAACACCATCATCATCTCCATCGTCGGACCCTTAATCATCCCTCATTAACACATAGCTAAAAATATTAATAAATCAGTTGGACGTACGATCGAAAATGTTGTGATCTACGCTCTGTCCGGATTTGAAGTAAATCGGACGAAAAGATTTTAATATACGACTTACACCGTTTCGCAAAACATAGCTTCGAAAAAAATGCAAAATAAAAAAAACGGCAATAAGAACAATGGGGCAATTTAGTCGAGTCGTTGATGTGACCCTTCACAAAAACGTCATAACTCGGTCAATTTTTGAAATCTTCACAATACCGTCGTTGCAAATTGAAGTTAAGATCCTCGGCTATAAAACTACACAATAAAAAAATCCCATTTTGAAATTTCCAGCTTATCAAGACACCGTAATCTTGATTATCTCGACTTGGTATCGCAATCTTAGCACATATTGCGTCGTATGAATTCTCTCGCCTCTGCACTAGGATAGTGAAACAACATTCTACAGCAGGGAGGAGAGCACTCTCAATTGAGGTGCGACTCTTGTGGGAAAAAAACACGACTGGTCCGTTTGGTGAAAATGTGTAGGCTTCGATGACAAGCGTGTGTGCCCGACCAGATGCGTATCGAATTCCCGTTCGATGTGGCAGAGTCGGGGGTGGTGTTGCACGAATACCATAGAAAGTCAACGAGAGGGAAAAACAGATAAGGTAGTTGGCCTAGTAATCGTCACCTTAAGCAATTCGCTCGACTTTGCAAATTTACATATTTCTAATTAGAAACTGAGTAGAAATTATTTAAAGTAATTTTTTATCAGTTTTTCATTACGAAGAAGAACGTCGTTGTGAAATCCTCGAGCCTGGTACAGTTTTTCGAGAAAGCGTTTCGTAAAGGTTATAAGACGCTATGGTACGGGTCATCACCAGGCCGCCAAAGTTGGTCTAGTAATCGCCATGTGAACTTTCAACTAATCGCCACATGCGTTTCAAACTGCATCACTAACTAGTGATGCAAGGATCCATATGCCTTTGTTGAGTCGATTGTGTCTGCATATAGGACTGCAGAATAATTTTTAGGCACTCGGTCAAAAACTTTTTTTATTTTTATTACAACATTTGACAAACAGCTTAAGACATAAATTTCTCTTACATACAACTTTATTAATAAAAAAAAATGAAACTAACTATAGCTATTACGTCAGAATAATTTTTATTCATTTATAATCGTCATAAACAAGTACTTTATCACAAAATAGGTTTTAATATTTTTTTTTCGACTGGTGTTCAGCTGTGTTCGAGACGTACCCAGTTCCCTCGACATGGTCAAGACCCAGTGTTTTTCAACGTTTATTTATCTGTATATCTTTTTACCATCGCCGAAATGTGTATGACGGTTACTAGTCCCTGGATTCTTCAGACAATGCTAATTACGGATCCAATATCTCTTTTCTGATTTTCTACGATTTAATATTCGATTCGTAAGATTTTTTTGCCGACCTTGTCCCGACACTTATCGACAGCCGTGGCGATAAATCGGCAGAGTGTTTACATTGCAGAAGCGGTAATCGACATATATGAAAACTTGTTGAAGTTAGTATAAAACTAATTTTCTATGGTAAATGCGAAACTAAGATTCTCATCTATCAATTGAAGACCAACTTACCTCACGCAAGTCCCGAGGCATTCTCAAATCAGCCGAGATGTGACACGGTTCATTTTAACCCCGAAAAGAAGGATTCGGCCGAAATCGCAAATAGACGCAGTAGCTGAATATATTTGATCTAATTATGAATACATATAATTACGAGTATGAGAATGTAATGCAACATATTAAGGTTGTTATAGCTTTAAGTCAACATGTTACCACCGAGCTGAAATTTTTTCTGGACCTTTATAACTTCTTTGCTGATCATCCTATGTGCAGTTTGAATACGATCCACAGTACCGTTTTTTAAAAGAAAAAATCGGCAACTCGACCCATGTAGTGGGCTAATTACATTACGCTTATGGAAAACTTCCGATCCTTTTTCAGTACATTATTAATATCTGCTAAATGAATGTTACAACGGAGCTGAAAAATAGGTACGGTTCGACTAATTATCGGACCCTTGGTACCGTGAAAATGAGGATTCACAGTAACATTATGAAATTATTGAGGCCTTAGGCCACAGTAACGGGTATAAATTCATGTGCGAATTTAACAATTTTTTTTTGTGTGGAACAGTGATTGTCTCATAAAATTAATTACCCATTCATTGAGTATGAATATCAAGCTGTCAGAATTTAAAAAAAATACGATGTACAAAATGGCCGCCTATTAATATTTTCTTTTGTTATCTTTTTTTAGGCGCTCGGTGGCGTGACATTTAGCATCCACAATTGTTTACCTAGAACATAAAACAAAAATTCTCGTCAATCTACATTAAAATACCTAGAGAAGTAGGTACGGAATTTAAAAAAATATTGTTTTATTCAAAAGTTGTACCCAGATAGACAGTCGCGATCATCACGCCGCGCCGTACAGGCAATATGTATAGTGATACATTCGATGAGCGCAATATGACGGCGATATGCATATTTCTCAGTGATACATCCCATGAGCGCAATATGACAGCGATATGCGTGTTTCTCAGTGATACATCCTATGACGGCGATATGCATATTTCTAAGTGATACATTCGATGAGCGCAATATGACAGCGATATGTATATTTGTCAGTGATGTATCCCATGAGCGCAATATGACGGCGACATGCATACAAATCCAGAATGATACAAATAGGCGGGCACAAAGAAAGTTTGCCAACAAGTGTTAGAATGGCTAGGTATTAGGTAGCACGCTCAGCTCTCGAATTAGAATACGTACCCAGATAGACAGTCTTGATCATCACGCCGTGCATACAATTGATGAAGCAAATTTTACAGCATATTGACTACATATCATGATGCAAAGCCGTGAACTCATTTAGTATAGTGAATGTACAAAGCATTTTGATCTCAATGTGTCGTTTACAAATGCATCGTACGTTTGAAGCACGTTGAACTCATATCGCTGTGTTCAAGTGTCCACAATTAATATCTGCAAATTTTACGTCATATGGAAGTCATCCAATGACTGTGTTGATGAATTTACTGGGTGAGCACAGGTAGTAGACATGCCATGCAAGCAATATGACGGCGATATGCATATTTGTCAGTGATACATTCGATGGGCGCAACATGACGGCGATATGCGTGTTTCTCGGTGATACATCCTATGACGGCGATATGCATGTTTCTAAGTGATACATTTGGTGAGCGCAATATGACGGCGATATGCATATTTCTCAGTGATACATCCCATGAGCGTAATATGACGGCGATATGCGTGTTTCTGTGATACGTCCTATGACGGCGATATGCATATTTCTAACAAGGAGAAGGCAGAGCCTGGATGTCGCAAATCGGGTTCTCCTTTCGCGCTGTCAAAGTTGAAGACCTCCGAATTAAAGTCGCTTTTGATTTTTGTTCCAATAAGCCTTAGTTGCTGAGATATCGCGATTTGAAAATTTGGGAGTTTCGTCTCGTGCGTAGAGCACGTTGAGCATTGATACTTGAGACAAGAGCGGCCGTAGCTAATACGGTAAGACGAAAGACCGGCACTCTGAAAGTTCACGGTTCACGTCCCTATGCTTTTTTTTAATTCATTTTTTTTTAAATTTTATAATCTCTCATAAGACTTTACATATGCAGGTAAATAAGAACATTCGAAAATATGTATTACTAGTTTTATTTATCTATTATATAAAAATAATTAATCCAATAATGAAGTCACAATTACAAAGCAAAATAATATTGAATGACAAATAATTAATCTATTAATCACGTCACAATAAGAAAGCAAAATAATATGGTATAAAAAATAAATAATTAATCTAATTCACAGGAAAGCATATTTGAAGATATATATCTTCAAATATGCTTTCCTGATAGAATTTATGAGGTTAAATATGGTTGCGGTGATATTACGTTCATTTTATGTTCGTGGTGTCGTAAGCCTTTGTGCTTCCCTTGCTTTTACGATGGTTTCAACCCTCCAATTTGTCAACATACTGATCTGATAGAAGAAGAATCAGAATAATTACCTAGCGCGAAATTTTCAAGTGTGAATTAGATTAATTATTTATTTTTTATACCATATTATTTTGCTTTCTCATTGTGACGTGATTAATAGATTAATTATTTGTTATACAATATTATTTTGCTTTGTAATTGTGACTTGATTGTTAGATTAATTATTTGTTATACAATATTATTGTGCTATGTAATTGTGACTTCATTATTAGATTAATTATTTTAATATAATAGACGAATTAAACTAGTAATACATATTTTCGAATTGACTTCATTACCTGCACATGCTATGAGCACATGTCTTATGAGAGTTTATAAAATTAAAACAAAAATTAAATTAAAAAAAAAGCACCGGGACGCGAACCGTTAACTTTCAGAGTGCCAGTCCGTCGTCTTACCGTATTAGCTACGGCCGCTCTTGTCTCAAGCGTCAACGCCTAACGTACTCTACGCACGAGCCGAAACTCCCAAATTTTCAAATCGCGATATCTCAGCAACTAAGGCCTATTGGAACAAAAATAAAAAACGACGTTAATTCGGAGGTCTTCAACTTTCACCACGCGAAAGGAGAACCCAATTCGCGACATCCAGGCTCTGCCTTCTCCTTGTGATACATTCGATGAGCGCAATATGACGGCGATATGTATATTCGTCAGTGATACATCCCATACCGGTGCGATGGTCTAGTGGTTAGCGTGCTCGCCACTAAACCAGCGGACCGGGAGGTCCCGGGTTCGAATCCCGGTCGCCGTACATTTCGTTGTGAAATGTTTTTCTTCGGCATTTCGCGGCGAAATAAGACTAGTTCCACGACCGGGGGGCGAATTCGATGACCGGCTGTATTGGTATAGGTTTTCCGCAGTTTCCCTATACCCATGACAGAAAATGTCATGATGAATATAATACGGTGGGGGAAGTCGGCTGCGGCCGCAAGAGGGGGGAACAGAGAGAAAGATGGAGAAAAAGGAGTAAAACAGTAGAGGAAAGAACGGTCATAATGTGGGGAAAAATAGGTAACAAACGCGAAAAGCGTGTACCTAAGGAAAAAACCAGTGATACATCTCATAAGCGCAATATGACTGCGATATGCATTCAAATCCAGAATGATACAAATAGGCAGACACAACGAAAATATGCACAAGTGTTAGAATGGCTAGGAAGGTAGCGCGCTCGGCCCTCGAATTAGAAGACGTGGTTCAAACCGTAGGTAGGTACAAAATTTAACTAGGCAGAATACGTTTTTAATCCATTTATCATATAGGCAGGAACATCAATAAAGCGTATGGGGATATTAATAAAAATCCTACCAGATTTTTTTTCAATATTTTTTTTGGATTTTTTTTATTTTTCACGCTATGACACTCATATGAGTTCCATATGAGCACAGCATAGTTACGTCACGCCATGCCGCTAATATGAGCTCCGTATGAGCACAGCATAGTTCCGTCACGCCATACCGCTAATATGAGCTCCGTATGAGCACTACAGTTTCTTCACGCCGTGACACCCATATGAGCCCCATATGCACTCACTTATTGTTGGATATTCGTGAGCCAAATTTGCTAGTCTGATGAATTCACTGCATGCATATTCGCGTGAGAACAACTTTGCTTCATTTGGATGTATTATTGTGAATCATCGTGTGATGCAAATATGACTTCAACGGGAGCACTCATAAGGGATACACAGCTGTGAGATTTTCTATGCCGCAGTGATGATGTACATATGATGCCAATATGAGGTACATCCGTCTATCTGGGTGAACTTAAGAAATGAATTTTCAGTGAAGAATTTCTCTATAACTGCTCATAAACTGCTCATAAAATGAAAAGTTTTCGATCAATCAGAAATTCCGTACGTACTTCTCTGCGAAGTGCAATTAGGAACATAACTTTTAAATTTGAATTAAATCGAGTAAAAATTGTCGAAGTTATTTGTCACGCCAATCGGAAAAAAAATGTTTCGAGAAGTATAGAGTAGTCGACCATTTTGTACATGGAAAAAAATTCGAACAGCTTGATATTCATACTAAATAGATGTGTAATTAATCTTATGAGTGAATCCCAAGGAGCTATAATAACCAAGGAGAAAATAATTATACAAAGTAATGAAAAGACTTAATGTAATCACCGAATGTTCAAAATTCATATTTTTACAAATGAATGTATAAAAATAGTTCGAAAACGTACGTTAAATATGACGATTATGTGAAAGCTAACAGTTGGTCACAGTTAATCGACTCCGTGCGTAAGCGTAGGGCGCTCCCCTCGTACTTCACCCCGGACGGCTAAACCCTATAACAACCTTAAATACCTTCTGGACGCATATATATCACGGACGACTGATTCTTATCTCAACATATTTGTTTAATGTCTAAACATGCCGATCAGTAGGACCTTGACGATCACGGCCGATTATCATATAGAAAAAGAACGTGGAGAAATGGAAAGTTGGAAGAAAAAAGCTCTGATGAGAAAGGAAAGAAGACAAGCGAGAAAAAAAATTGAGGGACACTACGAAGGTTCGGTAGTTGCTGTAAAAAAGGAGCGACGGGAAGGCCGGGGGGGGCGGAGGGACACGAGCACAAGGGGCAAAGAGAAACGTTCAACGACCCGCTGACAGCCAGACGCAGCGGACGCGAGCCAGACGTGTGCGCATCAGCCCGACATCGCGGTATCAACGCGTTATTATCGCCATTGACTTTTATCGCTGGACGATAACCCGCCTATCCCCGTCCCCTTCATCCGCTCGCCGTCTCTCGTCTTGCGCATTCTTTAGGTTCAAACTCGTCGACTTCTTCACACGCGGTGGAAAACAAAAAATTCTCCATCCACAACTCCGGTCCGCCGAAAATTGGCGATCGTGAGCGCGAAGTGAACGATTGTGGCAATTTTGTGGGATAAAATGACTATCCACGGTAATACGTTCGAGTGTGTGTCTTTTTCGAACGTTCATCTCATACGCTGGGCACACTTTGGGACGTTGTCGTTGCAGTTACCACTTGGAACCTTCCTAATAATTCCATCGATCCGTACATCCAATTGCCATAGCAGAATGTTGTCGCTCTTCCAGCGAACTTTTCGCTGAAAAAATCCTCAAGGGGGGAGGATACCTTTAGGCGAAGAAAAAATTGCTGATATTCATGAATGTTTTTATGAAGAAAGATTTCTTCGCCCTTTTCGAAACTGAGGGTATCTTTTATTACTACTGCGTATTACTGAACTGCATTTTCAAAACTGCCGTGACGTATCGCCAAAAAGTTA
Organism: Ophion obscuratus; assembly: GCA_964007375.1. NCBI lineage: Eukaryota > Metazoa > Arthropoda > Insecta > Hymenoptera > Ichneumonidae > Ophion > Ophion obscuratus. Next base: position 37,275,756 of record OZ023319.1, on the reverse strand, counting down.
ATCGACCAATTCTGATGAAATTTGCTATAAATCTTTCTAATCGCATTGTCTAAAACATGAGCCTAAATGTTTGCAAAAATAAAAAAAAAGTATTTTCGTTTGCAAAATGTAGCAATTTTTTTGTGAATTTGTAATTTTTTTTTATTCAAAGCGTACCATTTCATCGATTGTCAAAATTTCTCACTTTTTCTCGATTCATATTTTTCGTATGAGTGTTAATAAAAGGAAAATATTCGTCGGTGTTTTTTTTTTTCAGATTAATCCCGCCGACACTACGTGTCGCGCCGTCAGTCGACGTTCGCTGCAACCCGTTTAGAAGACCCTGCCATATCTCCACCATTTTTGAAGATTAATAAAAGAAAAGCCTAAGTCCTATGTCTCAAATACGGTGAAAAAATCTTTCTTTGAAAAAAAAATCACGAAAATCGGCAATTTTTTTGTTGTCACGATGTTTTTTGAAGGAAACATTTTTTCAGAAAATTTTTTTTTCTTAAATCAAAGATTTTTCAAGAAAAGGTTTTTTTATTTTTAAAGGAAAGAATTTGAAATTTTAAAGGAAACCTTTTTTTATTTTAAAGGAAAGATTTTTTTTAGGGAAAGATATCTCCCCCTTTAGTGTTCATTCGTGAACACTTAAGGGGGGAGATGTATGTACGCGAGGAAAAAATTGCCGATGTGCGTGACTTTTTTTAAAGGAAAGAAAATGTGCATGCACCGATGCACGTAATTGTGATACTGCATGCACGCTTAAGGAGGAGATATTTCTGGCCGAGGAAAAAAATGCTGATTTTCATGATTTTTCAGGCTAGTTAAAAGTTAAAAGGAAACCATGGAGAAAAACAAAATACCTTAAATGCGTATAGTCCGCGCGAACACAGAAGAGCACGCAGATCGCCTGGAGAAGATTCAACGACCTCGATGAGGTCGAGAACTTTTTCTCGTTTTTGTCGTCACAGCGCAGCTCGTATGACAGTGGGGAGGAGAAATCTGACTCAAAATAACATTGTCGGCACATGCTCATAACGCAAATTATTTTCTTTGTCTCAACGTTTTTAATTCAACGTCTTGCAATATTAATACGAGAGAAGATTGCCAATTCGAAAAAAAAGAAGCAACACCTACACGTGTACACTGGAGTCCGTGGTCGTGTGCATCTGTGTAGGTCGCAGTAACTCAAGAGCAGCGAAGTAAATTGAAAAATATCGAGCCACGTACCAAGTGGATTCAAACGTGGAGTAAAATGATAAGATAACTTTTACATTTCGTGGTCGTTTTCAAGGTGATTGCAAGGTCAAATAAAAAAAGTAGAAACTTATTTTTTTTTATAGCAGTATCTTTTTCTCCGTAGAAAAAAAAACGGGTAACTTTTGTCCGAAACATTGTTTCGTCGGGCCATTATTATTTGTTTACTTACAAAAAAGTGTCGAAAATTATAATCTTCCACTTCCAAACATCAATTGACCCCTTGACTGTGAGTGACACACATATGGGCAGAAAGAGTCGTGCCACTTTTGCTTTATGACACATATGTGGGCATTTAAAAAATAACATATTTTACCATACCGATATGACTGTTATTTGATAAATCGTGGTTTTTTAGGCCGCTGCATTGGAATTTAAAATCAGATTTTTCAAATTCAAAATGGGGGTTGAGAATTTGAAAAATAGTTTCAATTTCATGACAATTAGTTTTCTACGGTTTTTGAGGTCGTAGAATTCGAATCCAAAATCAGATTTTCACGATTAAAAATGGCGGATCGAGTATGGTGGATGCAAATTTGAAAAATAGTTTGATTGTGATGGAAGTAAGTGTCTTATGGTTTGCTGAGATGGCAGATTTTCAAGGTGAAATCCCATTTTCCAAATTCAAAATGGAGGATGCAAATTAAACAATGGTTTGCCTTCGACGAAAAATTGTATATTTAGATGTTTGTGGAGCTCGGATGCATTATCACGGATCAAAATTTAGTCAATCATTCATGGCGAACTATTATCCATGATAAAAAATGAAAAAAAAAGACGTGGCGCTGGTTCACTCCGATTTTATATTTTTTTTGTACTTTTTGTACAGATTTTTTGTACTTTTCGTATTTTTAGATTTGTTGGTACCTTTTGTATTTTTTTTTGTTTTTCGTATTGTTGTTTCCTTGTGTAATTTTTGTCTTCAGAATTTTTATATTTTTCAATTTATTATAGTCTGTTCTGAGCTTGGCAACAAATAACAAAGAATTTTGGCATTTTACTTGACAACACGAATGACGTATCGAATTTTTACTGTATGGTTCCAATTTTACCTTGAACACAAAAATATACAAACATCGGTTGAAATCCAACTATTTTTCAAATTCCTATCCACCATATTGGAAACGGCCGTTTTCAAATTCGAAAATCTGATTTCAAATCAGATTCGAATTCAGCGAACTTAAAACCGTAGGCTACTTATTTTCATCGAAATCGAACTTCTATTCGAATTGGCAACCGCCACTTTTTAATTTGGAAATCGGACATCAGATTAGGCTTTAGTGACATGAAGAACCGCAATACCGACATTATGGGATAAATATATTAATTTTTTTTCTGACACAAAAGTGGCACGACAATCTCATTTTCGCCACACTGCTAAGGGAATGGTAAATACAGCCGATGACTCAGTGACAAAGTAAAAAAGGAAGTCGCTCTGCGGATAATGAGATAGGCGTTTAGAATAACAGTGCCTATCGTGTTCCTTATCATATCGTGACGAAAATAGCATGCATCGTTATTTTGTAACTGCTTGCCGTTCGTGAAAAAAAAAACGTTAAAAAAATGTCTGGAAATGAAAGCTTAACAAAAAAATCTTTCGGACAAACGTAACCTGCTTTGTTTACTAGCAATTAAATGCCACTATAAAAATTTAGGTTATCATTTTTTTGAAGGTGTTTCTTTCGTGGAGGGACGTATTTGGTGGGGGCGTTAGCACGGCCCTTCTTAATCATTGGTAATCACAGTGGCGCTTAATAAAAATAAATCACATTCAATTATTATACCCAGCAATAAAAATCTATTTTGAATTTTGGCGCAGCCCCTTTCAGTCCGATGCAATCCGTACCGAAAACTTTAACACGTCTTGCTGCATCGAACCACCGATTTCGACGTTTTACGTCTTGTGGCACATTCACAAATACCTTAAGGGGCACTTTTCATCGTATTCATGTAAAGAAGAATGAAGCAAGCCTTATACGATTTTGTCTTTGTCAGCGTTGACAAAAAAGTCGTATTACACGAGTAGTTCGTATACCGGCGTGCGAACTGTGACGTCACAGAGCACTCGTGCAACTTCGGATGCTCTCGGTGCGTTTCAGCCGAGCCGAACAGAACAACAATTTCAAAGTGCTATATCGTTGATAATTGATGAAAAAAAAAAGAAAAATACTTTGCTTTAGAAACCGTACATGAACTTTACAATGAAGAAAAAAAATCATTTAAGGAGGCTGCTCAGGGTCTCTGTCGGGCGGCGGCAAGACGGGAATGCCTATGCTTAAACACAGGTGCCTCTAATTGTTGCCTACCCCGAATAATCAAATTTTCGGTTACGTGAAATAAATAAATTTCAGCTAATAAATATGTGGAGTGCATATAATTGACAGTTTAGAAATGTTATTAATCTTTTTCTCTGTTTATTTACATAGCGAATAAGTTATTAGCCAAGTTAAAATGTGGCAATCGCGCAATTTAGTTCTCAGTAACTCGGTATCACTGGCAATGAGCTCAGATACGGACGCCACATCGCTAGCGCGTAGCTGTCAAACATCCTTCGCGAATTCCGCTTTTTTTTTGTTCGGCGAAAATGAAAAGATGGAAGGAAAAAATGCAAACCGAAAAACAGTATAATCGACGGTAGGAGCGAGTACAACCTGGAAAGCGGCGGAAAAAAGTAGTTGAGCCGCAAAATGAATGCGTAGTCGAGGGACGATGCGCAATTGATTTGAAGGTTATGTCGAAACAAATGCACTGCAGCTTCTGTAAATAACGATTCAAAATATTGAATTACTCTTTATGAAACCGCAGTAAGAAATTGATAGCACGGAATCAATAGTTTGGGCGTTTCAAATGTTGGCGCCTATTCAAAATGGCTGACTTGACAGCAGCGTTGCCACGTGCCGTAGGGCGCTTTATCGTTTCACGCGGATCAGCTGAAAGGCCATAGCCGGATAAGCAGGGGAAAATTGCCCCCGCATTTTTTCAGCGAAATTTGGAGTATATTCTGAGGTATAAAAAAAAACAAATTTTCTGCAAATTTCATGCCCGTCAACGCAATGGTTTAGAAAAATGAATTTTTTTAAAGATAAAATTTTTTTTTTTTTTTCGGAAACGGTACAGTGGATCGATTTGATTTTTTTTTGGTACTTGTTCCGATCAAACGTGTTACGAAATAAAATTATAGAACATCTTGCGAAAGATTAAGGTTAAAAAAATAATAATGTTCCTTGTTTTATTATTTTTTACTATAATCCACTTGAGGTACAATAGCGAAATTTTTTTCATATAATCTTTGGGCACCTTATTAGATTATATAATTTTTTCAAAATGATCGGTTTGGTACGCCACCGTGAAAAAAAAAGAAACACACTTTATTGGTATATTTTAGTTATATAGATATATAACTAAAATATATCAATAAAGTCTGATATGTGACTAAATGATCGGCTTGGTACGCCACAGTGAAAAAAAAAGAAACACACTTTATTGGTATATTTTAGTTATATAGATATATAACTAAAATATATCAATAAAGTCGGTTTCTTTTTTTTTGAAAGTGAAAAGTTATATATCTATATAACTAAAATATATCAATAAAGTGTGTTTCTTTTTTTTCACTGTGGCGTACCAAACCGATCAATTTGAAAAAAATTATATAATCTAATAAGGTGCCCAAAGATTATATGAAAAAAATCGTTATTGTACCCCAAATGGATTATAGTAAAAAAAATAAAAAAAGGAATATTATTTTTTTTAACCTTAACCTTTCGCAAGATGTTCTATAATTTTATTTCGTAACACGTTTGAGCGTAACAAGTACCAAAAAAAATCGAATCGATCCACTGAAGCGTTTCCGCAATTTTTATTTATTTTCTATTAAAAAAAAAATTCATTTTTCCAAAACCATTGCGTTGACGGGAATGAAATTTTCAGAATTTTTTTTTTAACCTCAGAATATACTCTTAATTTCGCTGGACAAAGTGCGGGGGCAATTTTTCCCTACTTACCCGGCTATGGCCTTTCCTGTTTTAATTCACGTATATCTCGATAACGAGGCAGACAAAACGCTGTACTCTTCGTTGAAATTATTCATAAAAATCTCAAGAATGTTTTCCACCTATTCTCATTCAATTGTTTTTTTCTATGTTGCGACAGTCGTATTAGAGTTCTCATAAGGCTTTTGCTACGTCGCCCGTGCATAAGAGCCTAACTTCAATAATTAATTGCTCAAAAATCACACAGACAAGGTACTTGAAATTTTACACGGAGTCGTAACACCTGTTCGCAAACATCCTCAAAGAATTTCGGCAAATTCGTACTATTACGCGATAGCTAAGCAACCTCCTTAATTACTGAATTGCGGAACGAAGGTATTTTTCCACACTGAGAAAAAAAATCATTCATCCAATATCATTGGTGTTATTGAATTAAATTTCGTTGATTCAATTGTAAAATTGTCGGTGTAAATAATCGGATTTATTAGTCCAAACAAAACCCTATTGACTTTAATAACATGATCAAATTAAAAGTTTTTTTTTCATTCAAAATATATATTGTTAGCCCAGAACAATATATTATTGAAACTATCTAAAAAATTATCGCGAACAAATTGTATAGATTTGAATGCATTTTTGGCAACGGACAAAAAAAAGCGTTTCAATTGATAACATGAATATTGTTGGTTCGAGTACGCAAGAAAAAATGAATTCCGCTCGTTTGATTCGGATAAAATTTCTATTCAGTAAATATTTTGTTTTATTTTTTTCACCATACCCGATATTGATTTTCACGTGCATTATTCGTTAAAATATTAATATTATATTTTGATTGCAAAATATTAAGCAAATGTCCGAATTGGTTGAAAAATTATGCGAAAATAAAGTTTGTTTCTGGCGCTTTTGGTTGAAAAAATTCAACAAAATCATGGCCGAGCGCCACCGAAATTATAGGTGTGAGGAAATCCGTAGTTCTCGGAGTAACCGCTAAAAGCCCCATGCGCGCACGTTTCTCGTAAGCGTAGCGCGAACCGAAAATCTAGTTAAACGCCGGAGAAACTCTAAAGAGTATTTCTTGTTGGCCTGTGGTTAAGATCAAAGTATAGTATCTGTTCTTATCATTCGGATATCTGATATTCTCTCCACTATTATCGCGGATGGTCATTCTAATGCTCACTTTTTATTTAAGATTTAAAACAAATTGAAAAACTTACGTCTCATGGCATATTCGTTTCGATGTAGTAAATAAATAATTCATTCTATTGATTATATTTTTGCACGAAATAAAAAATGTTGTCGCAACCGCTAAATTATTTCATCCATGCATCTTACGGATTGTATATAGAATTATTTCAATAGAATATAATTTTCTTTGAAGGATAATGTAGATATTCAGAGAACAGAAGAGATTTTCAAATTAAATAATATGTCATTTGATTCAATCACATTTTCCAATATTTTATGGTATCGTAACAATCTCATATATCAGTGGCACTCCGCGATCAGGCATTTATTTGAATCAACCAATATATTTTTTTGACTCAATTGCTTTTTTTTCTCAGTGCACCCTAGCTTCTTTTGTCGATGCTTGCGACCTCGTGTCTGCATCCCACCGTTAACGTAGTATTGTAGTTGTATTGTTCGCCTGAGTTCAATTTTGCAAATTTTTTAGTTTTCTTTGCGCCAAAATGTTTGGAAGAGATTGTCGTAACAGAATACAACAAAAAAAACGAAAAAGTTCGAAATTTTTCGATGTCTCCCATGTAGGGTGATCGGTAGTGGCCAATGATTGGCCGATGCTCGACGCCAAGCTTGCCAACATTGACACTCGAGCTTGGCCCGATCATCGACCGAGCCTTGGATGATAAGAGCGGCCCGATATTCGCAATCAATATTGGCTCTAGAATAGCTTATGAGAATCGGCCGAGCATCGCGTAGGAGTTCATTCGAGAATCGGCCAACAATAAGTCCCCTCAAGATTGCCATCATTGGCACTCGAGCTTGGCCCGATTATCGACCGAGTCTTGGCGGATAATTGTGACCCAATATAGATCGCCAAAATTGGTCCTGCACTGCCAAAAAAAAAATTAATTATTTTTGTATTGTAATTCGTCATTACCCGGTATTTCGAAATGATTAGTTCGAAGAAAATATTTCACCCATATGGGGCTCCAACCTTGAACTTCCCTACTCATAGCCAAACACGCTGCCCCTATCCCATGTAGGTTTCGCCAATCGAACCGTAACGACCAATACTTGGACCAATGTTGGCGGGACGATGATCGATTAACCAATTGTACGCCAATGCTCGGCTGAGTATTGACTAGCCAACATTGGTTTGCTGATACGAGGCCAATGTTCGGCCAAATATAGACTCGCTAATCATTGGCTTGTCGATACGAGGCCAATGTTTGGCAAAGTATGGACTCGCCAATCATTGGTTTGCCGATACGCGGCCAATGTTCGGCCAAACGTAGACTCGCTAATCATTGGCTTGTCGATAAAAGGCCGATGTTTGGCAAAGTATAGACTGGCCAATCATTGGTTTGCCAATACGAGGCCAATGTTCAGCCAAGTATAGACTTGTTCATTATTGGTTTATCGATATGAGGCCGATGTTTGGCGAAGTATAGACTCGCCAATCATTGGTTTGCCGATACGAGGACAATGTTCGGCCAAATATAGGCTCTCTAATAATTGGCTTATCGATACAAGGCCGATGATTAGCGAAGTATAGACTCGCCAATCATGTTTTTGCCGATACGAGGCCAATGTTCGGCTGAATAACGCATGATCGAACCGCAATTCGTATATTGACGATTCATTGTTTCGCGCTGAAGTCAGTGAGAGACGAGATAAATACTTTTTACGAGTCCATTGGACATTATTCTTAACAAATATACTACCAAATCAATGCACTCATTGTTGGCCGATTCTCGAACGAGCTCATACGCAATATTCTGCCGATTTTTATGAACCATCCTACTCTGACAGAAAAATTCTATTAATATTAACTAACCGCGTCTATTTATTTTTTATTTGAACTAACTAGATTTTTCGTGAAATCACATTTTTCCGATTGCATTCCATTATTGGAATTATTCATTTTAAATATATTTATTTGTTCAAATTAAACTTGAACTAATGAACTAATGGTCTGATTCCTTTATTGCTAATTCCTTTATTGCAACACACATATTAACTAATTCCTTTATTGCAACACACATATTAACGGGTTGTGGGGGTAGAGAAGGTGCAGAGAGAGGAATTATATATATAGGTTAGGTTTGAAAATTCTATAACATGGCATTCGATAACACTCTCTAATTATCACAGTGATATTAACTAATTGATATAGTTTATGTGATACAAATAATGATGAGAATCCATTTGGTATCTTATGCCATATCTGCGATTCAAATGTTACAAGCACTCGGTAGCATAGGGGCAGCGTGTTTGGCTATGAGTAGGGAAGTTCAAGGTTCGAGCCCCATATGGGTGAAATATTTTCTTCGAACTAATCATTTCGAAATACCAGGTAATGACGAATTACAATACAAAAATAATTAATTTTTTTTTTGGCAGTGCAGGGCCAATTTTGGCGATCTATATTGGATCACAATTATCCGCCAAGACTCGGTCGATAATCGGGCCAAGCTCGAGTGCCAATGATGGCAATCTTGAGGGCACTTATTGTTGGCCGATTCTCGAATGAACTCCTACGCGATGCTCGGCCGATTCTCCTAGGCCATTCTAGGGCCAATATTGATTGCGAATATCGGGCCGCTCTTATCATCCAAGGCTCGGTCGATGATCGGGCCAAGCTCGAGTGCCAATGTTGGCAAGCTTGGCGTCGAGCATCGGCCAATCATTGGCCACTACCGATCACCCTAAATGGGATGCTACCGAGTGCTTGTAACATTTGAATCGCAGATATGGCATAAGATACCAAATGGATTCTCATCATTATTTGTATCACATAAACTATATCAATTAGTTAATATCATTGTGATAATTAGAGAGTGTTATCGAATGCCATGTTATAGAATTTTCAAACCTAACCTATATATATAGTTCCTCTCTCTGCACCTTCTCTACCCCCACAACTCGTTAATATGTGTGTTGCAATAAAGACAGACCATTAGTTCATTAGTTAAAGTTTAATTTGAATAAATAAATATATTTAAAATGAATAATTCCAATAATGGAATGCAATAGGAAAAAATTTGATTTCACGAAAAATCTAGTTAGTTCAAATAAAAAATAAATAGACGCGGTTAGTTAATATTAATAGAATTTTTCTGTCAGTGTAGGATGGTTCATAAAAATCGGCAGAATATCGCGTATGAGCTCGTTCGAGAATCGGCCAACAATGAGTGCATTGATTTGATAGTATATTTGTTAAGAATAATGTCCAATGGACTCGTAAAAAGTATTTATCTCGTCTCTCAATGACTTCAACGCGAAACAATGAATCGTCAATATACGAATTGCGGTTCGATCATGCGTTACTCAGCCGAACATTGGTCTCGTATCGGCAAAAACATGATTGGCGAGTCTATAGTTCGCCAAACATCGGCCTCGTATCGATAAGCCAATGATTAGAGAGCCTATATTTGGCCGAACATTGTCCTCGTATCGGCAAACCAATGATTGGCGAGTCTATACTTCGCCAAACATCGGCCTCATATCGATAAACCAATAATGAACAAGTCTATACTTGGCCGAACATTGGCCTCGTATTGGCAAACCAATGATTGGCCAGTCTATACTTCGCCAAACATCGGCCTTGTATGGACAAACCAATGATTAGCGAGTCTACGTTTGGTCGAACATTGGCCGCGTATCGGCAAAACAATGATTGGCGAGTCTATACTTCGCCAAACATCGGCCTCGTATCGACAAGCCAATGATTAGCGAGTCTATATTTGGCCGAACATTGGCCTCGTATCAGCAAACCAATGTTGGCTAGTCAATATTCAGCCGAGCATTGGCGTACAATTGGTTAATCGATCATCGTCCCGCCAACATTGATCCAAGTATTGGCCGTTACGGTTCGATTGGCGAAACCTACATGGGCTATTCCCCTCCACACAGGAATACCCGCGACTTATCGAATCGATCCTGAGAATATCGAGATCTTGATTTATGGCGCTTCAGGAGTACATGATCCTCTTAAAATATTCGTGTCTCGTCAACCTTAATTCCGACGTTCCGTCGCGTCGGAGGCGCTTGCGACTCAGCGTTTCACTGACGGGAGCCACCCTCGCCCTGCCCCCGGAGCGAATCGACCATAAAGGCCGTATTGGAAGAGCGATCGCGTAAGAGACGGAAAAAAGCAGCTGAAGCCCCTTCCGAGCGATTTGATCGGATTTCGAGTTTGATCGTCGATAATCCAATTTGGACTCGACGCCTCCGTGCATCGATAGTCCTACCTCGATGGTGGACGTTTCGGGCTTTCGCTTCGTTTTTGTCCAACCCACGCGTGCTCGCGGCATTAAGGTGCATCGCGATAGGCGCATCATTGACCGTGCATCGTGTAATTCACGATCTTGAGGTTGTGTTTCTATCGACGTTCCATCGCATGTAGTACACCGCTTCTACAGTTGCTACCGTACAACTACTATACTTTGAACAGGTTTTGAAAGTTATTTGTAGGTAACGTTTTTTCAACATCCCAATACCAACTTTTTTTTGCTCCAATAGAACAGTATGTCCTTTGGCTATCAAACGTGTAAGAAAGTCAAGCCCCACTACACGCCCACAATTTTATATATATATTTAAAAATGTCAAAGTAACCGCGAGTGTATGGGGTTTCTTTGACAGGGCATGGAAATGCAGCTTATGTAAAATATTAAGGGTTACGTTGACATCATTTTGATGAACAATTTAATATTTTATCCATTATAGATGGAATTAAATGCAAAACAACAATTTTTTACAATCAACTTGTCATCTTTGTTAATGAAGGACACCACTGTGTCCTCCCCTGTGGGGGCGTCAAATTTATCAATTTTAGTTAGATATATGGAATTTCCGTATATTATGTACCATATACTGTATTTAAGCAACAAATACCGAAAACGCTGATTCATAATGTAGTATATATTAGGTGTAGTAAAAAGAAATCCATTATTTTTACATGAAACTGAAGGCAAAAAGAAAAGATTTCTTTTTACTACACTCAATGTAATAATTGATTGTATACATAATATAACCAATTTATAATAAAAATATACATAATTAGTGTTATTTTAATATTCACGGTACCAAATGACGGAGAGAGGAATTATATATATATATATATATATATATATATATATATATATATATATATATATTATGTTATATGATTGTGATATCATTGTGATGATAAACTCGCTTATCATCACAATGATGTAAACTAATTGATATGGTTTATGTAATACAACAAATCATTACAGGAATTAATTTGGTCTCTTATGCCATATCTGCGACCAAGATGTTACAAGCACTCGGTAGCATAAGGGCAGCGTACGTAGGTATAAGTAGGTAGGTTCTAGGTTCGATTCCAAATAGGTGAAATATTTTCTTCGCAAAAAATCATTTTAGAGGGCTAGGGAATTACAAATTACGATACAAAATCGTCCCGGTAAAACTCTCAATTAAGTGTTTCATTTCATTTTGGATTTATGAAATATTTAATGCATATAGTACACTTAGATTTACAGTGTACATTGTAAGCAAATAAATATCTATTGGAATCGAATCTTTATTTATTCAATTTAAATATATTTAACATTTAACAAGGATAGCTGAAACAAATAAAAAAATATCTTTGAAACAAATAAGATCGTAGTAGGCCGTGAAACAAGGAAAAATTTTATTTGTTTAAGGCGTTACCCCCACTTGTAGCGCAAAAAAGGCCTTTTTCATGAATTTTTTAAAATAAAACTACAAAACTTTTTCAATCGATCAATATAACATCTTAAAGAACACATCTTGAAGAACTTTCAGTAATTTTTTTATTGAAAAATATTACATTGTTTAGCGGCAAATGGCCGTCAATGAAATAATGTTTTTATATACACGGTTTGCGGTGACCAACATTGCGGCGAAGTGCATCATCTGAAAAAAAAATGGGGATGGATTTAGTCAAATATAAGTATAAACTAGTCTTTAATCGACGGATTTTAAAAAATATTCATTTTTCACAAAATGGCGGACAGTCAAAGTTAATGGTTCGATTTTAACGAAAAAAAAACGGCCATTTTTTGGCTATAAAACGGCCATTTTTTTCGAAAAAAAAATCGAACGATTAGAGACTACATTTTTATGTATTAAATAAGCCTGCAAAATTTCGAGGAGATCGGTTCATTAGTGTTCGAGTAATCTTGGTCACCGACTTCAGAAATGCCATTTTGAGAAAAACGCGTTGAAAGTTTCAATTTCAGTTTACACGAAGAAAATATTTTTTTTTGTAAACTTACATAGAGTCATCTATTCCGGGCCCATACAGAAGTTCTTCCGCCGATGATGCCGCTTGCAAAATGGAAATTTGGCGTTGCCTTCGTAAAATTCTTCCTTCACGAGTGCTCTCGGCCGCACGTCTCTCTGCCAGTGCAATCCGTGCTTCGTCCATTTTATCAGCGTATTCGTGCGCGTTGTGTCCACAGCTCACTCCGATTGAGTTTAAATCAAATAATAATGATTTTGAACCTTCGTTGAATAGTCCAACGGCAATATAAGCTGCTAAATTTACAACGATTGCTCCACTCGAGACGATTTTTGGGCTAATTTTCCAAATAAGTTGGTTGAAGCTTTCGTTGTTATTTTGATTGAAGCCACCGACGCATCTTTCGAGTAAAGTTTCCATCTCCGGAAACTGTTAATTGAGGAGTTGCATCGCCTTTTGCATTAGGTGTATCTTCAATTTCTTCTCGTACGGCTTTTTTAAATATTACATCTGCACATGTTTTCACAGACTCATAAATACTTTTCAAAATTATTGAATATGTAGTCTCGGTAAGAAACCTTGGCATGTCCATAAGTCCGCAAAATTTTTGTGCTCCAGCCAATCCTATGCCGAGAACTCGCATGGTGAATATAAATCGACGATTTATTTCATACGAATGTTCCAAAAAAGGAGAAGATGTTATTAAATTATCTGCACATGAGTCACATTTCACAACGATTTTGAAGCCTAGTCCTCTTGCACTTGCCGTTTTAAATGTAATATTTCCATTACACGTTTTGCACTTCACTAAATTTGAAATAGCAGCAAACACAACCCAAAACTTCAAAATCCGATATTCAATATTAGGACTTTGATTCACAGTCATATCAATATTATTTTTCAGTTTCTTCGCAGACGTGCTGAAACTTTCAGTTTCCGTTTCGGCCAGGTTGGGGTTAAAAACACCCTTCCTTTTTTTTGGTCGAGATTTCCGTAAATTATCACTGCTTCTTGTTTGTCGCGAACCTTTTTTCGATCCATTTTTGAATGTAAAATGAATAAAAACTGCGCTTATAATATTATGACCGGCGGAATATACGTCTTATATAGTCGAACTTTCGAGCTACACTGACGAGTTTAGACCATAACAGACAACGAAAATACGTTTTTTATAAATTCCAGTCTATTATGTGAACGTTGTGAATGCCAGGTATACGACCCTTTTCATCGAACAATGCATTGAAGGTCGGAGGGAGGGTCGGGCGCGCCAGCCGGCAGATTAGCCGGTCGTTTACACAACGGATTGTTCTCTTTCAACGCTCATATCTCAGTCAATTTTGTTCGGATCGACTTGAAATTTTCAGGACATATTCTCAGATACTTATACTTCAAAAAAATGCAATAAAAAAAATCGATTTTTCAAAATTGCAAGTGGGGGTAACCCCTTAAAATAGATCCTATTTAAAATAAATATTTTTGTTGGCAGTGTCCTTCCGCCATTTTTAAAAGTTAATAAAATAAAAAATTACCACGTAACAGCCAAAAGTAGTAACTACAACATACCTTAAGTCTAAAAAATGGCGAATAAATCTTTCCGTGAAAATAAAAATGTACCGATTTTGCCCCCCTTAATTGTTGAGCAACCAATGCTCCGATAATCCCTCGTCCACCGACATTTGCTCCGAATTCCGTCACTCGTTTTCGTGCATCGAAACCCTCCAGGGAAAAGGGGATTCGCCCAGCGCTGTTTCTCAATGGCTCGTTCACGTGACGACTTTCGGTGGAGCTGTCGAGAGCAACGTAGATACGACGGCGATATTCTCGCTGCCCCTTTTGGACTTCGTACGGGGTGATCTCGTGGTCAGCCGGACTCAGCGAGCTGGATCAAGCTGGAGAAGAGCAGAGTCCAGACGGCGGAGAGTCCAGCACGAGAATCGCGATTCAAAAAAGGGTCACGGGGTCCCAATGATCCCAGCCTTGAATTATTCTCGCTTCTCGGGTTTCTTCGCGCCTAACGACATGCGTAGCCACCGTGTGTGGGTGTATGCGCACGAATGGAGCGAGGCATTTGCGTCTTTTCCTGCATTCACGTACAGATACGAATTCCGCTATCGTTCTCCGGTCGTATCTGCTTTCCAAATGGGCTTGAGCCTCTCGCTCGTTCCCGAGGCGCCTCTTTACAAGCAAGTGAGAATTGCCGAGACGCCGTACCGAGGTTGCCCACCTACTTGGGGCTTCTCGTAATCCGTCATCGTCTCTTCTTCCGTCTCGTCGCCTGCGCGTCGTTCGAACTGTTGCCGCTTTAAGGAGGATGGAGCGTTAGCCACAATACAAGATTAGATTTGAAAAAAAAAAATACATATGTTAACGTCTAGACTATACTGGGTGCTTGCGAATTTTTTGAATTTTTTTTCACCACAAAACACCCGAGATAAATGATACTTTAAAGTACGTAATTTTACGTGGGCTTAGATGGGTTAGTGCGGTTTACGCTACGGGTGATATAATTTATTTTTTGCTCTTTAGCCCCAAGATAAACGATTTCCAACAACGGATTAAGGCATTACCCCCACTTGTAGCGCAAAAAAGGCCTTTTTCGTGAATTTTTTTAAAGAAAACTACAAAACTTTTTTAATCGATCAATATACCATCTTAAAGAACACATCTTGAAGAACTTGCAGTAATTTTTTTATTGAAAAATATTACATTGTTTAGTGGCAAATGGCCGTCAATGAAATAATGTTTTTATATACACGGTTTGCGGTGACCAACATTGCGGCGAAGTGGATCATCTGAAAAAAAAATGCGGATGGATTTAGTCAAATATAAGTATAAACTAGTCTTTAATCGAAGGATTTTAAAAAATATTCATTTTTCACAAAATGGCGGACAGTCAAAGTTAATGGTTCGATTTTAACGAAAAAAACGGCCGTTTTTTGGCTGCTTTATAGGCAGCCATTTTTTTCGAAAAAAAAAATCGAACGATTAAAGACTACATTTTTATGTATTAAATAAGCCTGCAAATTTTCAAAAAGATCGGTTCATTAGTGTTCGAGTAATCTTGGTCACCGACTTCAGAAATGCCATTTTGAGAAAAACGCGTTTAAAGTTTCAATTTCCGGTCGTTTACACAACGGATTATTCTCTTTCAACGCTCATATCTCAATCAATTTTGTTCGGATCGACTTGAAATTTTCAGGACATATTCTCAGATACTTATACTTCAAAAAAATGCAATAAAAAAAATCGATTTTTTCAAAATCGCAAGTGGGGGTAACCCTTTAAAGCGAACTAGGGGCGCGGTCACATTGTCAGCTATTAACTACCCAGATAGACACATGTAGCTCATATTGGCATCATGTGATGAGGCATAGAAAATTACACAGCTATGCGTCCCTTATGAGTGCTCCTCTTCAAGTCATATTTGCACCCCATGATGATTCACAATAACAAATCGAAATGAAGCAAAGTTGTTCTCACGCGAGTATGCACGCAGCGAAGTCATCAGCAGTAGCAAAATCGGCTCAGGAATATCCAACAATGAGTGCATATGGGGCTCATATGGGCGTGACGGCGTGAAGAAATTGTAGTGATGGAGCTCATATTGGCGACATAGTGTGACGTAACTATGTTGTGCTCATATGGAGCTCATATGGGTGTCACGACGTTTGTCTCCATATGCTTTGTGTATGTTCCTGCCTATATGATAATTGGATTAAAGAGTATCCTGCCTCGTTAAAGTTTTTACCTACGCTCGGGATTTGAACCTACGTCTTCTAATTCTAGAGCTGACCGCGCCACCTACTTAACCATTCTAACGCTTGTGTAAACTTTTATTATTTCTTTGCCTATTTCTATCACTCTTGATTTTAATCAACATGCATATCGCCGTCGTATTGCGTCCATCGAACGTATCACTGAGAATCATGTATATCGCTGTCATAGGATGGATCACTGAAAAACACACATATCGATGTGCTCTAAACGTACGATGCATTTGTAAATGACATATTGAGATCAATATGTTTTATACATTCATAATACTAAATGAGTTCATGGCTTTGCATCACGACATGTAGCCAATATGCTGTAAAATTTGCTTTATCAATTGTATGCACGCCGTGATAATCATGACTGTCTGTCTGGGTAGCAGCTCGTAGCTATTAAATAGTTCAAAAAGAGCTAAGGGCGCGGTCACATTGCGAGCTATTAAGGCTTACATACACCTGAGACGGCTAAAAGTAAGGTTTTGTTTAAGAATTTTTTTGTGTATAAAACTGAATTGTATTGAACAACCATGATATACATTTTAAAGTATGACATTTTATCTACATTGTGTGAAAATTTGGTTAAAAAAATTCAAACCGTTAAAAAGTTACAGTCGTTTTCATGGGACGTGTTTTTGTTGACAGCGTTTGCGGTGCCAGACGCGCCTCAACTATTTTTAATCTAAAAAAATCGTTCCTTATCTACTTTAAGAACGATTTTTTTCACACACAAAACTAGTACTTATGGAGTACTGGTTAATTAACGGTAACAATAAATAACCTCGTGACATCAATATAAAGAGGCATAGTTATAAATTACTCAACATTTCATTCTTAGTTGTACAAAACTTTCGCTGGCACAGTTTTCTCATAATAGGGTGAGTCCGGGGTAGTTGGCTACAGTCCTTTCAAGGATCCGTCAAAATAAAAGTACAGACATGTCTTAACTTATCTCAGTTTGTAATTAACCTTTGAACATTTAACTTGAAGATAATTTACGAAATTAAAACAAACTTCTATCAGGTCAACCTTAAAATTACTATTTTTCAAAATCACGATTGGCTATCTCTTCCGGACTATCCGGTTGTGATGGCCATAGGAGTAGAGGTGAGATGGCCAGTTACCCAGCATTATGCTCTAGGTTTTCTCTTTGGTTTTATGTTGTGATTCTTTTTTTTTCTTTTGACCACATCTAGAAAACATATAATCGAAATCAGTATATTTTTTGTATACCCAAAGTTGGCACACTATCCACTGAAACCAATCTTCGATGACACGAGTTTCATAATAATTTTCTCCGTACCATTTTTTTGTCGTTGTACTTATATCGTCTTTCTAAGGTCTTCCTAGAATCTTCCTGAATTACTTGAACTCAGTACAACTAATACTGTGGCCATCGTATACGGACTGTACGTGGCCATCTCTCCAATTACCCGGGAGAGATGGCCACATCCAAAATGGATGCAAGTAGAAACAATACATGCGAAATGTTGAGGTTATAACGAAGCACTGTTCGTGAACTATTCAAGAAATACAAAAGTAACCATTACTTTTACAAAATAACATCACCACAATGTAAAACATGAAACCTTCAAAAAAGTTTAGCAGTAGACAGAATAATTCAAAAGGACTTTACTTACTTAACATTTTTCTGCCAAACTTTTGCTCGTACATTTACACCTGCGCATGACGCGGAGCGAATTAAGCAGTAACAGATGAAATCTAGTGCGCGGTTCTATGAAACATTTTTATTGACCATCTCTCCCTTATGGTCAACTCCCCCGGAATTACCCTAATCATCGATAACGTCATACTTTTTTCGAGTTGGTAGTGACCCAAAAGTTTTTCTTATTCACGCAATAAAAATATAAACATGCATAGTGTTGACCCTTGATTGTATATTTAATGAAAAATGAGCAAAACAAAAAAATTACTAACTCGTCATTCGACTCGACCTGACCGCTCCACCCTCAGCCGAGCTTACTCTCGCCCTACATTATTCAAGAATCGTGTCCGTTCGCCGACCGGAAGGAGCCGAAAACGCGGCGGGGAGCGTAAGCGAGACGGAAGAGAAAAAACGCCGGTGAAAGAGAATCCAAGACTGTTCCAAAGCTCGGGGCCGACCGCCGAGGTTGATGACGGTGGGCACACACGTGTGTAATACGGTATGACTGCCGAGCGAAACATGGATGGTTTGTCAGTGTATGAGCGTCTATGAGGGCTAGACGCATACAGCTCCCATGCAAAAGTCTCCTTCAAGATTGTTCCGTGAGACGATCCCGAGTCTTCAAGGACAAATCGAGTATCGACCGCCTGATCTTTTTTCCGTCGTGTTGTCAACCGCAGACGGTGTTTTTTTCGTTGAACTTCAAATCCTTGCGGCACATTGGGCTCGTGTATGGTAAATCGCGATCTCGTGCGAACGTACATCATGAATGTGACCGAGACACAAGAGAGGTTGAGAGGGAGGGAGAGACTTGAAGAGGCAAAGTGTCTCGAGGCTCCGGGTACGTCCTCGCGTCTGTTAGTTGTCTGGTGTGCGATATAGAGGCCCCCCTGCTCTGACGCGAGGCTGGTTTATGCTCGGGGCCCCTTTCTCGCACACAAACACGAAGATTCCACACCGCCAAAGTTCAGTGCATCGTGTACGGGAACCGCGAGAGAGCTTCGTCTGCTCTGAGTCTTGGTTAAGGGTCTCTGACCGATTATCACTTGGTCTTTATGGTCTTTGAGTTTCTTTTTAGAAGCTCATATACACATAGCTGTGTCGCTCTTTCTCACTCTGTCTTGCCGTCCTTGTGGCGTTGCTTACGTCTCCCTTTATCTGTCGATACTTTCATATCCATCGCCTCCCCCCCCTCTCTCTCTCTCTCCCCACCCCCCGTTTTCGCACTTGTGTATATCAGTGGTACACAAACACAACTGCGTGTTCTCACTTTTGTCTGGATATCTGTCTTGGGTTCGAGACCTCTCCGTTGGCCTTTCTCTCCAATACAGAATCGTCTCTCTTCAACGATGTCTTTCACCGCTTCTCTTTACTCTTTGTCCCTTTCTTGATCATCATCGCGGTATCCTCTTGTTCGCATCGACTTCTTCGATCCGGAGCACATCCGTCTCGCATACTCGGGGAGTGTGGAACGAACAAAGGCAACTGGAGAGATCCAACACTCTGGCTGTAAAGAACGCGGATGGGAAAGTTCCTTCCTAGATGTTGGCTTTTCCCTTGGACTGGACGGGCGGAAGATGGATGACGTAGGGGTCTCATATCAATAACGAGGAAAGCCAGTAACTGATTGTATTCTCTTTTTCTCTCGAAATGGTTTGATCATGTGACGCTACAGTAGGCAAAGGTCACTTGGCTGCGATTGGATTCGCGAAGGAAATACTTCATGGTATGCCTAATTGCCGAGATTCTTCGCACAGAAATACCAGAATATCTCAGGTCGATTTAAAAATGAATGGGAAAAGGGCGGCCATATTCTCAACGGACGAGATCTCTTTAGACAAGAAAAAAATACGCTGATTTTCATGTTTTTTTTAAAGGAAAGGTTTCTTGACCATTTTTGAGACTTAAGGTATGTTTTATCACTACTTTTGGCTGTTACATGGTATATTTCAATTTTTTTTTATTAATGTTTGAAAATGGCGGAGGTTAGTATGGCACGGTCTTCTAAACGGGTTGCGACAGATTTTGCCAGACGACGTGACACGTAGCGCCGGCGAAACTAATGTAAAAAAAAAACAAGGAAAATTTCTCTTTCAGTGACATTCATACGCAGAATATGAACCAAAAAAAAGTGAGAAATATTGAAAATCGATTAAATGGTACGCTTTGAAAGAAAAAAAAATTGAATTAACCCATTAACGCCCAAGAATTGCGATTTTTTCCTTCATTTTCAAGCCAGATTTTTATTATATAAAAAAAAATCATAAAAAATGAAGAGATACGTTCCCTAGTATTTTCGAGGGTGCTCTTTCAGAATCTGGGGTCAAAATCGGGTTTTGTCCATTAGGAAAAAAAATATGGCGGCTTTTAAACAAAAAAAAACAGGAAAAATCGACGACACTTTTAAAAAAAAAAATTTTTTCACCTCGAAGCCGTTGAAAAGTCCGGTTTTTTTTCAACCATGGGTGCATAGAATAGTGACGATTGAACAATCAATTTTTTATATTCGTCGCTGTCAACATTTTCTCCCCCAAAATGGCGCTTTTCACCCCCTGAGTGACACGAAAAATTTCACGCTCGGTGTCCCAAATGAAAAGTAGTTGGATTTGGACGAAAATTGGTACTCGGAGGTTTTTGAGGTCGCTGATTACGATTCTGTTCTCAAAATTCCGAAATTCAAAATGGCCGGTCCAATGTGGTGGACACAAATGCAAAAGTTCATTTGAATTGGATAAAACGTGGCACTCGGAGGTTTTCGAGGTCGCTGATTATGATTCTGCTCTCAAAATTCCGAAATTCAAAATGGCGGATCCAATATGGCGGACACAAATGCAAAAGTTCATTTGGTTGGATAAAACATGGCACTCGGGGGTTTTCGAGGTCGCTGATTATGATGCTGCTCTCAAAATTCCGAAATTAAAAATGGCGGATCCAATATGGCGGACACAAATGCAAAAGTTCATTTGAATTGGATAAAACGTGGCACTCGGGGGTTTTCGAGGTCGCTGATTATGATTCTGCTCTCAAAATTCCGAAATTTAAAATGGCGGATGCAACGTGGCGGACACAAATGCAAAAGTTCATTTGAATTGGATAAAACGGGGCACTCGGGGGTTTTCGAGGTCGCTGATTATGATTCTGCTCCCAAAGTTCCGAAATTAAAAATGGCGGATCCAATATGGCGGACAAAAATGCAAAAGTTCATTTGTATCGGATGGAATGTGGCACTCGGGGATTTGCGAGGTCGCTGATTATGATTCTGCTCTCACAATGCCGAAATTAAAAATGGCGGATCTAATATGGCGGACACGAATGCAAAAGTTCATTTGAATTGGATTAAACGTGGCACTCGGGGGTTTTCGAGGTCGCTGATTATAATTCTGCTCTCAAAATTTGAAAGCCTTTGGGTATTCAAATACCTGAAAATACCAGGTATTTAAATACCCAAAGGCTTTCGAATTTTGAGAGCAGAAATATAATAAGCGACCTAGCAAACCCTCGAGTGCGACGTTTTATCCAATTCAAATGAACTTTTGCATTTGTGTCCGCCATATTGGATCCGCCATTATAATTTTGGAATTTTGAGAACAGAATCATAATCAGCGACCTCGAAAACCCCCCAGTGCCACGTTTTATCCAATTCAAATGAACTTTTGCATTTGTGTCCGCCATATTGGATTCGCCATTTTTAATTTCGGAATTTTGAGAGCAGAATCATAATCAGCGACCTCGAAAACCCCCGAGTGCCATGTTTTATCCAATCCAAATGAACTTTTGCATTGGTGTCCGCCATATTGGATCCGCCATTTTGAATTTCGGAATTTTGAGAGCAGAATCATAATCAGCGACCTCGAAAACCCCCGAGTGCCACGTTTTATCCAATTCAAATGAACTTTTGCATTTGTGTCCGCCATATTGGATCGGCCATTTTGAATTTCAGAATTTTGAGAACAGAATCGTAATCAGCGACCTCAAAAACCTCCGAGTCCCAATTTTCGTCCAAATCCAACTACTTTTCATTTGGGACACCGAGCGTGAAAGTTTTTCGTGTCACTCAGGGGGTGAAAAGCGCCATTTTGGGGGAGAAAATGTTGACAGCGACGAATATAAAAAATTGATTGTTCAATCGTCACTATTCTATGCACCCATGGTTGAAAAAAAACCGGACTTTTCAACGGCTTCGAGGTGAAAAAATTTTTTTTTTTAAAAGTGTCATCGATTTTTCCTGTTTTTTTTGTTTAAAAGCCGCCATATTTTTTTTCCTAATGAACAAAACCCGATTTTGACCCCAGATTCTGAAAGAGCACCCCCGAAAATACTAGGGAACGTATCTCTTCATTTTTTATGATTTTTTTTATATAATAAAAATCTGGCTTGAAATTGAAGGAAAAAATCGCGATTCTTGGGCGTTAATGGGTTAAAAAAAAAGCGGCTACATCTTGCAATAAAAATGACTGTTTGTTTTTAGCTATATACGTCATGCCAGTTTTGAAGAAGTAGTTTAGATCACCGCTATTTTCAGAGATTGATAAAAAATAAAAATGCCATGTAACAGCCAAAAGTAGTAATAAAACCCATTCTAAGTCTCAAAAATGGTGAAGAAATCTTTCATTAAAAAAAAATATCCTGAAAATCAGCAGTTTTTTTCTCGCCTAAAGGTATCTCTCCTCATAACGGGGTCATCCCGTGTGAGAGCTATTTTTTTGCACTGTTTTGGGATTTTTAAAAATAAACCATTAAAACACACTATCTTTCAATCCACTATCTTTCAATCACAATCAATCACTATCTTTCAATCTTTCAACCACTCATTTATTAACATTTTACAGTCCTTCAGAATTTTATCGAACTTGAAGCTGAATCAACTTTACACCAATAAAATTTAATTTTTTTTTTAAATCAAACGGGATTTTAATATGCCGACCTGAGGAACTAGGATAAAGTAAAAACACCAAAAATTGAAATTTTGGCACAGTTTTAAAAGTTAAGTTCCAAGTTTCATAATTTTTTGCGACTTTTTCAGCTTAAAAAAACTATGGCAGATATCGGAATTATTCTAGTTTCAGTGAGAACTATAGATGTCCTGACAATACTATACAAATTTGAGCGAAATGCGTTCAATCGTGTTTGAGATAAGGAAGTCACTTTGAAAAATACAGCTTCGAGAAAAACCCCTTTAAAAGTTCGAGTACGAGTTACACACAATAAATGGTGACTCGCCATTAGTCATATAACACTCACACATTTATTTCAATTTGTGCGAAAACATGTTTGTTTTCGATTTTTTGGACCTGTCACGTATGATGTCCCTCCTGAGGAAAAACTTGCAAGCCATATTGATAGCGCATTTCCATACGGAATATTTAAGACATGCCCTTCATATCTCTGCGGCAAATTTTGAACATATATATATAATTTTATAATATACGTTTCGGCATGTAATGAACATGCCCCAAATATCATAGCTTTGAGGAAACTAGGTTTCAATGAAATGCTTAATAAAATGCTTGCTAAGGCTACTGTCTAGACAATGCATGGTTTCGTGTGGCTTGCTTCTTTCTCTGTCTCTCTCCTTTTATTTGATGATCTATTTTCGTTTTGTATCTTATTTCAGTTTTTATTTTATTTCACTGTATATTATTTTTCCTTCTTGCGTTTTAATGTCTTTCATTTTTATCATTTTTAAATTGTGTTTGTATTATATACCGTTACATGTTTTTGTTTGCTTTTATATCTTTGTTTTTCTTTTTGTACCCAAATAGACAGTTATGATCATCACGCCGTGTATACAATTGATGAAGCGAATTTTACAGTATATTGACTACATGTCATGATGCAAAGCCCTGAACTCATTTAGTATAGTGAATGTACAAAGCATTTTGATCTCAATATGTCGTTTACAAATGCATCGTACGTTTCGAGCACGTTGAACTCATATCGCTGTGCTCAAGTGTCCACAATTAATATCTGCAAATTTTACGTCGTATGGAAGTCATCCAATGACTTGTGTTGATGAATTCGCTGGGGTATAACTGATAGTAGACATGCCATGGAAGCAATATGACGGCGATATGCATGTTTGTCAGTGATACATTCGATAGGCGCAACATGACGGCGATATGCGTGTTTCTCAGTGATAAATCCTATGACGGCGATATGCATGTTTCTAAGTGATACATTCGTTGAGCGCAATATGACGACGATATGTATACTTTGTCAGTGATACATCTCACGAGTACAATATGATGACGATATGTATGTTTCTCAGTAATACATGCCATGATGGCAATATGTTTTCAGCGATACATTCGATGAGCGCAATATCCCATGTAGGGTGATCGGTAGTGGCCAACGATTGGCCGATGCTCGACGCCGAGCTTGCCAACATTGGCACTCGAGCTTGGCCCGATCATCGACCGAGCCTCGGATGATAAGAACGACCCGATGTTCGCAATCAATATTGGTCCTAGAATGGCTTAAGAGAATCGGCCGAGCATCGCGTAGGAGTTCATTCGAGAATCGGCCAACAATAAGTCCCTGTCAAGATTGCCATCATTGGTACTCGAGCTTGGCCCGATTATCAACCGAGTCTTGGCGGATAATTGTGACCCGATATAAATGACCAAAATTAGTCCTACACTGCCCAAAAAAAAAAAAATTATTTTTGTATTATAATTCGTCATTACCTGATCTTTTGAAACGATTAGTTCGAAGAAAATATTTCACCTACTCGTAGCTACGCACGCCGCCCCTATGCTACCGAGTGCTTGTAACATCTGAATCGCAGATATGTCATAGGAGACCAAATGGATTCTCATCATTATTTGTATCACATAAACTATGTCAATTAGTTAATATCATTGTGATAATTAGAGATTTTTATCGAACGACATGTTATAGAATTTTCAAACATAACCTGTCTATATATATAATTCCTCTCTACCCCCATAACCCTTTGATATGTGTGTTGCAATAAAGACAGACATTAGTTCATTAGTTTAAGTTTAATTTAAATAAATAAATATAATTACAATGAATAATTCCAATAATGGAATGCAATAGGAAAAATATGATTTCACGAAGAATCTAGTTAATTCAAATAAAAAATAAATAAATAGACGTGGTTAGTTAATATTAATAGAATTTTTCTGTCAGTGTAGGATGGTTCATAAAAATCGGCAGAGTATCGTGTACGACCTCGTTCGAGAATCGGCCAACAATGAGTGCATTGATTTGGTAGTATATTTGTTAAGAGTAATGTCCAATGGACTCGTAAAAAGTATTTATCTCGTCTCTCAACGACTTCGACGCGAAACAATGAATCGTCAATATACGAATTGCGGTTCGATCATGCGTTACTCGTCCGACCATTGGCCTCGTATCGGCGAACCAACGTTAGCGAGTCTATACTTCACCAAACATAGGCCTCGTATCGACAAGCCAATCATTAGCGAGTCTATATTTTGCCGAACATTGGGCTCGTATCGGCAAAAACATGATTGGCGAGTCTATACTTCGTCGAACATCGGCCTCATATCGATAAACCAATAATGAACGGGTCTATACTTAGCCGAACATTGGTCTCGTATTCGCAAACCAATGATTGGCCAGTCAAACATGATTAGCGAGTCTATACTTCGCCAAACATCGGCCTCGTATCGACAAGCCAATGATTAGCGAGTCTATGTTTGGCCGAACATTGGCCGCGTATCGGCAAACCAATGATTGACGAGTCTATACTTCACCAAACATCGGCCGCGTATCGACAAGCCAATGATTAGCGAGTCTATATTTCGCCGAACATTGGGTTCGTATCGGCAAACCAATGTTGGCTAGTCAATACTCAGCCGGGCATTGGCGTACAATTGGGTAATCGATTATCGCCCCGCCAACATTGGTCCAAGTATTGGCCGTTAGGATTCGATTGGCGAAACCTACATGGGATGACGGCGATATGCATATTTCTCAGTGATACATTCCATGAGCGCAATATAACGGCGACATGCGTGTTTCTCAGTGATACATCCTATGACGGTGATATACATATTTCTAAGTGATACATTCGATGAGCGCAATATGACGGCGATATGTATATTTGTCAGTGATACATCCCATGAGTGCAATATAACGGCGATATGCATACAAATCCAGCATGATACGAATAAACAGACACAAAGAAAGTTTGCACAAGTGTTAGAATGGCTAGGTAGGTAGCGCGCTCAGCTCTCGAATTAGAAGACGTAGGTTCAAACCGCAGGTAGGTACAAAATTTAACTAGGCAGGATACGTTTTAAACCATTTATCATATAGGCAGGAACATAAATAAAGCATATGGATATAAAAATCCTACCAGATTTATTTAATCAACATTTTACGATTTTTTTATTTTTCACGCTATGACACTCATATGAGCTCCATATGAGCACAGCATAGTTACGTCACGCCATGCCGCTAATATGAGCATCGTATGAGCACAGCATAGTAGTTACCTCACGCCATCCCGCTAATATGAGCTCCGCATGCGCACTACAATTTCTTCACGCCGTGACACCCATATATGAGCCCCATATGCACTCGCTTATTGTTAGATCTTTGTGAGCCGAATTTGCTAGTCTGATGAATTCACTGCATGCACATCCGCATGAGAACAACTTTGCTTCATTTCGATGTATTATTGTGAATCATCATGTGATGAAAATATGACTTCAACGGGAGCACTGATAAGGGATACACAGCTGTGAGACTTTCTATGCCGTAGTGATGATGTACATATGATGCCAATATGAGGTACATCCGTCTATCTGGGTAAGGTGCATGAAATGTGAGGATTGTGTGCCACCCTGTTTGGTCCTAGTGCACTGAAATCTATCTATCTATCTCTCTGTCTCTTTCCTCTCCGATGTTTTCAGTTTCCTTCGATCGAACCGTGCACAGAGAATATTCCTTTAACTGCAGCGTGAGTGCGACCGAATTGCGATTAAGAGATAACATCTTCGTCTTGCAATTATGAAACTTTACAATTTCCATTGGAAGAATTTCGAGACTGGTTGAATATGTTTGCCCTCGTGTACAGAACGAGAGCGGATAGACAGAAAGAGCTAAAACTGTGAAGAGAAAAATAAAACAAGCGTGGCGACGAGAATTGGCCCAGACGGAAAGACTTGGCGGCTCGAATGGATCGTAACGATGATGGAATAATACTCTTATATGATTATTGACGTTGGTGGGATTCTCAGACGGGTCGCAACGAGGTCGAGGCGCGAGCTCTATACTCAGACGGAAGAGTAAAATATTTACCTCCACTTTCCTAACCTAAAAATTGCCGGTGAAATAAAAAAAACGAAAAAACGACAAAGGCAAGATCCGAATGAAAAGAAACTTTGGATGTCTTGTCGTACAGCCTTCGAAATCATTGCAACAATTTATCCGTCCTCGCGTCCCGTCTCCGATCAAATATTTCGTGATATACATCTGACCCCGTCAGCGCGATGTAGTGAAGCAATTCTATAAAATTTACGAGCTCCAAGATCGAGGACCGCTCTCGGGTCAATGAAGAGCTGCTTTACACGGCGGTGGGGGGGGGGGGGGGTACAACGGACAAAGATGGAGAGATAAAGCAAGAGAATCTCGAAGAGGGCATTTCTTTAAGGGGAGAGATACCTCTAGGCGAGGAAAAAAATGTTGATTTTCATGATTTTTTTCCAAAAGGAAAGTTTTTTTTTCACCTTTTTGGACACTTAGGATGTTTCAGTACGACTTTTGGCTGTTACATGGTATTTTTGTTTAATCTTTAAAAATGGTGATGGTATGGCACGGTCTTCTAAACGGATGTTGTCAGACCGCGTGACACGTAGCGTCGGCGGGATTAATCTGACAAAAAAAACCAACGAAGATTTTTCTTTCATTAACACTCATACGCAGAATATGAACCAAGAAAAAGTGAGAAATGTTGAAAATTGAGGAAACAGTACGCTTTGAAACAAGATTGAATTGTCCGAAGAAAGGCTACATTTTGCAATAAAAAATACTTTTTCTTTTTATTTTTAAGAAAACGTTGGGTCATGTTTTAAACAATGAGGTTAGAAACATTTATACCAAATTTCATCGGAATCGGTCGATTAGTTTTTCAGCTATACGTTACGTCAGTCATAAAAATGCAGTTTGAAAGATCGTGACATACCTCCGCCATTTTTAAAGATTCATAAATTTAAAAAATGCACGCAACAGCCAAAAGTAGTAATTGAACATACCCTAAGTCTCAAAAAGAATGATGAAATCTTTTTTTCATACAAAAATCATGAAAATTAGCAATTTTTCCTCGCCTACACTTCAAAAACAAATGTTGGGATATCGGACATGGAAACGAACGTACAGGAACACTGCAAAAAAAGGTGTTGTTTCGCACACTTTAGATGTGTAAATGGCTGTAGACATTTTTACACGTTTTAACGTGTGCAAAACATAACGGTGTAAAAATAACACGGAAAGATGCGATCATCAACACACATTCGAGTGTTATTTTCTTACACACGTTAAAACGTGTGAAAAGTGTCTGCAGCCATTTACACTCACAACGTCTCTAAAAACAACACACTTATTTTTGCAGTACTGTATGTACATGGGATGCGTCGGAATAATAAATTGAATAACAAAAGCTTTTTATCGTCCAAATATATGCATTTATAAAACTGAACTCAAAAGTACTAATATGTACTCTTTAGAATCTATAAGAGGTGTCACTGTTTTTCTTGTCTTTGCATAGGCTAGGTTCTCATACAGATTCAGAGCTAAACATTCAATGCAGCTATCGAAGTTTTGGAAAATCGATTCCAATTCCAGGTTCTTCCACGTGACAAACTCAAAAATGATCGATAAATGAACCAAAAAGTTAAGACCAAATGTGGTCTTCAATTAAGCGGTTGATCAATGGATGTTAAATCGACTAATGAGTTTCACGTGATGCCGTATCCAAGGTGATTTTTAAAGCATATGATCAATAACTCGCAATTAAGGGGCCAGTCCACTTTGGAGCCACGAAAAAGGCTATTTTCGCGATTTTTATTTAGGATTTTATAAAATATATGAATATAAAAGTTGTTGGGCTTGATAAATCAAGTTTTGAAATACACGAATAATTAAAATTTTCATTCCTTTTTATTCATTTTTAAGTACAAAAACTATAGTTTAACGTAACGCCTGAAAAATAGGTGGGCTAGGTAGCTCCATCACAACTCGGCAACGGCTTGTCTCAAACAAAAAAATCAACGTCCATTAGATTCAGTATGACACCAGCTACAAAATGACCCTCGGATATAAAGTTTAAAAAAAGATAGAAAAATGGCAGATGAAAAACGACACAAGTAAAAGACGCGTTTTTTCGCAAAAAATAGAGTAAAAATCAAAATTTTAAAACCGTCGAGGGTCATCTTGTTGTGAATCATGTTTACAATATGTGGTTCGGATTTCAAGAGAATCGATCTATTAGTTTAGGAGATACGATGGAGCTAGATTTTGAAAACGTTGTTTCGAGAAAAACGCGTTTGAAGTTTATGCTATGAAAAACTCGTACCTAAACTCAATCGGCAATTCCTGCACCGTACAAAATCCCTTCTGATTGCTCATCATCGTCGATTTCTTCAAGTCTTACTTGCTCTCGATTTTTTTAAAGTTCAGAGTGGACCGGCCCCTTAAGGCTTTAGGCCACAGTAACGGGTATAATATCATGTGCGAATTTAACTATTTTTTTCGTATGACAAAATGATTCACTCATAAAATTAATTACACATCTATTTCGTATGAATATCAAGCTGTTAGAATTTTCTTTTCTACGTACATAAATAGCCGACTACTCAAAACTCCTCGAAACAGCTTTTTTTTCAATTGGCGTGACAAATAACTTCAACAATTTTCATTAGATTTACTTCAAATTTAAAAGTTATGTTCCTAATTGCATTTCGCAGAGAAGTACTTACGGAATTTCTGATTAATCGAAAACTTTTCATTTTATGAGCAGTTTATGAGCAGTTATAATGAAACTTTTCACTGAAAATTCATGTCTTAAGTTCAAATACCTACAATTTTTTAATAGAACAATATGTTTTAAATTTCTTCCGTACTTCTCTAGGTATTCTAATGTAGATTGATGAGAATTTTTGTTTATTGTTCTAGGTAAAAAATTGTGGATGGTAAATGTCACGCCGCGGAGCGCCTGAAAAAAGATAACAAAAGAAAGTATTAGTAGTCGGCCATTTTTTGTATCGAAAAAATATATATATATATTTTTTTCTAACAGCTTGATATTCATACTAAATAGATGTGTAGTTAATTGTACAAGTGAATCACTTTTCCACACGAAAAAAAAATTGTTAAATTCGCACATGATGTTATACCCGTTACTGTGGCCTAAGACCTTAACACATACACTGTGTTGCTTTTTGCTCGTGTGTTGCTATCAACGTGTGTTGTTTAGTCCAATGTGTGTAAATATGCGTTTTGTATGTTGATTATACACGCTTTATCCGTGTTCGAATAAGCGTGTTATTGATGGGGACAGCTACGAAAGTGTGTACCAATTTAATGCGTAAAAATTGCACACTCACGTGTGTAATTCTAACGCGTTACGTGTGTAATTGTAACGCGATACGTGTTACCAAATGCATAAGTGTGTAGGATAAACATGGCAACGCGTGTCTAGCCTTTATGTTGTGTTACTTCTACATACCTTGAACACACGTCCAACACGCGTGGTTTTTGCAGTGTAAAGGTATCTCCCCCCTTAAACGGCGAATACCCCGGTGACCGCCTCGGTTCCGCGAACCTAGTGTCCAGTTCCAAGTAAGTCCGAGGGAACGCCGAGACAGCTCTCGACACCAGCTTCTCTTTTCTTGCTCTCCGCGGCTTTTGACCCGACTCAACCGTAAAGCAGTTGTACTTTCGCCTGTTTCTTTTCTTTTGATCAATCTCCAATTCAGACAAGTCTTTTGACTTCGCGGCAAAAAACGTTCGGACCCTTGGAATCCTGATTCCCACCTCCAATGAATAACCTTCAAAAAATGCAAGTTGGTTCACACCGTGGAGCAGTATGATTGCGGTGTGACGAGTTTTGCCTCGTCTTTCGGAAACTTTTGGCTTCATAAGAGTTTAGACTTTCGCTAACACACTGCCTGCGGTTGAAAAGCGTTAGTTTCATGCCCGCAGCTACGGTTACGGAGCTGACGACTTCTCATCGCGACGTGGCCACCCGAGCTCGCGGATACGCGTTCAACGACATGGATGCATCCGCGGGGCAAGAAACTCTTATCTCGAGTAACGCCGTACGTAGGCTCTTCTTCGTATGTATTCGCGTAATTCCAACGATATTCGTGCATCGGGTGACCGACGAAAGTTGTTGAATTTTGAATTGCAAGTGGAGCGGTTTCTAGGGTTGCGTTTAGTTACTAGCAAGGAACATCCTTCAGGTGACACCCTTCGATTTGGTTGAAATTTGGATATGTTATAAAGCACCGAAAAGTAAGCGATACGTATTTTTTTTTATCGGCGGAAAAACGGTTTTAAGGGGTGAAACGAACCCTCGAAAATAAGGGTGTTTTTCATTTTTCGTCGATAACGTTATCGTTCTCATCTCCAATGTATAATGCACAACAAAATAAACATTGTTGCAATTTGAAATGTTCTAATATCTCGTACCGTTATAACGTTATCGACGAAAAACGAAAAACATCTCCATTTTTGAGGGTGCGTTTCAGCCTTTAAAACCGTTTTTCCGCCGATAAAAAAAAAACGTATCGCTTACTTTTCGGTGCTTTATAAAATATCCAACTTTCAACAAAATCGAAGGGTGTCACTTGAGGGACGTTCCTTGTAGGTATCCTTATGGGGGGGGGGGGGGGGGGGGAGATACGTTTAGGCGAGGAAAACATTTGCTGATTTTCATGATTTTTTCTAAAGGGAAGTTTTCTTTCGTAAAAGAGACGAAAACCCAGCACTTTTTAGCGTGGAATATGAATTTTTTACTGAAGGTAGATGGTTGCATGCTGAAAGCAAACCTAATAAAATGTTGCCCGTCAACTTGCCCCAACCTTCAGAACTAGGGGTTGAAAACTTAAAAATTGCCGTATCTCGATAATTAATAGCCCGATCAAAAAAGGTTTCAAACAAAAGTTGTTTGGAATAATAAAGTTCGTATAAAGTTATTGGACGTCCAACCCCTTATATTTGAAAATAGCGG
The DNA here is from genome assembly GCA_964007375.1 of Ophion obscuratus. Lineage (NCBI taxonomy): Eukaryota > Metazoa > Arthropoda > Insecta > Hymenoptera > Ichneumonidae > Ophion > Ophion obscuratus. Next base: position 37,243,426 of record OZ023319.1, on the reverse strand, counting down.
TACAAAAACGATTCGAAAATTCGAGGTTGATGCGTGTGCGAGCGCAGTAGACATATCGCTGCGTCCTTGTTTGGGTCAATGGTGCTTTCGTGTTGTTGTGCCGCTATTTTCAAAGATAGGGGATTGGACGTCCATAACTTTATACGTATTTTATTATTCCAAACAACTTTGGTTCGAAATATTGATCGGGTTACTATATGTACTGGAGGTACTGGACTATATGTTTTATTACTACTTTTGGCTGTTACGTGGTATTTGTTCTTATTAATCTTAAATTATTTAAATAAAAAAAATATTTCAACCACGTTTTTAAATCGGACTAAAAAGTGTAAAATAATTTCTCTAAGCCCCATACAGATTTATAACCTAATACAGATTACTAACCGCATACAAATTGTCCTGAAAATTAGCAATTGTAAATATTTATTAGCTATGAAAATACCTGTATGATTTAAAACGAAAAACGTGGAGCGCATGCCATAGATGGAGTGTAGGGAGTAGCTGTCGTCGATAAAGGTCACACAACAGTTCATATCATTTGCAATAAAATGATTAGCGACTGAGGTGAACTATTCATGCATCAATTATCTATCGCATGCACCCCACGATTTTCGTTTCAAATCTTACAAGTATTTTCATAACCATTAAAAATTCACAATCACAAATTTTCAGGACAATCTGTGTTGGGTTATCAATCTGCATGGGGCTAGGAGAAATTATTTTTTACTTTTCAGTCCGTTTTAAAAACGTGGTTTAAAAATTCTTTTTTTTATTTAAATAATTTCATTTTCTCCTTTTCAGTCTTGTGTGTGTAAAATTTTGCTTCTCCTTCTTTAGGCGTCACTTGCGCTGGGAGGCTGTCTCCTTGACCATCGTAGCAATTGTCACTAATGTACTATTCACTATTAATATTATTATTATTTTTTTAACATTTTTTCTCTTTCACTAAAGTATTTTTTAATTTCTTAATGTATTTTTGTCTCAATTTTTTTCTCCCTTTTTCTCTCTGTGACAGACTTGCCTGTCTGTTTATTTGTCTGCCATCCAGATCTGAGCTATGTTCATAGTTTCACGTATCTAGCTCACCCAAAAGTTAGTTTAAAATCGATTGCAAAATTTGTACCGAAGAGACAAACAAACGGTAATCTCAATCGCTCTTGTTTGAGCGTGCCAAAGTGCGTCACCAGCAAGGTGAGAGATGTGTTCATCAGCTGTCTATATTTAAAAGTAAAAAAAAAACATCGATTGCAAAATGTATACCGAACAGACAAACAAACAAACAGACACGAAAGCGAGTTAATATCGCATTGTCATCCAGTTCTGAGCTATGTTTAGAGTTTCAAGTCTCTAGCTAACTTCCCGATTAGTTTAAAATCGATTGCAATATTTGTACCGAACAGACAGACAGACAACAAAGAAAGCGACTTGATAAAAATGTAGTCAAAAATAGAGGATTTTTCGGTATCTGGTTCTGATTGGTAATGCTTTTATCTTTTAGGATTCAAATTGGATTCGTACACGGGGTGCCAATGGCGAATCCCGGTTAGCATCGAATGTAAAATCGTGACGTTTCATTATAAGTATCCAATGCAACAACCCATTCGATTCCCATCAATAAGTGGGAGCAAGTATGGGTATCCAATTGGATCCCTACGGAAATTGCTGCAAGGGCAACTGCTCTTTGTTTCGTGCGTTTCCCCATGCGCGGGAAATGTGGACGAAGGAAAGAAAATCTCGTACTCGAACAAGTAGCGCATGGGTTGAATAGAGTATTTCAAATTCGGCTGTAGTCTAATAGCTGTTACCTCTGATTTAGCTGTGACCTCCGATTTAGGTGAAATCTTGCTCGGATTTTCGTTTTGATGATAAGAGTAACTGCCTAAATTGTTTTTTGGCGCACCTGCCGTTATATAGAAGCAGGCGGCATCTACAAGAAGATCGAAAATGTGTTTTTGGTACTGTTGGAATCAGTACAAAATTTCCCATCGTTCTGCATAGTAAAACGTATTTCCGATTTTTTTGTAGATGCCGCCTTCTTCCATTCGACAGCAGAATAGTTTTCGAAAATCGATAAAATATCGCGCGATAAATTAACGATGAGTTAAGTTGTGAGTTTTGATTGTGTTTGGGTTTGGTTGGGCATGATTGTGTTGTTTGGGTTTTGTAGGAGTTTGTTTGGGCTTGGTGGTGTTTGTTTTCGGTTTGTAGGGTTTGTTGGGGCTTGGACTTGGTTGTTTGTTTGGCTTTTGTAGAGTTTGGTCGGGCTTGGTTGTGTTTGTTTTGGCTCACTCGGGTTTTGGAGGGTATGATTGTGTTTGTTTCGGTTTGTTTAGACTCGATCTATTGTTTGGGTTGTTATTGTAGGAATCGTTTGAGCATGGTTGTGTTTGTTTCGATTCTGTGAAGTTTGGGTATGTCAGTTTAGGTTTGATTGTGTTGTTCGGATTTTGAAGGGCTTATTTGGGCTTGAGTGTGTTTGTTGGGGTTTTGTAGCGTTAGTTTCGAACTGTTGAGACTGCTAAATCGGAGGTAACAGTTATTCGGAAGTTGGGCGGTCTAGATACATTTTCAATTTTGAAAATACCGTTTTTTGCATAATTTTATGATCTAGGGTTTTAACTTTAATTTGCAACGAAAACTTTGTAAACGTTCCAAAAATTGACCTAGTTATGATGATTTTTGCGAACGGATTTTTGTGATCGCTCGCTTCACTGCGGTGAGACGCCCAGCAGCGATTTACCCTTTTGTCTACTGCGTTTTCTCGAAACTATGTTTTTTGAAACGGTGTAAGTCGTATCTTGAAATCTATCCATCCGATCCACTTGAAATTCGCACAGAGCACAGCTTATGATATTCTCCGTCGTGTTAACACGTGATTTTCAAATATGTTTATCCCTTTGTTAATAGCAAATTATTAAAATTATTGTTTTTGTCAAAACCGAAATTCTTTATAGTTTTTCATTTCCGTGATTTCCAGAATTTCAAAAAACTATCCGATCATAAGCAAGTTTTATTATTACGCTAAACATTTTTTCATTTTTCATTCCAGTTCACCTTATCTGCCAGAACCACATACACCCCTTGGCGATGCTGCAACGACGGCGCTTTGTTCAAGTAATAATAGCTCCGTTGTTTGTTTATATTTTTTAATAATAAAATAATCTAAACTTGGCAAGATAATGTATTAATTGTGTGTAAAATCCCAACTTGGTTATCCTAATATTTTCATCAGAAAAAATAGCGAAAATAAATTTGGTTTTTGGCCCTCAAGCTTCTACCGTTAGTCCGTGGTCCACCACACGCTTTACCCTTTCGTTTTCTGTAAACAAATCTTTGAACGAAGGGACTTGAAGGTTGAAAAAGAAAATGGGTAAAAAAATGAAGCGTCCTGATTTCGTATAACTCGCTCAGCCTCAGAAGAATCTTTAGTTCTCTCGGAACGCATTCCAAGACCTCGACGAGGTCGAGCACCTTGTCTCGTCGTTGTCTTTACACCTCAGTTCATATGAGAGCGGAGAAGTGCAACATGACTCGAAAGAAGGTTGTCTGCATATGCTTCACGCGAATTCATTCTTTGATTTTTTCTTTTTTTCGTCCTGCATATTACTCGAGGGAAGTTGTGGATGAAAAAGAAGAAGCAATGGATGCACACGAAATCGTATATGTATGTGTGCATTAATGTGGCCGTTGATATGTGTAAACAAAAAAATAATCGCGCCGTCCTCTAAAACAGTTCGAAATAATAAAAAAAAATCTACGCGAAGCCCCAGCTATGTCCGTTAAGAGGAAGGCGTGCCTGTAAGCATGAACTTAAATTTAAATATCAATTTGTCTTCATGATTGGAGACATTTCGATTTTTTAAATCTAGTTTATTTGTCAATTTTTGAACACGGTATTTCTGTGGTATAAATAAATAAATTCGTACTAAACGAACTAGTATCGATATCTTATGTGTACATTTTTTAAATATTGTGTTTTTTCCGACAAATTGGATGACTTGTGCGAATAAATAATTTCTTTGTTTTCAATAAAACGAATAAGCTCGCCAAGTTTAAAATCCTGCCAAGTTTAAAATGTCCCTATACATTTTTGCGAAAGTAATTTTCAAATGCATTTTTTATCCACAGCACTGGAAGTCTGATCTCAGTGAAATATTAATGTGTTTGCATCTCAACACGCAAGGAATATTTCTAACAAAATTTAAAAAAAAACAATTCTGGCCAATCCGGAAGTTCGATGTGAATGGTTTATCGTGAATTTATATCCTTCGTACTTAATAGATTTTTCATGACAAGATGTAAATTTAAAGTTTGATTTTGATGTGATTAAAAGCGTTCGAAGGCAGCTAAATCGAACTATTGTTCCAAAATAATAGGATGGTAAAACTGAACGCTCATCAAATCTAGTATGGAGGACTTTATTGTTTGATCTGTATGTTTAATACGATAGCTTCGGAAAGTAAAAAAAATTGACAAATAAATTAGATTTATAAAACCGAAATTTCTCCAATCATGAAGAAAAATTGATATTTAAATTTAAGTTCATGCTTACAGGCACGCCTTCCTCTTAACGCACATACCTGGGGCTTCGCGTAGATTTTTTTTATTATTATTTGAAACCGTCTTGGAGGGCGGCGCGATCAATTTTTTTTACCCATAACAAGGGCCACCCTAGTGTGCATGCATTGGCATCTTCGCCTTTCACTCCGCAAATTTCCTATTTCCAGCTAATAAACGAAAGTGCAGCTGGAACTTTTTATACAATTTGTTTATATATTAAGGCTTCACATATATGTGGCGTATCGAAAAATGGGATCATTTTGGTAATTTTTTTTGACAATAATGAAAAAGCAAGCTAAATGAGCTTAGAAGGGGACAAAAAGATATGTAAAAAAAACAAAATGGCGGCTCATCTTTTTTAGGCGCTCTGCGGCAGAACGCAATATTTTTGTGTATTAGCACATAGAACAAAAAAATCGTTATTTATGTGGGGTTTTCTAGAAAAGTATAAATGATTATTAAAAATAAAGGTTTTTTTTTCGTAAAATGGCATAATTTTGAATGATTATTGTCTCATTCTCCGGATTTCAAAAACGTCGTTTCAAGTCTGATTTAAGAGCTATCGTTCACACGATGGAATTGAAGCTCTTATTTAAATTCTGTGTACACCAACGGAGGCATTTTGACAGCGGGTCTTCAGCTGTCAGGTGGTTATACATTTTTTGTAAAACGACTCAAAAGTGCTACTTTCACCATCTAAGCTGTTTCGTGCGTTTCGGAAAATGGAATGTAAAAATAAACTTCAAAAATTAAAAAATCAGGCATAATTTCTTCGGTTATCATTCATGTGATATTTGTACATGATTCAAGTCAATTTAAAAAATGGTAACGATTTTTGCTGAGATCCAACGCTTCCAAAATCCGATAGAATCTCAAAACGTCACACGAAGCTGGGAGCCGATGTAGGGTGATCGGTATTGGCCAATGATTGGCCGATGCTCGACGCCAAGCTTGCCAACATTGGCACTCGAGCTTGGCCCGATCATCGACCGAGCCTTGGATGATAAGAGCGGCCTGATATTCGCAATCAATATTGGCCCTAGAATGGCTTATGAGAATCGGCCGAGCATCGCGTAGGAGTTCATTCGAGAATCGGCCAACAATAAGCCCCCTCAAGATTGCCATCATTGGCACTCGAGCTTGGCCCGATTATCGACCGAGTCTTGGCGGATAATTGTGACCCAATATAGATCACCAAAATCGGTCCTGCACTGCCAAAAAAAAAAATTAATTAGTTTTGTATTGTAATTCGTCATTACCTGGTCTTTCGAAATGGTTAGTTCGAAGAAAATATTTCACCCATATGGGGCTCGAACCTTGAACTTCCCTACTCATAGCCAAATACGCTGCCACTATGCTACCGAGTGCTTGTAACATTTGAATCGCAGATATGGCATAAGATACCAAATGGATTCTCATCATTATTTGTATCACATAAACTATATCAATTAGTTAATATCATTTTGATAATTAGAGAGTGTTATCGAATGACAGAATTTTCAAACCTAACCTATATATATAGTTCCTCTCTCTCCACCTTCTCAACCCCCACAATCCGTTAATACGTGTGTTCCAATAAAGACAGACCATTAGTTCATTAGTTCAAGTTTAATTTGAATAAATAAATATATTTAAAATGAATAATTCCGATAATGGAATGCAATAGGAAAAATTTGATTTCACGAAAAATCTAGTTAATTCAAATAAAAAATAAATAAATAGACGCGGTTAGTTAATATTAATAGAATTTTTCTGTCAGTGTAGGATGGTTCATAAAAATCGGCAAAATATCGCGTATGAGCTCGTTCGAGAATCGACCAACAATGAGTGCATTGATTTGGTAGTATATTTGTTAAGAATAATGTCCAATGGACTCGTAAAAAGTATTTATCTCATCTCTCAATGACTTCAACGCGAAACAATGAATCGTCAATATACGAATTGCGGTTCGATCATGCGTTACTCGGCCGAACATTGGCCTCCTATCGGCAAAAACATGATTGGCGAATCTATACTTCGCCAAACATCGACCTCGTATCGATAAGCCAATGATTAGAGAGCCTATATTTGGCCGAACATTGTCCTCGTATCGGCAAACCAATGATTGGCGAGTCTATACTTCGCCAAACATCGGCCTCATATCGATAAACCAATAATGAACAAGTCTATACTTGGCCGAACATTGGTCTCGTATTGGGAAACCAATGATTGGCCAGTCTATACTTCGCCAAACATCGGCCTCGTATCGACAAGCCAATGATTAGCGAGTCTACGTTTGGTCGAACATTGGCCGCGTATCGGCAAACCAATGATTGGCGAGTCTATATTTCATCAAACATCGGCCTCATATCGATAAACCAATAAGGAACAAGTCTACACTTGGCCGAACATTGGCCTCGTATTGACAAGCCATTGATTAGCGAGTCTACGTTTGGCCGAACATTAGCCGCGTATCGGCAAACCAATGATTGGCGAGTCTATATTTGGCCGAACATTGGCCTCGTATCAGCAAACCAATATTGGCCAGTCAATACTCAGCCGAGCATTGGCGTACAATTGGTTAATCGATCATCGTCCCGCCAACATTGGTCCAAGTATTGGCCGTTACGGTTCGATTGGCGAAACCTACATGGGAGTGTGGCTTGTCCTCCGTCCTTTTCACCTTGCTAAGTCCCTTCACTTTTCGGTAGACAGCGAGGGTTTCTGAAAAAGATATCGTAGTTGCATTTCCTGTCCATACCGTGGATGCGCATCCGTAAGGAGTGCGAGTTTCGGCTAGCCGAAATGGACCTGCGGATAGTCCAGTAAAGGAGACGAAAACCCAGCACTTTTTAGCGTAGAATATGAATTTTTGACTGAACGTAGATGGTTGCATACCGAAAGTAACCCCAATAAAATGTTGCCCCTCAACTCGCCCCAACCCTAAGAAATAGAGGTTGAAAACTTAAAAATCGCCGTATCTCGATAATGAAGACCTTAAGCCACAGTAACGGGTATAAAATCATGTGCGAATTTAACAATTGTTTTTTCGTATGAAAAAGTGATTCACTCATAAAATTAAGGGGTACGATGCAGTCAGAATTTTCGATAAATCGATTTTTTAAAACATTTTCTTGAAGTATGTTTCGAAAATATTCCCTGAAAATTTCAACTTAATCCGCTGCATAGTTTACGGGATATCCCACAATTAGTGAAGGGGCGTCGGGTCCCCATAGCAGGTTGCGGATGCTCAGCGTCTAGGCGTAGCTGACAAACGCGCAAACGACAATATCCGGGAAGGCAGAATGTTTCGAAGACAACAACAAATTGATATTTTAGAAGCCTCCACATCGGCACAAGCCCTATTGTATGGGCCAGAAGTTGATGATTCGATGTAAGTAATTTTTTAATTAGTATTTCTATACACAAATCAAGTGTAAAATTGAAAAACTCTTTAAGAAATTTTCCAAAATTTATGACTCAAAAACTATGAACTTTAGCAAAATTTTATAAAGAAGACTTTTGTTTTAAATTTGCCCAAGTTGTAAAAAATAATAAACCATCCGGAAGAACTTTATTTTTTTGAAAAATTGTTTCAACAATTGGCTATAAACAATTGAATGCTCGACTTTTCGGCAAAAATTGTGATACTCGGATTCAGCGGATCAAAATACATCAAAAAAGTTTAGATTCATCCATCGAGCTCAACATTTTACGAACATATAATACCGTATCCACATCGAAAAACTTCAACGCGTTTTTCTCGAAACTATGTTTTTCAAGTCGGTGACCACTATAATTCAAAAACCACTCAATGAATTTTGATGAAATTTGGTGTGCTTATTGATAGCATTAAAAACTAGTCCGTAATCGAAGGATTTTCATGTATGTTGAAAACTTCTATTTTTTTAACAATAAACGAGCGATTTTTTGGTCGAAAATCGAAAGTTATATGTCGGAAGCCGCCATTTTGTTAATTTGTGACAAAAAAGAAAAAGCCTCGCTTAACGACTAGATTTATGATTAAACTAATGATTTTTTTAAGTTTTTTTTTATTAATTTCCGATGATCCAGTAATATTTTATGATGGTCACCGCAAAGCACTACATGCCGAAGGGGGTCCGACAAAAATGGCGATATTTTTACAAATAATCAATATTTTTCTTTGAAAATTTGTATAGGTCAAGCTGAAATATAACAAAAAAAGTCTGTGTATCCACTTTTGTAAAACATACTTAAATTATATTTAAAAAAATATTGAAACTGTTTCTTTTTTTTACGTCTCTGACTGCATCTCACCCCTGAATTACACATCTATTTAGTATGTACATCAAGCTGTTAGAAAATATATCCTTTTTTTTCGATGTCCAAATTGGCCGACCACTCGAAAGTTCTCGCAACAGCTTTTTTCCAATTAGCGTGACAAACAACTTCAACAATTTTCACTCGATTTACTTCAAATTTAATAGTTATGTTCCTAATTGCATTTTGCAGAGAAGTACGTACGGAATTTCTGATTAAGCGAAAACTTTTCATTCTATGAGCAGTTTATGAGCAGTTATAAGAAAATTTTTCACTGAAAATTCCTTTCTTAAGTTCAAATACCTACAACTTTTGAATAAAAGAATATTTTTTTAAATTCCGTACGTACTTCTCTAGGTATTCTAATGCAGATTGGTAAGAATTTTTGTTTTTTGTTCTAATTCAAAAATTGTAGATGCTAAATGTCTCGCCGGGAAGCGCCTAAAAAAGATAACAAAAGAAAATATTAATAGTCGTCCATTCTGTACGTCAAAAAAAAAATATATTTTCTATCAGCATGATATTCACACCAAATAGATGTGTAATTAGTTTTATGAGTGAATCACTTTTTCATACGAAAAAAATTGTTAAATTCGAACATGATTTTAAACCCGTTACTGTGGCCTAAGGCCGTAATAGCCCGATCAAAAAATGTTTCAAACAAAAGTTGTTTGGAATATTAAAATACGTATTAAGTTATCTGAGAGCACCACTGACCCAGGCAAGGACGCAACGATATGTCTACTCCACTCGCACACGCATCAACCCCGTCTTTTCGAGTCGTTTATGTGCCGCTATTTCCAAACGCAGGGGGTTGGACGTCAGACAAATTACACGAATTATATTATTCCAAACAATTTTTGTTTGAAACTTTTTTTGATCGGTCTATTGACTATCGAGATACGGCGATTTTTAAGTTTTCAACCCCTATTTCTTAGGGTGGGGCAACATTTTTTTGAGGTTACTTTCAGTACGCAACCATCAGTCAAAAAATCATATTGTATGCTGAAAAGCGCTGGGTTTTCGTCTCTTTAACTGGACTAGGAGCTTCGTCTGCGCGTTCTCTTATAGCATTGTGGGTGCAGCAACGCCGCCGCGTGTGTGTCTCCCTTGACTGCACAGCGCTGAGCCGCCGAACGCCAGCTCGTGAGCGCCGCGCCTGCGCTCCGCGCTGACGCGTTGCGGAGTGGGGATGCGAAGCGGCATTGGGAAGGAGTAAAAAGTCACGAGTCCCGAGCTGTCCCGAGCTTCGCCGAATCGTAACGAAGTTGCGCCGAGGAGAAGCGACGTTGACCGAAGTATCTATCGGGACCGCGGCCCTGGCTGTAGCGGCGCTGAACGCAGTGCCATCCGATAGGCAGCACCGCTCGCTCCGCCGCCGCGGCTCTCGACGCTTGGCGATCGTTCTCCTCGTATCCTCAACAATATAAGACAAATAAAACGAAATGAAAATCCTTTCTCTCTCTTTCACACTCGAATAAAAACAAAAACCTCGCCAACAAATAAACACTGGGTAAAATCGCGAGGTGCGCACGACCTTTTTCTTATCTCGAATGTTTTAACGACGAGCGACCAACGGAGAGGAAGAAAACAAAACACCGACGAGTGGCAGCGGGACGACAATGACGGATGAGGGGGGGGGGGGGGTGATCGCGGTGGAGGACCAGGCGTATAAGGAAGCTACTGTGATGAGGAAAAGAATACAAGGCGCAACGTAAAACGGGAACAGGGCTGGGGGGAGTCTGCGCTCGATATTTAAGAGATAAACAAAAGCGCGCGTGAGTGATCGCGGAGAGGGTCGAAACGCAACGGCACATAGATGTAACGGCTCCAACAGAGAGCGACACATTCGCGACAACAAAATTGGATATGTTTATCAACAGAATAATCATCGAGAGAAAACTTTTAATACGCCGGAAACGTGCCCGAGAAAATGACAACCCAATAAGACGACGATACCGCCACAGTAAAATACTGTTAAATATTCCAATTTATAAAGTTCCATCGAAGAGAATTTCTGCCGCTTGACTGTTTCTCACGCGAGCTCGGGAGAGATACGGGAGCCGTACGAGCGCGGTGTGTGCAGAACGGCACGGTACGCGGTGCCCCCGTCCTCGTTACCGTCTCCGCACCCTTCCCTCGTGTCTGCGTCCTACGCGTCTCTTCCGTCTAATACGCGTCTGCGTCTTGACCGTCCGTTTTCCGCTGGCGTGACCACGTATTCTTATTCTCCCTTACGTATCCCGTCGTGATATTGTCTTCGAGAGTCTCTCGAATTGCGTTTCACATCGGAGTGCCGGTCCATTCGGCGTTGTACGAGAGCACGTCCACCCCCCCCCCCTCCCGCCCGGCCGCACCGTTCGGCCGCCAGTGCTCGTCGACCCCGTGTATTCACGCCACGCGCTCCTGTCTCTACCTACCGTGCCACACAACACCACGACGAACACGCGCGCGTATGCACACGTATGTATGCGTACACGTATATATCTATACGCAAGTGGCAGGGGGAGGGGAGGAGGGAGAAATTGCGCGCACGCGCACTGCGGAGAGCGCAATGTAAACGCGGCTTGCGGATATGTATATAAGATGGGGGAACATCCGCGCGAAGAGCCCGGCGAGAAGTGGCCGGGCAAAGCCGAGAAAGTGTCAGTTTTCCTTATAACTTTGCCTCGCGGGCGCGTGCATCAATCGCGTGAATGACCCCGCGAAGAGAACGAAAACGAGAAAACGGCGGCGGCGGTTGGCGTGGCGTATCACGGGGAGAGCAAGCATGGCCGCCGCCGCCGCCGGGTTGACGAGACGAGAGGACGCGACGGTGTGTTACACTCATCCGCCGACACTGGCGGATGCCCCCCTCCCCCCTCTCGCCGCGCGTTGTCGCTGCTTCGACCGTGTCTGCTTCGCGCCCCACTCTGGCCGATCTCCGTCTCGGTCGCCCGAGACTCACGTACGGTCAGACGAGACGACATCCACCGCAGTGTATATAGTCTCTGTCTCGTTCTCTACGCGCATTCACCGCTCTGGCCTCCTGCCCCTCGTTTTCCTTCCCACCGTGACTCCCCCCCCCCCCGCCGCCCTTGTTGCTCTTTCTTACTCTTTGTATCCTCGCGCGCGCACTCTCGCTGTTTTGCAGCTTCACACGAGGTTTTTCGTTGTCGTTTTTTCGCTGCCTTCGAAAACTCGAAGGCCATATTAATACCGCGTTTTCGTACGGAATATTTAAGGCCTCAGGCCACAGTAACGGGTATAAAATCATGTGCGAATTAAACAATTTTTTTCGCACGAAAAAGTGATTCACTCGTGAAATTAATTACACATCTATTTAGTATGAATATCAAGCTGTCAGATTTTTTTTCCTTCGATGTACAAAATGGCCGACTACTCGAAACTTCTCGAAACAGCTTTTTTCCAATTGGCGTGACAAATAACTTCAACAATTTTCACTCGATTTACATCAAATTTAAAAGTTATGTTCCTAATTGCATTTCGCAGAGAAGTACGTACTTACTTTTGTTTTTTGTTCTAGGTAAAAAATTGTGGATGCAAATGTCACACCGCGGAGCGCATACAAAAAAAGATAACAAAAGAAAATCTTAGTAGTCGGCCATTTGTTACATCGAAAAAAATATGTATATATTTTCTTACAGCTTGATATTCATATTAAATAGATCTGTAATTAATTTTATCAGTAAATCACTTTTTCATACGAAAAAAATTGTTAAATTCGCATATGATTTTATACCCGTTACTGTGGCCTAAGGCCTTGAGACGTGCCATTCCATATGTCTGCGACATATTTTCATAATGAACTTCCTCCAAATATCGTAACTTTGTGGAAATCAGATTTCAATGAATTAGTCGAGAAAATGCTTGCTGACGGTACTTTCTAGATAATGCAGGGTTTTGGGTGGCTTGCCCCTTTCTCTCATCTCTCTTCCTTTTTTTTGGCGAATTTTGCCTCGCAATCACAGGAAGAGCCGACATCGCAGGATCAAAAAGCAACGACGCTATGAACCAAGCTGCCATACGTCAGTTATCCCTGCAGTAACTTTTCTGACACGCTACTTGCCGAAAGCTCTTCAAGCCAAAAAGATTGATTGATAGTTTCTGTCTCGTTCTTTACGCGTTCTTCATTCAACGCTCTTGCCTCCTGTCCCTCTCATTTCCCTGTCTGACTCTTTTCTCCGCTGCCCCGCGCCCGTCGCTCTTCTCACTCTTTGTCACTCTTTCTCACAATTTCATCAATTTACAGTGGAATTATGCATTGTTATGTAATGTACCTATTTTGTATGATTTTTATTAAAAAATGAAGATAAAACTAGGCTTTGCTTACTTTAGAATTCTGTAAAATCATTAGTGTTTTAAAAAGGTTTCATCGCCAAAAAAGTTTGAGTACCATTACTCTAGATAATGCAGGGTTTCGATTGGCTTGCTCCTTTCTCTTGTCTCTCTTCTTGTATTTTATTATCTTTCTCAGTTTTGGATCTTATTTTCGTTTTTATTTTATTTTTCTGCGTGTCAGTGCCGGACTTACACTTTTATCAAGTATAGGCCACTTGAATTTGTGCCGCCCCTCCTATCCTAATCGGCTAGGGCTTGTTAGGTGTCTCTAAATTCCGCCGCCCCCTAAAGTATGCCGCCCCTAGGCAGCTGCCTATACGGCCTATTGGCAAATCCAGGACTGCTGCGTGTTATTTTTCATATCGCGTTTCGGCGTCTTTCCTGTTTATTATATTTGTTTTTTTTTTTCATTATATAGTCACCGGATTTTTCTTTCTGTATCGCGTTTTTCATTTATCTCTTTGTATTTCTTGGTGTATAATATGAGGATTGCGTGCCCGACGACCCTGCTTAGTTCTACCGCAGTAATAAATATATGTATCCATCTATATATCTAATCTGAGAAGGGTGGATACTCTGGGGATTTTTTTTAGCAAAAAAGTTAGGTGACAACTCGATAGGGATACAAATAATGGAAGAATTGATGCAAATGAAGGCGCTGCATTCTATGAATTCGAGACGTCGAGTGCGCAGGCATAGACCCCATGCATACCCCTCGAGCGGAAATTGAGTTGGGGCTCTTGTCGCACCCACATTAATCTTTCTTAACTTCATCAGAGCCGTGGTTCAGGAGTCTCGTATGCATCCCCAAGGGGCGACCACCCTTTTTTCTTCAAAGGCCCGCAATTTTACCATAACTTAGCCCTATCACAAAATTTTTTCACTCGAGCTACTTAAGTTCGGAAATCGATTAATTTCAAAAACATTAAGGATCTCAATAACTAGATTAATAAACCATATTTAGATTTTCAAGTCTACTACCCGTGCAAAAATTGTCTATAAATACTCCAAAATTGTCTAAAAATAGACTATACGAGACACAATATTATACATTATACGAGACACGGTCAACTTTTTTCGCCTCCGATAAAGAAAAGCGGTTTGGTTTTGTCAAATTTTCCATTTTTCGTAAAGATACCTCAACACTGTCGACCAGTTCCTTCATTGGTCCTCTCAATCGAGTCTTTCTTCAACCCAAACAAACCCATCTGGGCTGTCTGGCGATACCTATCAGGGCAGCCACGTTTAAGCTCTTCAAGGTTCCGAATTTTACGGACGCTGTCCACAAAATTTTCCGCACAGGATGCTGCGACTTTCGTCCATTTTCCATACGCACGTTTTACCCGTGTCTCTTTGGGTTCATCGTGGGTACGATTAGAAATACGCGAACAGAGATCGACAACGACGACAATTCGATTTCCATGCGACAGACGAAGGGACGATACTTGCAAAGAAAAAGAACGGCGAAATCATTGATAAAAATAATTAGAATAACATTGCAGAGTTTCGCAATTGGGTTTGTGACGAGAGCGGCACGCAAACCGAAAGGAATACAGTGAAGAAAGTCGCGGTTCTCTCACGACCATATTCCCAAACCTCGAGGCACTAGTAAAAATAGTGCCTTTGTCGTTTCCTTCCGTCGGCTTGGCGTACTATAATTAGCGGCGGCTCCGGCGAGTTTGCCCCGTTGTAAACAAATTTCCTACGGCCACTCTTGCCACGCGAGAGAGTGTGTAGAAACTTTTGCTAACCCGTAACCGCGCGTGCTGGCTTTTCTACTTGTACGCCGTCCGCGCGTTACTACCGTTACTACTACCAATATATACGAGCGCGGCTACTGTTCGCTGTTCGGCTGTTCGACGACCAAGATCGCCCGTACACGCTCTTACTCTCGGTGGAGCGTGAATCCAGCGCTTCGGATTCGAGGGCGACGACACGAGTTTCGCATTACGTGGGATTCCACGCTCGTGCTATGTTTGCCCAAAGAAAGCGGTAGAGGGAGAGAGAGAGAGTGAGAGTGCGCGAGAATAGCGACGTTTTTTTATCGTTTCGCTCCCTTCTCGTATTTTCATTCCCTCATTCGCTCCCTTTCGCTATCTTCTCTCTTTCTCTCTCTCTCTCTCTCTCTCTCTCTCTCTCTCTCTCTCTCTCTCTCTCTCTCTCTCTCTCTCTCTTCCTTCCCATCTTCAGGATGGTTCACTTCGACTGCCTCATCTGGTCCTCGTCTCTTCTTTACTTCAACATCGTCCTTCCTAACCTGCTCCTCTCCCTTTATTGTATTCTCGCTTCAACCCTCGCGCCTTTTCCAACGTAACGATCACCGTCCGAATCCCACACCCTTAAAAGCGCATTCCCACTTTCTAAGCTTCTCGAACGGCGTACATTGCGCAAGATCAGAAAATGGAAGAAAAAAGAAACTTCCAGTTTCGACCCGGCCACCTGTACCGTCAGTGTAGTTGCCATTTTTTCGGGGTTTTGATGTATGCATCGTTGAAAAACGAGAAAAATTATTTTTTAAAATTATTCTCGTCTCAGACTTTTGTGAGATGATATTAGGGCTCCTGCAGAGTCAAAATAGGACGTAAAACATTTTCGATCAATGCAGTAAGTGTGTCTTAATCTCGACACATTGTTACTTCGAACGAATAAAACTTGTATTTGAATTACTAGTACTCTGATTTGCAACTATAGCAAATGTACCATATTTTCTCATAGTATATAGTATATACATATTTATACGTGTTGTTAACAATCGTCAATGGTGGAATATTATAAAATATATTTTCCATTATCATAATTGCAGTATATAAGGGAGCATGCAACAATGCGTAAAATTCGCGGTCCGTCGTACGTTTCGCGGAGTCGGTTACATGCTCGCTTAAGGCGTTACCCCCACTTGTAGTGCAAAAAAAGGCCTTTTTCATGATTTTTTTTAAAGAAAACTACAAAACTTTTTTAATCGATCAATATACCATCTTAAAGAATACATCTTGAAGAACTTTCAGTAATTTTTTTATTGAAAAATATTACATTGTTTAGTGGCAAATGGCCGTCAATGAAATAATGTTTTTATATACACGGTTTGCGGTGACCAACATTGCGGCGAAGTGGATCATCTGAAAAAAAAATGCGGATGGATTTAGTCAAATATAAGTATAAACTAGTCTTTAATCGAAGGATTTTAAAAAATATTCATTTTTCACAAAATGGCGGACAGTCAAAGTTAATGGTTCGATTTTAACGAAAAAAACGGCCGTTTTTTGGCTATAAATCGGCCATTTTTTTCGAAAAAAAAAGATCGAACGATTAAAGACTACATTTTTATGTATTAAATAAGCCTGCAAAATTTCAAGAAGATCGGTTCATTAGTGTTCGAGTAATCTTGGTCACCGACTTCAGAAATGCCATTTTGAGGAAAAAGCGTTTGAAGTTTCAATTTCCGGTCGTTTACACAACGGATTCTTCTCTTTCAACGCTCATATCTCAGTCAATTTTGTTCGGATCGACTTGAAATTTTCAGGACATATTGTCAGATACTTATACTTCAAAAAAATGCAATAAAAAAAATCGATTTTTTCAAAATCGCAAGTGGGGGTAACCCCTTAATCGCTAGTCCCACTAATCGTCACATGCGTTCAAAGTGCTTTAACTACTTATGTAAAGGTTCGTAGACCTTTATTGACTCGACTGTATCTGCATATAGGAATGCAGAATAGTTTTTAGCCGCTTAGTCCCAAACTTTTTGCTTTTCATTAAAACATTTGACAAACAGTTTGAAACATAAATTTGTCTTACACACAACTTTATTAATTCAAAAAATTACACTAATTGTAAATATGGCTTTTACGGCAGTATTATGATTTTTATTTATTTGCAATAATTATACACAACCATTTTATCATCAAACAATTTTTAATATTTTTCGATCGAGTAGTACTCACCTGTGTTCTAGTACCCGACATCGACAGCCGAATCGGTAATCGTCATATATGAAAACTCGTTGAAATTTGCATAAAACTATAATTTTCTATGCGTAACGCAAAACTAAGATTCTTATTTATAACTTGAAGACAAACTTACCCCACGCAAGTCCCGAGGCATTCTCAAATGACCCGAATGTGATACCGTTGACTTTAACCTCCAAATTAAGTATGCGGCCGAAATCTTAGATAGACGCCGTAGCTGAATACAGAGTGTAGAAAGGTCTATGCAAAGCCTGAAGGGAGTGATAGGTCACCTCGTTAGGAACATATCTAACCTAGGTTACCTTAGTCCAAAGTCTAAGGATTTCGAGTTATCATGGTAAGTATGATTTTTGGAAAACTTCCCAAAATTAGGTACTGACTCGCTTATCTCTTATGTTAATGCTATTTTTTTACAATAGCATTAACATAAGAGATATTTTTTTTATTTTTTTACAAGTTTTTAATGATTCAACCCGTCCCATTCAATTAGTTGTGTGGACACAGATGATGGTATTGGTATTTGTCGATTGAATACACATTAAGCCAAGACGCAAATAAATTTTTTGTTACGAATTATTGTCTGTTTGAACATTATGAACGAGTTAGTAACTAATTTTGGGAAATTTTCCAAAAAATCATACTTACCATGATATCTCGAAACCCTTTGGAAGGACTTTGGACTAAGGTAACCTAGGTTCGATATGTTTCTAACGAGGTGACCTATCACTCCCTTAAGGCTTTGCATCGGCCTTCTTAACACTCTGTATATTTTATCTAATTATCAATACGTATACTTACGAATGTGACAATGTAATGCAACAGAGGAGGTATTTACTACGCTTATACAGTAGCGTGCAAAAGTTTCGGGCCACCCTATCTTTCGTGGATATTGCATAGAAATACGATGGTACGGAAAATACAAACGAGTGATGACACTTATAAGTGGTGTCGAGATGCTTGATATTAAAAAAAAAGTGGTATAAACAGTAATATCACTCTTCAACAATTAATTATCCAACAGTTTTTTTTAAATGACTGTGCCAAAGTATTGGGCCATATACTATTGCGTATGAAAACAAAAAACAAAACATTATAAAAGAAACAAAATATGGTTTAGTTTTCTCTCTAGAGTCAATACTTTGTTGCCATGTCCTTAGCGGCGATTACAGCAGCACATTGTCGGGGTATAGACACAATTAATTGCGAGATGCGATCTTGTAGCATCTTTTCCCACTCATATTGCAAATGACCCAATAATTCCGTTTTGTTGGAGTGATTCTTCATTCTAACGCGAACCTTGAGCTCTTACCACAAATGTTCAATCGAACTTAAATCCGGTGACTGCGAGGGCCAGTCGAGAAATCCACTTTTCGCCTTTCAAGGAAATTCTCCACAAGACGCGAAGCATGTTTGGGATCATTGTCGTGTTGAAATATCCACCCATTCGGCATATTTTTCTTTGCAAATGGGAGCATATGGTTTTGCAATATATTTCGATATATTATAGCATCCATATTGCCTTGGATTTCTATTAGCGGAAAACCGTTCTTAGAAAATGCTCCCCAAACTTTAATATTTCCGCCACCATGTTTTACAGTTGGAATTTGATATCATACATCGGATCTGGTACCTGCTGGACGTCTTACGTACTTGCGACCATCACTTCCGAACAACTCAAATTTGGATTCGACGGAAAAAAGAACTTTCCGCCAATTCGATACTGTCCAATGTTGATATGTTTTAGCAAAATTCAATCTAGCCTTCTTATTCTTTGTGCTGATGAGTGGGTTCTTTACACCGATGCGCCCAATTAATCCCACAGCCTTCAGACGTCGGGATACCGTACTCCGACTGATATCAGCAAGATTTGCACTGCGTAATTCTCGCGATATTATTGCTGCAGTTTTTCGCGGATCTATGTCGCACTTTCTTTCAATGATTTTGTCCACGCATTTTGAAGTTTTTCGGGGTCTACCGCTTCGACTTTTATCACACAACGATTTTTTTTTAATATTTCGCAATTATACAGTTTACTGTGCTTTTCCCAATAGATAGAGTATTTCCAATATCACGAGAACTCTTTCATTTTTCAAATAGTTTTAACACAACGTCGCGGACTTCAATTTTTATGTGTTGCGCCATTGCGGCAGAAATAGAACTGATTTTTTCATGGTTCTTTATGTTTCGAACTAACGCTAAAGAAAGCGCGGAAGAAAACGTAAACAAATCGTGTGGCTGGAGAAGGTGAGACAGCGGCCCAATATTTTTGCACACTGACCGAACGCGTTCTACGCTGTACACAAACCATACACTATACAAACAAAATAATATACCACGCTGTTATGCATATCATAGCTCCTTCAAATATTTGAAATGCTGGAGAGGTTCAGGCATTAAATATTTTATCGAATAACTGAGAAAAAAGGTTGGCCCGAAACTTTTGCACGCCACTGTTTGTCACAGATCTGCACGAACGACTGATTTTTATCTTAAAATACTTTTTTAACGTATAAACATGACGACCACCTTACATAATACCAAATACCAAAATGATTAGCTGCATATGAATGTTTTGGTACTCAGCGGTGTTAAGGGGCTATACCAGTGTGACACTTTTAAAATTCGATTTTTTCTTGCCTTTTTCAACAGTTTATACTTTCAAGAATATCATTATCATTTATATAATTTATATCAATATCATTTTATCTTACAAAAATCGATAGTTAAATATTTAAACGCGTTTTTTTTTTTCGAAATGAGATTTTTCAAATTTGCTGACATTGTAACGCAAAGAGCAATTATCCGATTGACTTGAAACTTGAACTGAGTACTCTTGAATATACAGGGTGTCCCAGAAGTAACGTACGCCCTTCTAGCATCTGGTAGGAAAAAAAAATTCTGAGACGAAAAGTCCTCAGTCTTTTTTTGATCAGACGCATAGATAATTAATTATGAATCGAAATAAATAGCCAATCAGGTGCACGCTAGAGCGAAAAGGCAGCGCAGAGGGGAGTGATAGGGGAAGGCGTTGTAATTTCGTGTGCCTGAAAATGTATGCGGAGGGAAAATTCCGAAAGCATGTGTGCAAGTGTGTGTGTGTGTGTGTGTGTGTTTTGTTCTTTTAAGAGGTTTGGCGGGGAAATGCCTCCGCACCGTAGCAAATAATTGCCGTGTGTCGGGCTTGCACCGACTAAAAACCCCCGTTCCTCTACGGCCTTACAAATTCTGAGATTACAAATGGACTTACAAATTCTGATACAAAGATATGGTATGAGTGGTTAGGGGTTCGTGTCGCTAATTTCATCTATGACTGCCTGGTCTTCCGGCGTCGTCTTCTTCCTCGCGCGTTCTGCACGTCGCAACTTCTTCATTCCTGCGGCAGCATAAGCCGATACCGATGTCCATGTGTCTGCTGACTTCAGCATCTATTCCACCAGGTTTTCCGGGGTGATGCGTGTCTCCAGCTGATCCTCGACTATCGCGCGGTAGGTACTAAAACGTGGGCATTGGAACAATGCATGTTCAGCGTTCTCCTCGACTGCTACACATGCTGGGCGGTCCGGGGAATTTTCATAATTAAACTTATAGAGATAAGCCCGGAAACAGCCGTATCCTGAGATCACTTCAGTGAGATAATAGTTGAGCTCCTCGTGTGGATGGTTCACCCATATCTCCACCTTCGGGATTAGTCGGTATGTCCACCTTCCCTTGGTAGAGGCATCCCACATCGTCTGCCACTGCTTGAAACTGGTTGCTCTCGCTTCTGTCCTTACATAGCTGGGGTTTCCCGCTCCCTTCTGCTGATACATCGATCTACGCTGCTCGGCGGGCACTTCAATGGGCAGCATTCCCGCGATAACGTTGATAGCGTCCTCGGAGACAGTGCGAAATGCACAGGCTACCCTCGAGGCGCTGACGCGATACGTTGCTGCAGCCTTCCTGCGGTACTCCTGGATTTTCAGTGCATCAGCCCATATGGGTATGCCATAGGTGAGCACTGAGGTCGACACTGATGACAACAGTTCCTCCTGTTCTGTCTGGGGCCACCGACATTAGGCATGAGTCGCGCTAGTGTGGTAGCCACCCCAGCGGCCTTTCTGCTGATCTGCTCGGTTTGCTCTTTAAAGTTCAGCCTCGCATCGAGAATCACACCCAAGTACCGAATGAACGGTTGGGATGTGATTTCGGCGTTTCCAACCCTGAGCGTCACCGTTTCCATCGGAGTACTTCTGTCGTGTGGGCTGTATGCTGCAGTCAAACAGAAGACATCCATTCCTTTATCTTGGCAAAAGCTTTGCCAAAGAGTGCGGTGATTTGCTCCAGGAATTCGGCGATGACAATCAGCGCCGCGTCATCTGCGAACGCTACGATGGACACTACTTTCGGCAATTGTAATAGCAGCAGATCATTGTACATGATGATCCACAGAAGCGGTCCAAGTACAGAGCTCTGAGGAACTCTTCCAGTCACCCTATATGTCTTCGGTCCATCCTCTGTGTCGTACATGAGCTATCTATTACATAAGTAACTCGCCACTATTCTCCGTAGGTACCATGGTACATCTGATGTTTTTAGGGCATCCATGATACACTCCCATATTGCCGAGTTGAAAACGTTTTTGACGTCGAGAGCGACAACTGCGCTGTACTTCTTGGACTCTCTTGTCCATCGTTTCCCTGCAGTCGACTCCTGCGCCTGCTTTACCACTGTGTTAATGGCATCCAGAGTAGAGCGCTTCTTTCTGAAGCCAAACTGGCCCTCCGCCAGTAGAGGGTCCACGACCTTCTCAATCCTGTTATGGATGATACGCTCGAAGATCTTTCTGGCGGTATCCAGCATAGCAGAGCGGACGATGGGATGAAGGTGCGTCCAGCGGCTTCTTCCCTTTCGGGAGGAGCACTAGCTTCTGCCACTTCCGCTTGTGCGGGAAGATTCCTTCCGTGAGACACGCATTGTACATGCCCAGGAATATTGCCGGTGCCAACTTGATCGCTGCCTTGAGTGCGATATTGGATATCCCATCCATGCCGGGGGCTTTATTGTTGCCCACCCTGGCAATCGCCGTAAGAAGCTCTTCTTCAGTAATGGCTAGGATGCCCTCATCGACGTCCTCCTCGAGCTGGTAGTGCTCCTCGGGTTACTCAGGGAACAGATGTGCAAAATCTTTTCCAGCAGGGCTGCGTCCACAGGCGATGGCATTGGCTGGCTTTTCAGCCGAGTCATTACTACTTTGTATGGCCTGCCCCAGGGAGCATCTTCAACCTCGCTGAGCAGTTCGCCCCAGCTTTCAGCTTTACTCTGCTTGATAGCCTTAAGCTTCAAGCGCGCCTTCCTGTGCTGTTCTTCCAAATCGGGGAACGAGCGTTTGCCTCGAGCTTGTTGCACTAGGCGGCGAGTTCGATTACACTTCCTTCGGAGGCCGGAAATTTGATCGGTCCACCAGTGTCCCGCCGGTCGGAATTCGACATCACGTTTCCGTGGCATTGTGGCATCGCATGCTTCGGTGACCCTCTGCATGACCACCTCGATCTTCTCGATCTTTCCGCTGCGAGGGGGCTGCCGTCAAAAGTTTCACGAAACAAGTCCGCGTCAAACATTTTCGCTTTCCAGCCCTTCCGTTTGTCTTCAGTGCCTTCGCTATTCTGCTGAAGTCTCCGCGGATCTCCCAGAGAATCGCTTGCTGATCACTGTGAGTGTAGATATGACTGACTACCCAGTGGCACTGGTTTCCTCTGGCCCGGCTACTACTCACAAAAGTGAGGTCCATTGTAGACGAGGCTTCACCTTTAAAAAAAAGTGGGCTTTGTACCTGCATTAAGTAGTACTACATCCAATAGAGAATAGCGTCAAGCAGGGCTTGGCCCTTCCTGTTCGTCACTTTACTACCCCATTCCACAGCCCACGCATTGTAATCTCCGGCTATAGCTACCGGGAAGCGTTGTTTAGCGTCTGCGACTAAGTTGTCGAGAAAATTCTCAAACTCATCAGTCGTCAAGCTAGGCGGTGCGTAACAACTGTAGAAATGAACTCCTTTGGCTTTTATTCTCACAAAACCAGTTTCCATCCGACTCGCAAGGTCCTGAAATGGAAGCTTTCCGCAGGACCAAATTGCCGCCTTCCCACTTGCGTCAGATTTCCAGGGTTGCGTGTCTAGATGTCTATATGGTTGCGAGAGTACCGCCAAGTCAGGCTTCAGCTCGTGCACAGTCTGCATGAGAAGGTCCTGCGCGGCTTCACAATGGTGGAGGTTGAGCTAGAGTACTCTCATTTGCATCGTTTTTGGAGTGCCTGGAGAGTCTGGAGAGCCCGCGTATACGCTGGACATCGGCTGCTACCGGCGATGTGGACTGTGTGTGCCTCATCTCCCGCTTCTGCGCATATGACACACTTTGCGCTTGCTGTGCATTCGGCACCTTTGTGGCCAGTGTTATCGCACTTGATGCAGTCTTTAGCCCGGTCGACGCTGCTCTTGCAGTTCCGTAATGAGTGTCCAAATTTCCAGCACTTGAAACATTTTAGTGGTCTCACCACCTCTCGGATTCTGCAATTACACCAGCCGACTCGGATGATTCCTGTATCCAGAAGTTTCCGGGCAGTAGGCACCATGATTCGTATTACCGCGGTAGGAGTCCTGCCATATGCTTTACGCAGAGACTTAAGAGAGTGTTCCGTGGCTGGATAGTCCGGCCCCAAGACTCTCTGTAGGGCCGCCGATATCTCCTCCTTCGTCGCGTCCTCTTCCAGGTCCTTGATCTCCAGATCAACTTCCTGTACTATACTCTGGACCGTTGCTGATTCGCCAAGAACACCTTCGAATTGGTTTCGCAATTCCGGTGCGTTGGCTGAGCTCCCCTTATTCAGAATGATCAGCAGATCTCCCACGTCCGTTCTGCGTACCGTTTGAACTCATTCACCTGCATCCTTGAGCGCCGGATCCTTCTTTATACGACTCAAGATCTCCGCATAGCTCAAGTCACCCTTTTTGTTGATGACGAGAGCGTTGGGCAGAGTCGGCCGTTCGCGAGGTTTCTGCGGCTTCTTCTGAGGCTGCTTGTGGGATATCTTGTGCGATCTTTTCTTTTTTCGTGTGTGCGTGTGGGTGTGCAAGTGTGTGTGTGCCCTAGTGTGAGCGTACGTGCGCACACGCGTGCGCACACGCGCGCGCGCGCGCGCGTGTGTGTGTGTGTGTGCACTTGCGCACATGCTTTCGAAATTTTCCCTCCACACACATTTTCAGACACACGCAATTACAACGCATTCCCCTATCCCTCACCTCTATGCTGCCTTTCCGCTGTAGCGCACACCTGATTGGCTATTTATTTTAATTCATAATTAATTATCTATGCGTCTGATAAAAAAATGACTGAGAACTTTTCGTCGCAGAATTTTTTTTCTACCAGAGCTAGAAGGGCGTACGTTACTTCTGGAACACCCTGTATTTACTCTACAATGACGTAGGATATTTTTGATTGGATGAAAATTGACGATTTGGCATTGAAAAAAACGACCATTTTATAGGCAAGAAAACAGACTTTTTTTTATAACTACGCCATTTTGTTAGATTTGGATATTTTTCGAAAATCCTACGTCACTGTACAGGAAATACCTTCCAGTTTAACGACATTTTTTCCTTTTTCGGTTTCAGCTACTCAATTGGCCGGAATCATGTCAGCAGTGGAGGAACATTTTTTGGCGCCTCCGAAGGCAGCGCATAAGTCGGTTGAATCTCAATATTTTTCTATGAAAAAATTATGTAATATAGGTCAAATATAGCCCAATATATTCTTAGTTTTCCGAAACAATTAATTGAGTACTTTTCTTCCAAAAAAATTCCCGCAAGTCACCCAAAATTTCACCGTTCACACTGGTATAGCCCCTTGAATATAACTTAATTTAAACAAATACATATATTTGAAACAGATCTCTTGGATGGTATAATCAAATTTAAAAAAGACTTTGAGCATTTAAGAAAGACATTAAAAAAGACAAATTTCAAAAAGACATTAAAGACAAAAAATTCATTTACCCCAAATAAGAAAGCATCAAATTAACGCAGTTAGTTGATTTCAATGAATATTTTTTATCAGCGCAGGAACTAAAAGAAAACGAGAAATAGGATCACCAGCACATTCCTTGGTAATCCGTGAAGCAAATTTTGGGCATGGAGATGTTCGGGTGTATTGACGGTACAGAGGGTAGATTAAGACGGAGGGAAAAACGCGACGAATACGTGTCTCGCGCATACCGGGAAAGATGTATAAACGAAACGGGGTAGAGAAACGAAAGTTGAAATGTCTCATGAAAATAGGGTTTTTGCGACTCACCATGTTCTCCCACCCTCGTCCCCGCTATATTTAACGCACAGCTCTTCCCGTGTCTGCGTCTCGTAGTAAACAAATTTCAATAGGCCCGCGCGTAACGAGACGATTGAGTCGCGTGCGTCAGGTTTGTGCTCTTTCCTTACTCACTTCGCGATTGTTCTCGCTCTCTTGTACATTACAAGTGTCGACATTCCATAGAATTCGAATCGACTTTTAATTCGACCCCCCCCCTCCTCTCCCGTAATTTCTATTCGTCTTAATTTCGTCGTAATTTCGATTCGTCTTAACTTCGTCGTAATTTCTATTCGTCTTATGCAGTATTTCCTACTCTATTATCCTTGTTCGCTATGCTATGAGTTTTTTTTTCTTTATACATATTTTTTGTCACGAATTTTTTTATATTGTTTTATTTTCATATAATATTGTGAATTGCGCAATGATAGCAAGCCTAACCTACGGTCCCAATATCTCTGGGTTTGTTTAACTTTATTTATCTACTTCTATAGGTTAACTGTAATTTAACTTTGTATGGTACATTTTGAGGATATTAATGTCAGCATCACAGTTTATTTAGACACTATATATTAATCGTTGATGAATCGATCTCTGTGGTTAGCTGCACCGAAAAAAAATATTCAAATTAACTAATTACTTTTATATGATCCTTTATTATATATCATATGATATATTATATCAATTGCCGTAAAATGGGGTTACTTTTAACAGGTTTTGGAAGTTTTTTGTCGGTAACTTTTTTTTAACCTCCTATATTCCTATCCTCCTATATTCCAACTTTTGTTCCTCCAATAGAACAATGTGTCCTTTGGCTATCAAGTGTGTAAGAAAGTCATGCCCCACCACAATCCCATAATTTTATATATATTTTTTTAAATGTCAAAGTACCTCGAGGTTGAGGTTTCTTTAACAAGACATTGAATTGCAACTTAAGTCAAAAATTAAGAGTGACTTTGACATCATTTTGATAAAAAAATGTATATTTTATGCATTACACATGGAATTAAGGTATACCACTCTAGCGTCCGAAAATAAGATCTAACTTTGACAATTTATTTTGGGAGTATGAAAAAAGGAATAAGATTTCTTTTGATGGGGTTTATTTAACACATATTAAAGTATGAAAAAAAATGTTATTATAATTTTCATACAAAATGGCAGCGACAGAGCCCATCTCGAAAAACGTGTTTTTTTTACAAATAGCTTCACGGGAGGACGGTTTGTCTCGTAAAGTATAAGACTTGGAACAAAAACCGAAAAAAATATAATCTATATATTATTAGCTATGGGACTACGTAGGTATTTTTTTAATCAAATTTTGAAAAAATGGCGCACTTTGAAAGAAATAAATCGATTTTTGCCCAAAAAATAAGCAGTAAATTGTTTATAAAATAAAGTTTGCATTTAATCAAAAAACGGCTATGTACTCCCATAGAGAATGTATTTATGAAGCTACTATCAACATTTCAAATCGATCTATGCAAAGGTGTTCGAGTAATCCGTCCTTCCAGTTTGAAAAACGTGGTTTCGAGAAAAACGCGTTTAAAGTTGTACGAGGCGCCTGAAAGAAGTCCGACGCGTTGCGGCAAAATCGGTCATTGAACCTTTTAAACAAAAAAAATCGCTACAGTACCAATTGTATATTGTTTTTATGACCCCAAAGTATTTTTCAAGGAAAAAAAGAATGATTTTTCCAAAATCCTCGAGTGGTGTTATTCCTTAAATGAAAAACACCGATTTTGTACAAACAAATTGTCATCTTTATTGGGAAAATATTTTACATAAATATATCAAGTACCTAGGGTACTTAATCAGTCTATCAAGATAGGTATTTAATCAGTCTCATAATTATCATTAAGATCGAAATCAACTTAAGCAACATTATAACTGAACTTTAGCAACCTTTTAATAAACGCGTATAAAAAATTTGAGCAAGAATAGAAAAAAAGTTAAAAAGCACTTTGTCAAAACCGTATTTTGATGCTCCGTTAAAGTAGCCGCGAAAACTGTCAAAGTTATCCTTAATGTCAATTTAACCCCGTTTTTCCGCAACTGAAATGTTCGTAAAATCGATGTTTTATTTGATTACACTATTCCAATGGTTTATTTGAAATATACTTGTATATGTATATGCTTTTAGTGATTTTTGTATCTGGTATTATTAACTCTAGATAATATTAAGTCGTGTAGAGTAAATGGACTCATTTACTCAGAGCGTGGGGCACAGCCCGAGACTTCTCCCGCAGGTCATACGTACTCCAAGCGAATATATAACCGAGTTCGCGATATGTATCGATACACGCCACGAGTTTTGCGCTGTTGCTCGTAGTTGCAAAAGGAACATCCTCTCGTATATACCGAAATTGTGGTAATATACAGAAAGTGTTTTTAAATTAATTTTTCGCCATTGAGGATTGTTCACAATACATATAAATATGTATTGTAAATGAAAAAATATGGTACATTTGCTGGCTGCAAATCAAAATACTAATGATTCAAATACAATTTTTCTTTGTTCGTAATCATATTTTCAAATTTAACACACATTTGCTCCATGCAAATTAAAATGTTTTTCAATGTTCAAATCAACAATGTATTTGATTCAGATGCGTATTTATTGAATTGTCCACATCAAGGAATGCTTGAAACGGATAAAAAAATATATGACACAAATAGAATCGTAGTTAGCCGTGAGGCAAAACAAAAAGATTCCACTTTAAGGCATTACAACTATGTGGCGCAACGAAAAATGAGACTGTTTTGGGATTTTTTTTGAGAATGCTACAACATTTATCAAAATGAAGTTTGGAGGGTTTATTCGACATGTGTAGACGTATACAAAAAAAAAAAAAAATGGCGGTTCAGTCGTAGCTACACTAAGAGCGATTTTAGGCGCTCTGCAGGAGGACGCAGTACTTTTATGGATTAGCAGCTAGAATGAAAAAAAAAGCATTTACCGTTTCGCCAAAGAAGTACACACAGTTACTAAAAAATATCGTTTTTTTTTCGCAAAATGACATTATTTCGATTTTTTCACTGAAAAATCGGCCTCACTTTAAATATCAAAAACGCGAATAGTTGATGGATCGTAAAAATCGTACTTCTCTAGAGAATCTATTTTTGAAGCCACAGTTAAAACTTCAAATAAAACAGATAAAAACTGCCCGAATTATGCGACCTTCCGATTTCAAAGTTTAAAGTTTTAGAGTTTTAAGACTGATTAAGAGGGGAGATACCTTTATGCGACGGAAAAATTACTGATTTTCATGATTTTTTAAAATAAAACCGTTCTTCACCATTTTCTAGACTTAGGGTATGTTTTATTACTGCTCTTGGCTGTTACATGGCATTTTTTTTATTAATCTTCAAAAAGACGCTTTGAAATAAAAAGATTGAATTTTCCGAAAAAATGGCTACATTGTGCAGTAAAAGAAGACTTTTTTATTTTCAAAAACTTTTCGAGTCGTGTTTTAGACATTTATTGAGATCTTCATTCATTGTACATCTCTAAACATACTTTGCTATGTTCTTGGATACAGCAAACCTAACATAATATAAATAATCAAAACAAAAAGTAGGCACTTTTATGCAAATCAAATAAGTAGTGAACAAGCAAAATTAAGGTGTTACGTGGGATTCGAAGCCAAAAAAGCATATTATCTCTATTTAAAATAAATATAATATATAAAGTATTTTATTTAAAATGTTGGGCATGTATAAGAGCAACATTTCAGCAATGTTTTTAAAAAAATTCATCCGCAAATTTGGGCAATTCAGGCAGTGTAACCTGGTTTCCAGAAACCCCTAAAAAGTGTCCTTGTGGTGGTCAGGATAACTTATGATAGCTTTATCTGAAATTTTTAAAACCAATTTTTTTCCGTTATTTTATAAGTATAGCTCGTGATTAAACGAATGATTTTTTTAAAAATTGAATTTTGAATTTTTGCAGAGTTGTATGTAAAATAGTTCAATTTTGGTAGAATTTACAATACGCATAGCCTTGTAAAATTAATTGTAATCGAAAAATAAGCCTCGTTCAATACTAGTCAATGCTATTTTGAAGAAGTGAGCAAAATTTCAATAAGATCGATGCATTAGTTTTTGAGAAATCGTTTCTACTGACTTCAAAAATAGTGTTTTGAGAAAAATGTGATTACCTGCGTCACTCCCGGCCGGTCGTTCCCAACGGGGGGAATTCCCAAAGGCACTCTCTCCTAGACTTTTACTTCGATTGACTTAAAACTTCGGGAGAATATTCTAGACAGATTGTACTATTAGATGATAACACTTTTTTAAATAGATTTTTTTTATTTTCAAACCCACGTAATCCCTTAAGGCCTTAAGCCACAGTAACGGGTATAAAAACATGTGCGAATTTAACAATTTTTTTTCTTATGAAAAAGTGATTCACTAATAAAATTAATTACACATCTATTTAGTATGAATATCAAGCTGTTAGAAAAAATATATATACAGGGTGTCCCAGAACTCAACGTTAAGCCGAAACGGGGTGACAGGATTGATTGTAACCATCATGAGAAAAATCAGAAAAAAAATAAAGGAGAAAAAAAATAAAGCAGAAAAACAATAAAGCAGGGCCTTTCAAAGTAGACAAATTTTGAAAATTTTAAATTCATAGTTTAACAAATAGCCTTAATTCTAGGAAACTTGGGTTTGTTTGGGTTTGTTTCACAATAACCGAAAAATGGTTACAGTTTGACCAAATTTATAGGTTTTTCTTAAATGCCCATAATTTTCAAACTGCATGGGATAGATTTTTTTTCGGATTTTTCTCATGATGGTTACAATCAATCCTGTCACCCCGTTTCGGCTTAACGTTGAGTTCTGGGACACCCTGTACATATATATTTTTTTGTCGATGTACAAAATGGCCGACTACTAATATTTTCTTTTGTTATCTTTTTTACCACAATTTTTTACCTAGAACAAAAAACATAAATTCTTGTCAATCCACATTAGAATACCTAGAGAAGTACGTACGGAATTTAAAAAAATATGGTTTATTCAAAAGTTGTAGGTATTTGAACTTAAGAAATGAATTTTCAATAAAAAATTTCGTTATAACTGCTCGTGAAATGAAAAGTTTTCGATTAATCAAAAATTCCGTACGTACTTCTCTGCGAAATGCAATTAGAAACATAACTTTTAAATTTGAAGTAAATAGAGTGAAAATTGTTGAAGTTATTTGTCACGCCAATTGGAAAAAAGGTGTTTTGAGAAGTTTCGAGTAGTCGGCCATTTTGTACATCGAAAAAAAATATATATATTTTCGAACAGCTTGATATTCATACTAAATAGATGTGTAATTAATTACATGAATGAGTCACTTTTTCATATTACAAAAAATTGTTAAATTCGCACATAATTTTATACCCGTTACTGTGGCCTAAGGCCTTAAAGATAGGAAGTTTTATACAGCATAATAGTAGCTACCAGCATCCAAACAAATGGCATAGCTTGTGGCAGGCAGGCAACAACATGGTCACTTTAATTAACGAGATTGCGATTGTTGAAACAATGACCGCAAAAAACAGAGAGTATCTGAAGTTTCATCTTTCAGAGACGATCTTACCTCATTGCAGGTACAAGCCGCGGATGAAAAGGCCCTTTCTGATTCCACACCCGTGGATAATATAAGTTGACACTTCAGAAATATTAAATGTAGGTAATCATATATTAAGGCTGTTAAAGGTCATTTAAATAGAAATAATTAAAATTATGATATTTAAATTTTTTCAACTCTGATATTGAAAAATCGGTAATATTCGAGTCCAATGTCAGATTTCCAATCCGATATTCCGGTTTTTCTATACAATCGAAAATTGGTATCCATGCGTTAGCTACGATACCACAGAGAGTGGATAAAGCATCCGTTCGTTGTTCCGCGACTATTGCGTTGTGCCCGTTGCAAGTGGAACATCAGTAATAGTCAGCCTTTTCGATGCCCCATTGACGGAGCTTTCTCTCTTTCAACGTTAGACCGGATCGTTAGTGGGCATTGTGCACTGAGAAAAAAGCTTATTGATAGTAAAGAAATACATTTAGATGTCACTTTTATAAAAATATTGGCACGATTACGATAGCTTTGGCGCCTTTATTTGACCCTGGTTTATTGACACTTGGCCCAAAATAAGACTTTTTTCAAGAGTGACAAAAATTGAAATTCGGCGTTTAAGGGGGTGAAACAGGGGGTTGAACGTCGAAGCATTATTATGTTTGTGGTTCCCAATTTTGACCATGCAGCGTCCATATTCGATAGAAAATGCGACTTTTTCGCAGGGTAATGAAACTCGAAAATGCGGCTTTAAAGGATTGAAGAGGAGGGTGTTAAAATTTGGCTTTACATATATTTGAACATCATTTTTTGTTGTATCTTTTATTTTCTCCGTGAAAAAATTCCTTTAAAAATAAACTTCCGAAAAACTGTTACCTCCGATCGGCTTCAAATTTGGCACAGGCTTTCTTTTTGACGATATAAGAGACCCTATGAAAAGGAATTTTGGCGTAACGCAATATTTTTTGTAGATATTGAATTTAGAAAATCGGTAATTTGCTCAATCATGTATCTACAAACATGTAATACATACGTTAAACGCCACTACTACCACAAACACATACGTGGGCGAGGAGCACATTTCATGTGTATGCGTAATCGTTAAGTGAGTTTGGAGCACCTTCGATGTGTGTGTGGAATCGTTGGGTGAGTCTGGAGCACCTTCGATGTGTGCGTGGAATCGTTGGGTGGGTCTGGAGCACCTTCGATGTGTGCGTGGAATCGTTGAGTGGGTCTGGAGCACCTTCGATGTGTGTGTGGAATCGTTGGGTAGGTCTGGAGCACCTTCGATGTGTGTGTGGAACCGAGTTTCAGAAAAGCGAACGACGAATTACGACAAAACAATATGAAACGCAGGGCGAATTGAATGTACGTCGAAAATCGAAAAAGTACATTTTTTTCCTCTTCGGAGCGCTGTAAATCCGAAACTAAGGCTTAAAATGAAAAAAGTTATTCCTCTTTTTCGTATTGTTTTGGCCCATTTTTCATAACCCAACTATAAAATGCAGACGCCAAAGATACCGTAATCTCCCCAAAATATTCATAAACTGTTACAAAATTTGTTGGTCGTTAAGAAATATTCGTGTTTTCATGACACCATTTTATAGCCATAGTATTTCTTTGAAACGAATGACTTAATAACTTCTATTTCTCAACTGAGTAGATGTTTATGGTCATCGAATAACGAGTTGGAATTGTGATATGATAATACAGTTCAAAGGAGTAGAGATTTGGTAAAAATTAATATATTTAAATTTGGGACCGTTAACGTATAGTTGCCGCGATTATCCTGTTTTCAACGCAAATAAACATGTCACCCCGCATAACTGATCTTCATTCAAAACGACTATCTCAATCTGAACGCAAATAATGATTTATAAACTATTAATGCATCTGTTTTTAAGATACAGATTCTTACACAGTAGTTCTTTCAGATAAGGCCTACAATTATTACAAAATGTATATTCGGTAATAATGAAAACACCTTCTCAATAATCAAACAACCTTGTCTCAGATAATGATTTGTTAATAGTTAACAAATCTGTACTGGAGATTAGTATCGTACATTTGGCAAGACCGTTTACTTTGTACGCTGCCATAGCCCTTTGTCGCACAAGCTCGTTCGTGCGCAGACGCGACGTAGATACGATCGAGGTACACTGGAGACTGCGTGACCGCTTGTTTACTTACCTAGAGAATATCCGTTTGTGACCGTGAAAACGTGAATTTATTCTCTGCGCCGTTGGCATCAATTAAAGATTTGCTTGTTTTGTGGGACCTGCAAAATCTTTAGGAAACTTTCGAAAGTATATATAGAGAATATTGAATTATGCATTAGGTCGACCGGCTATTTTCTATGAGAGTTGTTCCTTGCTCTACGATGTATCGATGCTACCATCTTTCTCGTCCTCCGATCAACCGACTTCCCGCGTAGAAATTGTGCTAGCTTGTCGGATTTACGACCTAGTAAATGGTTCGCCCAATTAAGCTCATACGAACGGACCAATGGTTCGCTGGCTATGAGCTACTAATATTGTGAATGTTTTGTTATCCAGCTCTTGTTTAGTCACTGCCCAGCTGTTCTTAGTCACAAATGACAAAGTGAGGTTATGTGACGACATGTAGTTCCGTCGAGCGAATGACTCATGGTTGGCTAGCCGACTTAAGTTTCAGATGGCTTTGCAAAAGAAAAAAAATGCTTCAGTGGGCATGTCGCCATGACCTAGCCAACACTGGATAACTACAACAATTGTTTTAATCATCTAACATTGTGTAGTGTAACATATGTAGACGGTACGGAAATTCAGAAATTATAGAAGTAGAACTGGCTCAGTGGACAACGTCAAATCTTATCACTCAGAGGTTCCGGGATCGAAGCTACGTTACGGCGTAAGTGTTCGTCTGGGATAATTTAAAATTGAACCATTAATATTTTTACAGCATAAATATCATAACCCTAATCCATGAACAACGAAGAATATCGTAAACGGTTCCAATTATGTAAATAATGGGGAAAAAATCCCGAAAATATATATTTATATAGCTACATTTTTTTACATTTAATCACCACCTAATTTTTTGGTTCCGGTTACTACCTGGAAAAACTAGGTCATAATATTATACTAGATCTAGGTCAGGTTAGGCTAGGTCAGAATAGGTCAGGCTAGGTCAGAAATAGTATACAGCCGTGAGATATTTCTTTCTATCTAGTCACCAACTAATATTTGTATTCAGTCACTAGAGGATCAAAGAGTTACAAGGCTGGATAGTCAATAGCTAAGACGGCTAGCTAATGGCGATTCGAAACATAAGTTTAATAGCTTGTGGCTAGGCGGTGATCAGTTACGTTTTCCACTAGGGTTGCTACTTGTAGACGATAAGTCGTTGTCCAACGATTTGTCCTGTACAACTGACAACGCACAACTCTCATGTTCCATGAGAGTTGTTCCTTGTACACTTGCTCACTAGCACTATAGAGCCACATTGATTTAACTGCACATTCATCTGCCGACAATCAATGAATGCCACTCCAAATATTCATTTGGCAACTAGGTACACGAATCTTGATTTGTGCGAATATAAAATATCGTTCACTCAACCATCCTTTACATCTGGGACAACTTTTCCACTCATCTCATTGAATAAACTGAGGCGTTAACGCTTCAGTTATAGGAAACAAGTATTTATAGTATATTAATACGAAACATTGGGTTAGACCAACTATATATCTATTGGCTGTTAAGAACAGGTATGTTCCATTAATGTGCCCATTTCTTCACTATTACCAAATCTCTATTTGTGACAATTCAGAGGCTCAAATGAATGATTCATTAACCGTAAGAAGTATTCATTTCGCCATATGCAACTTGATCATTTGTTGATAGGTAACAAATCCTGGTGCATAGAAATATGTTATCTTCTCAGTGTATAACAAGTGGGATAAATGAATTACCGATGAGATTCAAGGAGCACCCTGTATAAAAAACACCGCAGAGTAGAGTGTTCGAAGGGGGTTGTACGAGTTACATTGTATGCGGTGGGCGGTGGGGAACGCGTGACTCGAAAGGACCGAGGGGAAAGGACAGGGGGGAGAGAGAGAGAGAGAGAGAGAGAGAACAAAACGGCACTTTATACGTGTGTGCGTGGAACAAAACGGAGCCATACAAGAGATGCTCGAGAAAGCTCGTCGAGCGAGAGCGAGCACCCGATCGCACACTCGACCATTCCGCAGGGGGATCGTATTTTAAGAAATTGTAGGAAGCGCGAGTCCGGCGAACGGGACGAAAGCTGCGTGTGGCTGCTACTAGTATCTCTCTCTCTCTGTATCTATCTATCTATCTATCCCTATCTCTCTCCCTCTCGCTTCTCTCTCTTTTTCTCTTTTCGCTTCCCGCTGCTGTCTCTTCGCGGATCTTTCTTCGTCGCGTTTCACACCGCAGTCTCTCGTATAGAAATTGTGCGTGCTCCACGGGCGAGAGAAGCGCGTCTCGCGTGCGTACTCGCCGGTTGCGTGTGCGTCGCTCGCGCGACGCGCCAGTGCGACTTGCGATTGCGGTCGAGACTTACCACCCTCAAGCCTGCGCGCGGAACATCATCGCTTTTCCATGATACCACGTGAAACTAATATACGAGTAGAATCAGTACGTTCTCTGCCGCATATCTCTCTCTCTCTCTCTCTCTCTCCCTCTCTCTCTCTCTCTCTCTCTCTCTCTCTCTCTCTCTCTCTCTCTCTCTCTCTCTCCGCCCATCACGCTCTCTTTGTTTCCAAATCGTAGTGTCAATAAAAATAAGAAACCTCATACGAGTGAGATCGGGGCTACAAAACGTTTTTTTTCGTGACCTTTTTCCAGGTGTGTCCCGGGGAATCTTTTGGAAAGTGCGCCACTAGATCGGATGATTTTTTGCCTGGTTTATATATATGTGTGTGTGTGTGTGTGTGTGTGTGTGTGTGCGCGCGCGTGTGTGCGTGCGCGTGTGTGTGCGCGCGCGCGCGTATGTGTGTGTGTGTGTGTGTGTGTGTGTATATAAACCAGGCAAAAAAGTCTTCTGATCTAGTGGCGCACTTGCCAAAAGATTCCCCAAGACACACCTGGAAAAAGATCGCGAAAAAAAAACGTTTTGAAGCCTCGATCTCACCCGTATGACGTTTCTTATAAATATATATATATATCAGCAAAGAATAGCAAAAAGTCCCAAGTGTTTACGCAACGAGAAATAATCAAAGAAAGTGAACATTCCGATGGATCATAATCAAAAGTGCGAGTGTGTAAACGCGTGTGCGGGCGCGTCTTTGTACGCCGATCTGGTAGGTGCTGCGACAACGTGAACAGTGATATATTCGCGCGATCTTCCCAAGTTTATCTTCGGATAGTTTGCGTTTTTCAAATTATCATTATTATTATCGAATTCTCCATGATAATTTCGAGAATCGCGTTCAGCGCCAGGCGGAAGAAATTCCATTGGTATTGACGTCGTCGAGTGTTACGGGACAATATCGGGCGCCCGAATTCCGTCGACGAAGATACCGCGTGTCGAGGAATATTTTTCAGTGTCGGCGATCAACGTGTAATTCGTGAGTGTTGCCCGATAGGAGCTTACTCGTTGGCATAGAAGTTAGCCGCGGGCGCATCGAGGAATCCAAGTATACGCGGGATATCATACACGTGACGAAGCGAAAGGAGAAGAGTAGTGGAGAAGCGAAGCGAAGTGAGACGGAGTGAGACGTACACACAGCCGATGTGAACGGGAGAAACGGTCGAGGAGCGAAAATCCCGGCGCTGCGGCTAACGGGAACAAGACAAACGATAAATATGCGAAGAGAGGCATCGCCGAGGCGATATTTCGTTTCGTGGGGACTAGCGGTGTATTACGCGCGAACGAGGGCCCTCCGATGATGGCGTCGTCTGCTGATGACAAGCCAACTTCTGTCACAACTTGGAAAGGTCCCGCAGCGCCCAATGACTCGGTACTCGTAACAACCGCGGGAATAGTTGAGGACGCTACCGCTACGAGCAGCACCCTCGTTGGTCACATGTCACGTGGAACCTCGCGGTGGTTCGGTCATTGCCACGGAAGCAGATCGCAGTGTCGCGGCGATTGCGCCATCTCGAGGATAAAGAGACTTGCGGTTGTTTAAAGTTCGGATTTTTTTCACGTGGCGAGAAGAAACGAGAGTCACGAGAAAGAAGCTGGAAGACTCGAGAGAGAAATTATCGAGAGATTCGTGCCGAGGCACATTTTGGAATGTCACCAGCGCGTTCGTCTTCCAAGGAGTACCGCAAAGAGGAGATTCATCGAGATTAAACGAAGATCCGGGCGTAATATCCGGCAAGACCATTGAGCTTCCGCGGGTGTGAATAACGGGTAGGGCGTGAATATTTCCAGTTGAGAAAGGGCCGATCATCGGGCTCATCGGGGGTGGGTTTTGCTCGGTGGGAGGAAGAGGCCCCACGGATTTTCCCGGTCGGTCTAGCCAGTCATAGTCCGTGGGTGTCGGGGGGTTGTTGGGTCCACCACGGGGGCGGGGGTGGGTTCGCCCCTGCTTGTCTTCGTCGTCGCTCTCCTGGGGCTGCTGGGTCACTGTATTGCCGGGGCGGCGACGGCAACCGAAAACACGTCGCCTCTATCGTCGTTGTTGCTGTCGCTGGGACGGTCCGCGTCGTCGCCGTCGCCGTCGCGTTATTACGACGATAAAAACAACGAGTCGATCGAAACGAGCGCGACGACGGTAATCATCGGCGAAGCTCGTTACAACGGGCCTCGTCGCTACGGCGGAACGATCCTTTTGCGCTCTTTTTTCCGCAACGTGGAAGACTCGGGGGATCCGTTTAGGGGCCGAACGCGACAACTGGGGGAAGCGCCGATTTTTACGATCGAGGAGGAACAGGAGCGGAAGGAGGAGGACGCCTCGGGGCTTGCTTCGTTAACGAGAACGCGACGGACTATTGGTGATCCGTTGGTGATCGTAAGGTGGTCCTCGCCCGCGTCGCCTCGTTATACGGAAAGTGGAAATAATCGGGGACAAGGTCGGCCGCCGAGACGCGACGCGAACGTGACGGAAAGCCCACGGCGCCGATTGCGTCATTCGCGAGTAAGAGGACGACGAAGACGAAAGAGCGCCGATTGGGACAGCGATAAGGCGAGTAAGCGGGAGGACAGCAAACACCGTCGAAACGGCATTGCCGATTCGTTTGGACGGGAATCGCCGATCTCCGTACGGGGACACTCCGCGAGTATCCCGACGAGTTACGACGATCCAAGGGACGTCGCAAACGAGCCGAATGAATCGACCGGGGTCACCCTCGATGCCGATCGTACAAGCGGCCTTGCGCTGTCAACGAACAAAGTGGCTGACGTCGAGGACCGAGGAGGAGAGAAGAAGACGAGGTGCAGCGAACGTGGAACATTTCCAAAACCACCAGGGACGAGGGAGGAGCGGCGAAACTATAGGGACGATAAGCGGAACGGCCCTAGAATTCGGCAAAAAGACATTGATGCTTACGGACCTACGGCTGCGACAGCCGATTTCGCGGGTAAAGTGGCGACGACGCGGCCGATGAACGATCGCAGTAACGATTGTCCCGGTGAAATTATCAATAACGGTAGTAATCGTAATCGTAAACGTCAGAGAAAGTACATAGGTGAGAAGTTTAGCGAGGCCGATTACGATGATCGTACGTCGATCGCGACCATACACACCGAGGAGGAAGAAGTCACGGCAGCATCTACGGTAATTGCGTCGAGTGCGAGTGATCGAGATAACGCAGGACTTTACGGGAAGAATGAGAGTGTATTGGAGAGGAGGAAAAGTAGTCAAATCGCCGTGCCGATGACAGCGCGTTCTTATAGCCAAGGCGTGGCGACTGGAGTGCCGGGACGTTCGAGAAAATGGCCGGATGTATCGGCCGCTGGTAACAGCACGAGAAAACTTACGGAATCGTTGGAGAGGCGGAGATCCGGCGATAAAAGCAGCGAGAACGGCGTCAAGGTCATCGCGCAGGGACAAAACGGCACTGTGACGAAAACGAAGGATGTAACGACGACGACAACAACAACAACAACAACGGCTAGGACTACAACGGAAGAAACGCAGTCTTCGACGCAGTTGCCACCACCGACTCAAGATACCTCTATGGAAGCACGTGAGTCTTGACT
Source organism: Ophion obscuratus (assembly GCA_964007375.1). Taxonomy (NCBI): domain Eukaryota; kingdom Metazoa; phylum Arthropoda; class Insecta; order Hymenoptera; family Ichneumonidae; genus Ophion; species Ophion obscuratus. Next base: position 37,204,214 of record OZ023319.1, on the reverse strand, counting down.
CGTTTACAATTATTTGACTGTTTCGATTCCTCATATCTTCTTTACACGAATGCTTCCTGCCACACGGGCGAGATAAAATGTTTCTCAATTTCTAACCGAACGTCTTTCACGCAGCCAACGTCACGTATTCCCGCGTAGAAATTTTGATAGGATCCGATTCAGGATGTTGTTAGATTGCCTGACTGCCCTGGAAGGCACTTATAAGGTAACCCGCCAGTGCCCTGCTAGAAAGTGTAACATTTTGCCACATATGATATTTATCTGGTTGCCTGATCAGGCCGTAATCAGGTTGCCCAATTACGTTTTTGTGATGTACCCTGATAAGGTAGTTATAATATTGTACGATCAGATCCATATAATATTGCCTTACGTAGCCAGTACACAAACATGCTCATACATTGTATGTATTGTATATACATACTCTACAGTATATGTGTGCAAAGCCTAAAATGTATTTTCAATATATATATATATACACATATATTGATAAATTATAACTTTTTCCATCACTGTATTTTATAAAGAATACGTTATAAAATACAGTAATGGAAAAAGTTATTATTAGGGAAATTAAGAATAGTATATGGATAATTATAAATAATATCCCGTTTCGAAACACGGATCAGTTATAGGCGAAAATATATGCTGGTTCGAATTATTCTTCTCGTTTGGGGTGCAGACACACACCTTGTAAATTAGTTCGTGTTTTACAGGCATGATCTTTGTGAAAAAGAAAAGTTTAAAATAACAATAGAATAAATATGCAATACCTATAGATGTACATTTGTAGTTTACGCATTAATAACGTGATAAACATCATATATACTTTTAGGTTATACACACCTTATTCCCACGGCGATGACACATTTGGAACCCTGTTTCGTCACAGTCCAAACACCTTTTTTACGCAACATTTAAAATCGTCAAGACTTGAAAGACGATTCGCTGCCGAATGATAATTTTGATGTGGGATATAGGAGGTTATGTGTGTTGATGGAATGCTGAGGCAGATCTCAATAGGGCATATATAGAACGCACAGATAAGGCATGCCGTAACAAGATTTCCATGGAAGCCGTCTTACAGCGGCTACAGGCTATCCTACTGTGGCCCGAGCAGGCAATACAAAAATAGCCCTAGTAAGGCTTGGCCTAATATGGCCCTATTGAGGCTTAGCCTAATACGGCCCTATTGAAGCTTGCCTCAGGTCTTATGGGGCCTTATGAGGCGAAGCCTCAATAGTACCATATCTTGCTAGGGCCATTTTAGTATTGCCTGATCGGGCATAACTATGTCTTTTGTACCCGGATCAGTGGAACCGTAGTACGGAAGTAAGAAGGCAAGCTCAGGACGAAGTAACCCGAAACGAAATTTTCAGCCTATTGTGCCCCTCCCGATCCTCACAGTGGTAGAAGATGAAGGCAGTAAAGTAACTTCGTATTCAATATAAAATGAGCTCCTACTTAACGCCTAGAATGGGAACAAACTTCCCTTTTCTCCACTTGCAGGCGCGAAGGAGGACGTTGCTTGGCATACGTATACACGCACACGCATACACTCTATTACGCATATAGAAATACATATGCCTGAATACGGGCATACATAGACACACGTATATACTCGCACACACACATGCCTAAGCATACACCAACACACGTATACTAGTACACATACGTATGCATGCGTGCCTGCTATAGGGATCCGCGTATACATGCATACGTGAGGGCAATTCCTGTCAAAAATATTGTAACTGTTTCCTCAAGATCCATTTCTTTCACTTTGGAGATTTGCTGCAGCTGCGGGGGCAAGTTTGAACCGAATGCGAAAGGTTCGCTGGGTGGAGATAATGGAAAGGCCATTGGAAAAGTAGACCTCTACGGCGAACGCACAGTCCTACCTAGTCCAACGCAGGACGGTTACTGAAAATTATCAGACCCGCCCTTTCGAGTACCGCAATCCCCTCCCTCGTTTCGTCGAAACAGCCAAATTCGCGATAGGTCCAAACGCAATCAAAAGAGGAGCTGCAACGACTTCAGCTAGGTTAGGTAGCAGTATAAGGGCCTATGCAGGAGATAAGCAGCAAAAGAAGTGCATGTGGCGGCCCATAGTAGGACTTCTAGCAGTAAACAGACTCAAGTGAGGCTAACACAGGATCAAAGGCCATAAAAATAGGCTAAAATTCGACTCCGCAAGGTCGCCTTCTTACTCCCACACTACGGCTCCATTGATCCAGTGGACATGCTGCACCGATCAGGCATGCCTTACCAGGGTATTCCCAACCGCAACATGATAGCAGCCTGGTCAGTGTTCCGGCTGTCGGAGCAAATTTTTTACTCGGGTTGTTCACACGGTGTTCTATTCTTGGCTCATCTATTGTCCACAATTGCTTTAGCACGGCACGTTTTTTTTCACAATTGCATGCGCACCAGAGTCTCATCTTCAGTTTCACAACCTGTTACTCTCCGTTACGCCCTGTCGTGCGAAACTCTGCGCTGTCACTGGAAGTTGAAAAAGAAAGAAAGGGGAAAAAATTCCTCGTTATGGCCCGTTTCGTTTTGTCTTTCGGCGGTGTTCGGGGCCCCGCGTTCGGGCAGCAGGACCCTCGTCGTGAGCCCATCAGCCGAGCCCAGGCTATTTTTAACTATTCGACAAGGCAAAAAGTGTCCGACCGTCACCTTCTCTTCCTTCAATCCTTCCTAACGTCCTCGTTGCTCACCTCGCTCATCCCATACCAGTCCCTACTTTGCGTATCCACCTTACCACACTTCATTTCCTTTCCAAATGGCTTTTGCGTCCTTCTCCGAGGTGCAAGGACGAGACTGCGACGCGGCCGGGGTCGCATCTCGCGTCAACTCGTTGAAAAGCGATAAAAAAAAGGAACAGTCAGGAATTCACAGTAGGATTAAAAAGGCGAGGAAAAGTTACGGCCGTAAAAACGGCATCCTCGGCATTCGACGGTGTCGCAATGACAGCATCTCTCCAGTCCTTATCTCGACGATCCGAAGGATCCATAAATTGCTGCTTCCTCTTTTACACTTTTGGCGATGATTTTCATATTTCGGCTGCGTTAGCATCGTTACGAAAAACGCTTACCAAACGAGAGACAAACGAGGTCTGGCAACTCGGTGGAGACTACGAATTAGGAAGCTCTGGATTGAAGGGGGGGGGGGGGTTAGGGTACTATTCGGAAGTTCCCAGCGAATTCCTACACGTGTCAAGCTTTGCTTCAGCATAGAGTGGTAGGGAAGAAGGCGTGGTTAACGCGCTTAACCCCTGATCTTTGGGGAGGTTATATCTGTCGGAATGTGTTACCGAAGGATGACCCAGCCAGGGTCTGTGTAAGCAAATCGGGGCGCGCGAGCGTATCAGACTGTAAGAGTAAGTGGAAAGCCGTGCTGTAAGCACATCAGATGGAGAACGGACGCTGGAATTTCGCGAATCTTTGCATCTCGTGCAGCCATCCCTACCCGTCAATCTCCCGGCTTTGCGTTTCCATGCCGGTGCACCAACTTTTACCAAGATTTCATCGTCCTTGAACTCATCGAAGCTGTCGTTTTCTCAAGGGATGGAAGAAAAAAGAAATTGGGAGTAAGATAGATTTTCCGTCCGCTCGATCGATGGCCATCTTCTTTGAGCTCTTTCGGAGGATCTTGTGGGCCGAGACACACAGGGAGCTTCGCTCGCTTCGTCACTCCGCGTATGATTCAGCCAGCTATTTTTTTCGCACACCGCGCTCTCGTCGACCGGCGCACGAGCTTGCTCGATGCCAGAGCCAGTAGCATATTCTCTATATAAGACGAGCGAATGGAAAGCGCACATATTCGCAGACTGGAGGCCTCATCAACCGCACCGTGTATAAAAAAACGTAGTGCCCTCCGGAGACTTATATGCACACGCGTATTTTTCTCTCGCGACACCTACAAGACAATGTACGCCACATACCATAACCCCCTATCTGTCGCTCTCTCTACACGGGAATTTCGTTCTCCGGCGAAAAATCGCGCTTGAAGTGCATCGTTTGAATATCAAGGCCTTAGGCCACAGTATCGGGTATAAAATCATGTGCGAATTTGAGAATTTTTTTCGTATGTAAAAGTGACTCACTCATAAAATTAATTACACATCTATTTGGTATGAATATCAAGGGGTTACGTTTTTTTTTTTCGATGTACCAAATGGCCGACCACTAATATTTTCTTTTGTTATCTTTTTAGGCACTCCGCGGCGTGCCATTTAGCATCCACGATTTTTTACCTGGAACAAAAAACAAAAATTCTCGTCAATCTACATTAGAATACCTAGAGAAGTACGTACGGAATTTAAAAAATATTTTTTTATTCAAAAGTTGTAGATATTTGGAACTTAAGAAATGAATTTTTAGTGAAAAATTTCGTTATAACTGCTCATAAACTGCTCATAAAATGAAAAGTTCTCGATTAATCAGAAATTCCGTACGTACTTCTCTGCGAAATGAAATTAGGAACATAACTTCTAAATTTCAAATAAATCGAGTGAAAATGGTTAAAGTTATTTGCCACGCCAATTGGAAAAAGCTGTTTCGAGAAATTTCGAGAAGTCGGCCGTTTTGAACGTCGAAAAAAAAAAATTTCTAACAGCCTAATATTCATACTAAATAGATGTGTAATTAATTTTATGAGTGAATCACTTTTTCATGCGAAAAAAATGGTAAAATTTTTTTGAATGTTAAATTTTGTTAAATTCTTAAACTTTTTCGTAAACATTTTATTAGACGCAATTTTATTTTTCGCTTAAAACTAAACGAACCATCCGCTGTGACGATGAAAATAAAATTTATCAGTCGCGTTCAGTATTCTTTATTTTTGGCAATCAAGATACTCTTTTCGCGAAGGGCCGTATTTTGTGGGGCCATAAGGAGGGGCCCTCCTGAACCATTGGTAAATTACAGTGGCTCTTAATCAAAGCAAGTCACAATCAATTATTATACCTGATGATAAACTGGAATAAAAAATCACGCAAGTTTAGTAGATATAGACATTTTCTCAGAACAGTCGCGGCTATGAAAATTCTTCCGCTAGTCACTTTTTTCTAAGTTTTATCATTAATATTTTCTTGAAATATTCGGTGACACCCTGCTTTTATTGTCGTTATGGAATCTTTATATTTTTACACGCGTGATCCGTCTATATCAGACATCTAGAGTTATTTAGTGTATAAATTATGAAATGTGGCCGGCGTGTCATCTCCATAAAGCGCCGTATAAATGAGATGATTTTTAGAGTCGTAATTTTTCGTTAAAATTTCGGCAACCCGTTTAAAGTTTTACCAGTATACCCGAATGCATTTTTACTTGTTTATAGACAAAAAATCAGTTACTGGCAAAATATTCGAGCTCGTGAAAGGACTACCTTGAACTTGCCAACGATCGGAGGAACTTCGGGCAATGCACCAGACGTCGATATTTTTTCATTTTTTTTTCTCGCCAAACGTAATTTTTCCGTGGAACCGTGAAAAGAAAAAGTTCTTTTTTTTTTTTCGTTAAAATACGACGAATCTCTCTTAGTACGAGTGAAAGAAACATGCGAAGGTTTTGAGGGATGCATATTTGCGAGACACCCCGTAGCGCGCGTCGCACGTGTTGAGTTCTGGACGGATCCCAAGCGAATGCGCGTGTGTATACTCCGCCGGGCATGAGTGAAGGAGAGCGAGAGGGAGTGCGGGTCCGAGAGAGGAATGACTAAATGGCCTGACTAACCGGCCGGGCACTTCGAAACTCGGCCCTATTTTCGCCGTTCTCGAGAAAAGAAGTGACTCTCACTACTTCGCTTCTCGCTATCGCTTCTCCCGTGACACGAATGAGAGAAGAAGAGACCGGGCTAAAGAGAGCGAGAGAGCTTGAAAAACAAGAAATAGACGAGAATACGAATAAGACCGAGACGAAAACGAAGAAAAGCCACCAAAAGAGAGAGGGAGAGAGAGAGAGAGAGAGAGAGAGAGAGAGAGAGAGAGAGAGAGAGAGAGAGAGAGGATTTTACACCGGTAGGAGAGCCGGGTCGCGTACGCAGCGGCGTGCGCGCGGATGTGCTTCTTGGCATGGGCGGCCGTTGACACGTGCGAGGTTCCTCCACGTGCTCTTGAGAATACTTTTGCCCAAAGCACTGCTATATAGTGCCAGACAGTCCCGCAACTCCTATAGAATGAATCTCCGACAAAAAATACGAGACAAACAACTTACTTCGAGCGAAAGGACAACACGAATAATCCAAAACCATTGACTCGTATGGGCCATCGCGTCAGCGCACCGAGCACCTGTACGTACAATGCCACATGGTCGGTACCGTTCACTCATCAAGTGGACTACACTGCAAAAACAAATGCAGCTTTCATACATTATAGGTGTGTTAAGGGGTTACCCCCACTTGCGATTTTGAAAAAATCGAATTTTTTTTCTCGATATTTCGAAAGTATAGTATCTTAAGAATATACTGTGAAATTTTCATGCGGAAATTCCCAATATTATAGCTTCTACAGCCCATTAAGGGGTTACCCCCACTTGCGATTTTGAAAAAATCGATTTTTTTTCGATATTTCGAAAGTATAGTATCTTAAGAATATACTGTGAAATTTTCATGCGGAAATTCCCAATATTATAGCTTCTACAGCCCATTAAGGGGTTACCCCCACTTGCGATTTTGAAAAAATCGATTTTTTTTATTGCATTTTTTTGAAGTACAAGTATCTGAGAATATGTCCTGAAAATTTCAAGTCAATCCGAACAAAATTGACTGAGATATGAGCGTTGAAAGAGACGAATCCGTTGTGTAAACGATCGGCTAATTGAAACTTTAAACGCGTTTTTCTCAAAATGGCATTTCTGAAGTCGGTGACGAAGATTACTCGAACACTAATGAACCGATCTTCTTGAAATTTTGCAGGCTTATTTAATACATAAAAATGTAGTCTTTAATCGTTCGATTTTTTTTTCGAAAAATTGGCTGTTTTATAGCCAAAAAACGGCCGTTTTTTTTTCGTTAAAATCGAACCATTAACTTTGACTGTCCGCCATTTTGTGAAAAATGAATATTTTTTAAAATCCTTCGATTAAAGACTAGTTTATACTTATATTTGACTAAATCCATCCGCATTTTTTTCAGATGATCCACTTCGCCGCAATGTTGGTCACCGCAAACCGTGTATATAAAAACATTATTTCATTGACGGCCATTTGCCACTAAACAATGTAATATTTTTCAATAAAAAAATTACTGAAAGTTCTTCAAGATGTGTTCTTTAAGATAGTATATTGATCGATTAAAAAAGTTTTGTAGTTTTCTTTAAAAAAATTCATGAAAAAGGCCTTTTTTGCGCTGCAAGTGGGGGTAACGCCTTAATGGCTGTGACACTTTTTACACGTTTTATCATTTGTAAAAAATAATTCTGTAAAAATAACATGGATAGATGCGTTCAAACAACACACTTAGGTGTGTTATTTACTTGCACACGTTAAAACGTGTAAAAAGTGTCTACAGCCATTTACACACTCAAAGTGTGTAATAACAGCACACTTATTTTTGCAGTACTGTATAGACATGGGATTCGTCGGAATAATAAATTGAATAACAAAAGCTTTTTATCGTCGAAATATATGAATTTATTGAACTGTACTCAACAGTACTTATGTACTCTGTTGTATGTATGAGAGGTGTCACTGTTTTTCTTGTCTTCGCATAAGCTAGATTTTTGTACAGCTTCACGATGACGGCCGCATTGTGCTTGTCGGTGATGGCCTCGACACAAAAATACGTCGCTAAAGATTCAATGCAGCTATCGAGCTTTTGGAAAATGGATTCCATTTTCAAGTCCTTCCACGTGACAATCTCAAGAATAATCTATAAATGAAGAAAGCGTTAAGATCAAATGTGATCTTTAATTAATCGGTTAATCAATTGATGTCAGATCAACTAATGAGTTTCACGTGACGCCGTAACGAGGGTGATTTTTCAAACATATGATCAATAACTCGCAATTAACACACTTAAACTGCGTTGCGTTTTCCCGTGTTATTTTTGCTCGTGTGTTGCTATCAACGTGTGTTGTTTAGTCCTATGTGTGTAAATATGCGTCTTGTATGTTGATTCTACACGCTTTATGTGTGTTCAAGTAAGCGTGTTATTGATGGAGACAGCAACGAAAGTGGGTAATAATTTAATGCGTAAAAGTTGCATATTTACATGTGCATTTTTAACGCAACATTGCAACGCGCGTCTAGCCTTGATGTTATGTTACTTCTGCATACTTTGAACACACGTTAAACACGCCTAGTTTTTGCAGTGATAGAAAGCGAAAATAGGCCGAAAATGGGATGAAATTCAAATGCCATTTGTGTAACACCGAAACAACATACATACATTTTCTTTTTTGCAAAGTTTTTATTGGGCTTTTGGCTATTAAATTCAGTGGTTGAGGTTTCAAAAATATAAATATTCAAGGGTGATATGGACGGATGAAAAAGACCACACGTCTCATGCACTGCTCCCTCATTGACACGATGCTGAGTGACCGGTTGAAACTTTCGGCAATTCCCAAACGCCATTTTCTTCGGGGGATGTTCCTCCACCGACTGAACCTAAAGTTGTCGAAAAAACATCAAAATTAAATAAATGACGGCTAAAATTTGAAAAACGTTGCAAAACGGATGATATTTGTTGTAATAACAATAATAATACATTCTTTTTTTTACATGTGCGGTGGTTCATTTTGTAGAGAAAGTTGATGTCTTCATTTTTTTTTAATCAAGGCGATTTCTTCAATCTTTCTCTACGCGATATCTTCAAACGCGTTTAAGGCGGAATATACATTTAGACAGGAAAAAAGCAATATTGAGGGATTTTTTAAACTAAGAAATAATTATTCTACAATTATCAAACTTTAGGTGTACTTTAATAGTATATTTAAGTATATGAAACTATTTTTTTGAATTAATTCATCATCAAAATGGCGACGCTGTGGCAGAGTGTTAAAGCAAGGTCGCCGCGGGAGTAGCGAATCGGCGTGCAGTCTAACTTCCCGTAGACTTTGATTTGCAGAAAAGTCAAAACATTTTTCCATTTAGAACATGTATAGTTTCTATGTGACGGTAATTAAAATGAAGAAAATGCAAATCGAAGAAAATGGCACGCAATTGCCAAAAAAAAAATCAATATTTCTCGCAACATTTCTGTAAAATGTGGATTAAAAAATTAGTGTTTTTACCAATTTTTCAAAAACAATTCTCGTCATGTAGAAGGTACCAATATTATCAATATTTCCACCAAGTTTCACCTTAATGTGCTTAATAGTTTTTGAGTGATCCTGCCCGACAATTTCGATAATGCACTTTTGAGAAAAACGAGTTTGCAGTTCACGCCCGCTCCGAATCCAAGCGGTGAGCCACAGCGTTGAGGGGCTGTAACGTTTCAAGTTTTTCGAATTTCGCTTTGAAACTTTGGGAAAATATTCTACATATACAGTTCTAGCGTTTAAAGTTGTAAATGTATATTCCGCCTTAAGTTATCGCGCACTACTACGGCAGAAAAATTACAACTTACGTACGTTAAATGTGGCCGGCTCTGTAGGAGGACTACTCGAGTTCAGCTTTTTCTGTGGCAGCAGTCGCGAAACGTCGGTTTCGTTCCACCCTAGCTTCTTTTGTCGATGCTTGCGATCTCTTGTCTGCATCCAACCGTTAAGCGTTAACGGAGTATTGGAATTTTATTGCTCTCCCGAGGTCAATTTAGCGATCATTTTAGCTTCCTTTGCGCCAAAATGTTTGGAAGAGATTGTAATAACAGAATTAAAAAAAAAAGAAATAAAACCATGATTTTCCGATGCTTAGTTCCCTCCTTAACGGCTCCTAAGCATTCTACCAATTTAACTGCAACTTTTGCATTTTACATGTTATTAATTACACACATATATTAGTGTAGGACGAGAAATAAAGCGAAAAAAGCTATACAAATGAACGCCGATGAAAATATGGACAACCGGTGTAACGCGATCAGAACAGCTCCGATGTCCGAGTCATCAGATCCTCCCATGATACCGCGAGGGTAACGAATCCCGGACGCCTGTCTAAATCAGTGTTTTTCAACCTTCGTGCATGCGCGACCCCTTTACAAGTAAAAAATTCTGGCCATCGCCTTTCCCCCTCCTCTCGAACTGGCAAAGAAAGCATTGAAATTATTAGTGCCATTCATCACTTCGTACCTATGTGAACTAATAGTCCAGTATAAGACTCGAAAACCCCGCACTTTTAGCGTAAAATTGGAATTTTTGACTGAAGCCAGATGGTTGCATACTGTATGTAACTCCAATGAAATCCCCCCTCCTCGTCCCACCCCTAAGAAATAAAGGTTGAAAACTTAAAAATCGCCGTATCACAAAAGTAGAACAAAAGTTGTTTGGAATAATAAAATACGTATAAAATTATCTGACGTCCAATCCCCTATCTTTGAAAATAACGACAGCAAAACGATTTGAAAATTCTAGGTCAGTGGTGCTCTCGCGTGTTTGGGTCGCTATTTTCAAAGATAGGGGTTGGGACGTTGGATAACTTTATACGTATTTTATTATTCCAAACAACTTTTGTTTGAAACATTTTTTTATCGGGCCATTAATTATAGAGATAAGGCGAATTTCAAGCTTTCAACCCCTATTCCTTAGGGTTGGGGCGAGCTAAGGGGGAACATTTCATCGGGGTTACTTTCAGTATGCAACCATCTAGCTACAGTAAAAAATTCTAATTCTACGCTCAAAGTGCTGGGTTTTCGTTTTGTTTTACTGGACTCTAATGTTCTCTTCAATGGTGAACATAAAAACTAATCTCCAATTGGAACATGATTTGGTTATTTGCATTCGACATCCTTCGGAGTGCATATGAAAATAAAAGAGATGAGGAGGGGGCGTCCAGGGGTTGAATATGAATGAAGATTCCGGGGGGGGGGGGGGGGGCAACGTCACAAAGTAAAGGAGAAGGTTCTTTCCCCCGAGAATAGAGAACAGGTTTAACGTCCTTTGCATTTACGCTTTTGCTCAGGGACGTGATGTGAAATGTGCATCGCATCAAACAATTCTGTTTGCTCATCATCGTCGTCGTCATCATGATCACAATCACAATGACGATCACAATCATCATAATCGCCAACCCCATCATCGTCATATTCATTTTTCCGACCTCAACTCGCCTACGATCCTTCACTCAACGGAACGCACTTTGCGTACACGCTTGCCATTCCCTCCGCATAGCCGGGCATAAAATCCTGCGTACGCGCGTGTAGGCAAAGCAAAGAGAAAAAATTGAGGAACCACACGAACGCAGGGTTCGCTGAGGATGAAAAGGGCGTGAGCCGCGCGGCTTTTTACCCGTAGAAGATGCGCGGTTCGCGATCTTTCGCCGCTTAACGAGAAAGTCTCGATGCTTGCGTGCTCGTTCGATGATGCCCACTGGAATGGTATTAAGGGGGGTGATACCTTTAGGCGAGCAAAATGTTGCTGATTTTCATGATTTTTTTTCTAAGTAAAGATTTTTTCACCATGTTTTAGACTTAGGGTATGTTTTGTTACTACTTTTGCCTGCTACATGGTATTTTTGTTTATTATTAATCTTTATAAATGGCGGAGTGACGGTCTTCTAAGACGCCGTGACACGTAGCATCAGCGGGATTGATCTGAAAAAAAAACAAACGAAGATTTTTCTTTCGTCACACTCATACGCAGAATATGAACCAAGAAAAAGTGGGAAATGTTGAAAATCGATTAAATGGCACGCTTTGAAACAAATGATTGAATTGTCCGGAAAAATTGACACACTTTGGAATAAAAAGTACTTTTTTAAAACTTTCCAAAACATGTAGGGTCACGTTTTGACAATGGGGTTAGAAAGATTTATACCACATTTCATCAGAACCGGTTGATCAGTTTTTTAGCTACACGTCACGCCAGTTTTGGAAATGTAGTTTAGAAGACCGTGCCATGCGTTCGCCATTTTTAAAGGTTAATGAAAAAAATACCGCGTAACAGTAAAAAGTAGCCCCTAGTCTCAAAAAGTGTAAATGAATCTTTCCTTTAGTAAAAAAATCATAAAAATCAGCAATATTTTTCCTCGCTCAAGGGTATCTCCCCCCTTAACGTATTTACGAAGTCATATACCACCACACCGGCAGGCTGGATATCTTCGGATTCGTACGAAGTTATAACACCGCCACGTTTATTATTCATCCGTGAGTGAAATTTATATACACCCTCTCTCGTACGAGTCCTCAGCCAACTTCTCCCCCCCCCCTCTCGTCCTCCCTCGCTCCCTCTCCCTCATCCTTCATTATTTCTCTCTCTCCGACGCACAGGATACTCGTATACCTTTCGCGATTTACGATTCCGCGATGATACTCAACCATTCTTCCGTCGCACTCTCTTCTGCTCCCTGACTCCTCTCTCGACGCAAGCCCGAGCTCCCTCCGCCTTCCTCTTGAGCGCGTGTCACATACACGCTTCTTACTTTCCTCGCACTTTATCCTGCGAGGCTTGCGGCGCGAGAGCGCTCAAAGTGCATCACACTCAGGGACGGCCGGAGAGCCGGCATCATCATCATCATCATCATCATCATCATCATCGCCGAGTGCACGCGTGCATATATATATATATATATATATATATATATATATATATATATATAAGTACGAGTCTTACTACCGCGTAGTTAATGCATCGATCGCTTCTTTCGCAGGATATATCGCGAAAGGTCGACGACCTGCTCGCCGGGACGAGGACGCCCGCGTATACGAGGGAGTCCAGGAGAAAATGAACAATGAACAATAAAAACGTCAAATATTTGGGGGAAAGTGTTTGCCGAGCGACTCCCGCTGACAGGTCTGCGTAGTAGTCCAGTAAACATTTCGAAAGTAAGCACTTTTTAGATATAAATACGCAAAATTGATCTAAGGGTAATTGGATGACGCTGAATGAAATAGCGATAATTAATTTTTTAATCAACCCTCGAGAAAATGTTTAAAAACAGTTTAATTCAGAATTCAATAATTTTATCGAAAAGGATGTCGCACAAAAGTTGTTTAGGACATGAAAGTACGTAAAAAAGTATTGATCGGTCGTCTTCGTATCTTCAACAATGAGGGAGAAAAAGACGAATGAAAATTTGTTTGCAATACAAAATCTCTTTGCAGCCGAAGCACCACTGGTAGTGTAAGGGACGCAAGGTAGCGGGAGCGCGTTGCGCGCATGCGCATGTAGCCATAGCCATACAGTGCGTCTCTTGCTGACAGTGATCCTCAACCAGTAATTTTGTCAATGTTCAGTTGTCATTCTTTAATATTTATACAATAAATAAAAATAAAAAATGTCTAGAAAGTTAGATTTACTCTTAGTAAAGCAATTTGTAACGAAAAAAACCCGAGATACTTACGAATTTGATATTTTTGAAACTTTGAGGTTCTCGTCCCACAATTGAATGGTCTTTCGGTTTTTTCTCTCTTATTTTTGAAGATACGAAGATGAACGTTCAATACTTTTTTACGTACTTTTATGTCCCAATCGACTTTTGTTTGACATATTTTTCGATAAACTAATTAGGTTCCGGATTTAGCGGTTTTCAAACATTTTTTAACATTTTTCAACATCTTCTCGGGGCTTGATTGCAAAATTATTATGACCATTCGATTAAGCGACATCCAATTAGGCTTATATCAATTTTGCGTATGTATACCTAAAAAGTGCTTACTTTCATGCTTATTGCCTGGACTATAAACTTGAAGCCCAAGTTATGGTCGATTTGCGATATTTTTTCTGATGACCGGGTTGGGACGACGAAGTCGAGATTTTACACACAGTTTATACATAGTCTTGCCACGTTCGAGTTTTTTTTTAATCGAAGAATATTGATAAACAACGAAGTCAAAATGATTTGAACAAAATGATGCGGTTGCTGGATGGCCAATCGGTTTAGGTGACTTTGGCAACTAGGGTGTTCTGAAGTGAAAAAAGGGAAAGAATGTACTTTCAGTATGTTAATAGAAGTTTCATATGGCCGGATACTTTTTTTGAAACTTTGTAAATTACGAAAATGGCAAGCTGTAGAAAAAAGGTTCCATTTTCGACAACAAAAATAACTTCAATTATTTGTTATTAACAAATAAATGAACGCATCAAAAAGTCATCTGGTCATAAACTCTGCGCTGTCCGAATTTCAAGTGGATCAAGAGAACAGATTTTGAGATAAGACTTACACCGCTACACAAAACGAAGTTTCGAAAAAAATGGTAAAGAAAAACGGGTTCGCCATTACTCGGGTCGATTTTTTAGAATTTTCACATTTTTGTCGTAAATCAAAATTAAAATCCTGGGCTTTAATACTAAGCGATGAAAAAACCGCATTTAATAAATCTCAAGCTTATGCAGATCACTTCCAACGGACGTATTGGAAACACGGTAACGAATTTATCCAATCAGTCACCATATCGTTCTGTCCAACTTGCGCTCGGAACGATTTTAATTGGTGTATGGTAATGGATCGTTTAATACGCACAAACCGACCGTCAGGGATAAGACGTCGAGCATCCCGTGACGGAAATCATGCTCGTGAAGAAAAAGGAATGGAATACAAAGTAACGCGTGCCTCATTGGCAATCTCCTATGTGGTGAACAGCGTTCCCCCAGGCCAATACTTGGATGGGTGACCGCTGAGCCGTGTACCGATTTGCGCATTGACTTCTGAGCGCGAGGCAGTATTCTTGTGGTGAACACCCAACTGAAACTCACAAGGAACATCAATTAAGTGTCCACCTTCGATTTAGTTGAAACTCATATATGTGATGAAGTATTAAAAACTATTAGACACGTATTTTTTTTATCCACGGATAAACGTTTGTAAGGATCGAAACGACCCCTCAAAGGAAGGCGAGTCACCCCTTAATTGAATTTTTTTTTTCAATTATTTCATAGTGGATTTTTCATCGCTTTGTATTAGAAGAATTTTGGTTTCTGTTTCATTCAGATGGGTGGACTGCTTGTGGGTGAAACTGCAAAACCACCTCTTAACACGCCGTTCTTCGAGGGGTGGTTTCCTCCCTTAAACCCGTTGTTACGCAGATAACAAAAAATACGTGTCTAATAGTTTTCAATGTTTTATCACGTACATGAGTTTCAACAAAATCGACTGCGGACACTTAGGGGTATTCTCACTTAAGGTAGTACGTGCACGAACCTCGTCATTAGAAAAAAATGTGATTTTTTTATATACTGTAGTATACACATACAGAATGACGCCCGCGAAAGTTTAATATGCCTTACCGACTAAATACAATAGTAATTAATTTACGAAATTAACGCATTTAACCCGCACCATATAGGGAATCCGTGCGGATCGAACTTCGAGACGGAAATAATAATATTTCCCGATTAGATCGGAGCTATGCAAATAGCGATAGACAACAAGAAAACTGTCGCGGTCACGTATGTTCCATAGCAAATATAGGTTACCGAACATTTTAAGCAGATGTTATCGATTGAACTGACCAATTTTGTCGTTCGCTCGTCGCGACCGACATGGCGGGAGAGATGGCGTAGATTTGGCAACGCCGCATGTTGTCAGCTGTGCTCGTATGCGGGAGGCCGAATCGAGCCGGTTAATTTGAATGCGACGACAAAAATTGTAGGTTCTTCACCCGAGAAATTTGCTCAATAACAATAAATAATTATGGATTGAATATTATATAATGAAGTTGTAATGTATTTTTTATCTTTGCGAGGCTTTTTCTGTACTCCATATTGCCATTGAACATTGTATCACATCTGTTTTTTTTTCGATTTTCTGCTAAATTTGAACAAGGGGGAAAAAGGAAAAAGGTTTGCAGATATAATAAGTCGTCGTTGAACATTTCTATTGCAGCATATATTCGTACATTTATATTACAGCATTTATTTAACAAGGCGTAGAGTCTATCTTCATCATATTAATTTTCAATGTATTTAACAAGGCTCAAAGTCGAAAATAATGTCTATAAACTCTCTTAAAGTTATTACAGTTTTTTTTGTGGAATGTGTGTTTTTTCAATATGAGCTACGATCACGTTGAGGATTCGATTATTTTTCGTAACTCTCGGTCTCCCTCTGACGTCTTCGCCGAGGAGAATTCGAATCCCTTCAGCTCCTGAATTTGCATAAGCAGTTTCTAGAAGCTGCATGGTGATCCCAGCCTTTGCTAATTTACCTAGCATGCCAGCTGATACAGAGTCTTTCATTGCAACTAGCGATTCCTTGTTTCGAGCGTGTGCAACGGCCATCTTCGCTTCATCTAATATTTCTCGGGTCGTTTTCGCCTTACTCCTAATTACATCTTCGCTTAATCCACTACACGATACTAGTTGGCTTAAGATTGACACGTCGTTAACAGCGTTGTGAGCAACCTCTGCGGCACTAGAGCCTAACAGATCTTCAGCGAGAGCGGTTTGACTGTAACCTTTCTTTTCTTTCTTGCGATTCGGAAGGTGATCGCGAAAGATAATCAGGGTATCAACAAACCCTTTCACGGTAGATCGGAATTCGTCTAGAAGCCCGTACTCTTCCATGCAACGTAGTATCATCGGCGCATCAAACCTATAGTACAGATCATGAGACTATGAAAATTATGATATAGCGAAAATGTAAAACCACGAGATAAGACGATATTTTTTTGTCGACCTAGAAATCCTGTTAAATAGTCAGCATAAATGATTATTCAAGGTTCAATATTTAGTACAATTCTTAATAAACGGTCAAGCATTACCTAAAGCCATTGTGAGCGACTAGAATTATACCATTTCCGATGCTGCGTAGATACTCGATGAAATTTTGTAGCGCCATTTGGGGCGGCGTTGTATTCACTCGAGCATTATTTAAGTAAAGCTCACCTCCGCACACTTGGAGTCCTGTGATTGCCGCTGCGCTACTCGATATACCTCTTGACGGTACTATGTATGCATTGAAAACGTCATTGTTATGAATAGCAGCGATTTGGCATATTTCTGCCATCTTCGAGAGTCCGGTGGTCTCCAGATCGAATATTACCAGAGCGTTATCTTCAAAACCGGTCTGACGTTGCGAATCATCACCTGGAAAAAAGAAGTATTTTTCCTCTTGATTTTTCATGCAAATTTTTTAAAATACGTTTCGTTGTATTCGTAGTACGTAATGTAATACGTACGCGAACCGGAGGTTTCATTTATGAGTTCGGAGACGCAGGTTAATCCGCTCTCGGTTTCGTAAGTGATCCCTTCACGCCGCCGAGCCGAAGCTCCTTTCATCGACCGTTCATTTTTGTGAAACAGGCGTCGTTTTTTCATCTCAACCGTCCTTGATTTTTCGATCTTCGATCTTCGTGTTAGTTCTTTTTTCTCGCGAAATTGCCTCGTTATGCTACTGGGGGACAGGCCCAATATCTCGTTCACCTCGTCAATGTAAATAACTCCGTTGTTTTTTTGACATACCGATGCCGCGACTCGAAAATTTAATGATTCAGAACCAGCGTAGAACTTCGATTTGGGAGCTTTACTTGCTACGGTGTGATTGAAAGACTCATTGGCCTGGCTCGAAGCGCAAGGTGCTAGTTTTGCCGAATTTTGAGCAAAACGCGCAAATGTTGCAATTAGCGAATCACGGAGTCCGGGGTCAGTAAGCGGTTGACCTTTTGGAAGCCCTTTGTGCTCGTAGTTTTGTCCCAACGTTTTATAACCGCACCAATCCCCGCAGTTATCGTGTTCGCCATAAGCGTGACAAACAATATTTTTTATTGCCGATGCCACGGCCGTGGGATCACCTTGATTTTGTTTCAACGCAGAACTGAAGCAGCGCGAAAGATATCCGATAACTTTGACCGGCAAATGTAAACCATACAGGGCATTGTTTAGAGCTTTCGACGCGTGATTGAGATCAGACCATTTCTCGATTTTCGTCGTTGATTCTCGTCGTACAGCCGCAATCGTTGATGAGTCGTCGTCTCCTATGAGTACCGCAACCCTGGCGTTTTCGGCTTTTAACATTTCATTATTTGCGATCGTTTCTACAGCCATGTGTGGCTCCATAGATTTCGCGCTCCCATTGAAATTCTTGCGACAGTCGTGATCGTCCTGAGCATGTCCGTGAGCGCACATTGCACATGCCTTACTTCGCACAGCGTACGCCAAAATCTTCTTCGAACGGTGGCCAATCAGAGACAGGTGAGCTGTGATATGAAACAGAATATTCAATATAATGTGCTCAAATTGTATGGTCATCACGAATAATCGTGAACACCAAACGACGCCAACCGGAGAGACTATTGTAAGCGCGGCCCGTGCCCCGCTTCTGCCACCCGGCGTCAACCGATGCTGCAATATCTACCAGATCCTCGGGATCGTTAACTGTGTGATTTTCCGCCAAAGAAATTCCATCGTTGTCATGCTCATTTGGCGCTCTGTAATAGAGTCGGGTATAAGATTGTATAGCGTTCATGTGTTAGACTAGTGAATTTTCTTTTTTTCTGATCTGCAAGATTCATTAATTTGAATCAAATGAACAGTCATACATAGAGCATGCTATGTACGGCACCGGTAACTCTACCATGACCTTACAATATATATATATAAGAAAATGGAAGTCCATTCGAAATTCCAGTTACCTCCTTACATGAATATGTATACATAGCCACACTTACTCAGCTTGGGTTCCTTCTGTTTGTCCACCCGCTGCAATAGTCATTGTCTTCTCGATTCGTATACTTTGGCGACAACTATTTTCCGCTGCTTTTTCAATCGCCGGACCGACGAGTCGCTCGTGTCGTTTTAAAATTGATGGTGGCAAGGCAGGGATATTCATAGCCGAAAAGAACGTGTTTAATGTCGCCTCTCCCATCCCCGCATCAATCATAGCTGTATTACACACAAAAAGAATAATTAAAATTGTAAGAAAGATTCAGGCGTCAAATTAATAATAACAATTAGTTCTATAGTTGTACAGTTCGTTTTTCAATTGCACTATACACGCTACATACCTATTGCAGCTTTACTGTTTACATCGTACAACCGATGATTCGCCTGACGTTTGTTGGTTTCGACGGTATGATTCGTGTTACACTGTACACACAGCACATCGAGCTTGCTCGCCAGGCCAAATCTCTCCTCATTTATAATATTTCGAAGTGAAAGAGGGTTGTTGCAATCATTGCACCAGAGGCTCTGACCGAGGGTATAAAAATCGACGAAGCGACGTCCCGAATGATCGTGCGTTCCTGCGTTAACCGTACTTTCAAAATCGGTATTATTTTTTTTCGATACACGTACATTGTTTCGCCATTCGTACACTTGTTTCGAAACAAATCGTCCTTTATTATATCCGTGATTGGAACGAATGTTGTGTCGAGCCATATCTGTTGTTACAAGACCGAAGTTACAGTATGCACATTGCACACAGGCTTACACATACAGTAAACAAACACACGCTTGACATTTATCGGAAGCGCCTGAGTACAGCGTTGCCACTGATATTGCCAAAACTATTAAATGGCGGCCGGTGAGACAACTGTAGTCAAATCTGATTGCTATTTTAATACTTCACTCTTCATAATATAGTACACACAGCTATCACATATATTTCTCAAATCATTCATTTCCGTATCATGGTTATTATTATACCTAAATGTATTATATTTTGCTTTTTTTAGATTCGAAAATTTACAGATTTTCTGATGACTAGTCAATCCGCTAGTACTACCTTAAGACGCTCAAAAAGGCTATTTTCATGCATTTTTTGATACGTTTATGTTATAGATATTAATATAAAAGTTGTTACACTTAATAAATACACTTATGAAATACATTGAATTTTTAAAACTTTAAACGCGTTTTTCTCGAAACTACTGAACCGATCCTTATGAAATTTTAACCACATATTCTTTACAACTATAGCTATAGCGCATATTAAGGATTTTTAAAAATCTTGATATCTACTATTTTTTGCCAAAAACGGCAAAAAAATAAGTTTTTTTTTGTTGTTTCGAGAAATGTCCGCCATTTTGTTATTTTTGCATATATAAAAAATCCTATGATATGCGCTATAGCATTAACAGATTGAATCTAAAACCGTTTCATTTTTTTTGTTTCGAATGATCCATCTCCGAGATTTCATCAACAGTGCAGACTTACAATTTTGTTAACTATCATTTTCGTCTATAAATAGTGACTTAAATAAATAAATAATTAAAAAAAATGTATTTCGAACGTTTATTTTTTAAGTGGAACAACTTTTATATCAATATCTATAATATAAATCTATCAAAAAATGCATGAAAATAGCCTTTTTAGCGTCTAAAGTGAGAAGGCCCCTTAAATTATGTTATTTTTCAATCAAAACTCGCTCCCTCATCGGCACGTGTTTTCCGGTTTCCCTGTGCCCTCGTGCAAATCCGTACAGTCGTGCGTCAGAAAAAAAACTGCTGTGTTCGACACCCTAAGCGACTCCTCAAGCACTGATTGTGAGAATAGTGCAGCGATGAGCGTGGCGTAAAAGCGGAAGGGATGAGATCGTAAAAGCGACGTAAATATGCATTTATAATTTTGAGGCGGTCATCTTATGAGACAAGTTGAAAGTACCGGAAAATTTTTTTTGCACAAATTGCAAAAAATGTTTGCGTGTCAACATTTTCTTAGTGTCAAACGTACTTTTGAGCGCGTTTTTCTCAAAATTGTATTTTTTCAAATTGACTTCCATCATATCTCAAAAACTATTAAACGGATGACGCTCAAATTGTTACGGTATAGTCAGCACATCAATAGTTCTCACCCGAACTGGAATATTTCTGATATCTGCCATAGTTTTTTTTAAGCCGAAAAAGACGAAAAAAATGACGAAACTTGGAACTTAACTTTTCAAAACCGTGCAAAAAATTCAAATTTCGATATTTTTGCTTCACTCTAGTTCCGGCGATAGCCTCAGGTCTACGAATTAAAACGCCGTTTGACTTTTTTTGCTTCAGATCAGCAAAACCTCCGTCATCATGGCAACCGTCAGCCAACTATTTTTCCACATGAGTGTCTTCCGAACGGTGTAATGTCGATTCAGCTCGTTATTTTTGTTCGATAAAATTCTAAGGGACTGTAAAAATGTCAATAAATGTGTGATCAAAATATGTTCCAACGGTTGATAAAAAAAAATCCCCAAAAAGCGAAAAAAATAGCTGTCACATGGGATGACCCCCTTAAGAAGTTATTTTTTCAAAACGGTAGATATTTACGTCACTTTTCCACTTATATTGAAACAATTATGTGTTATTAACCATTTACAGCATTAACATTGATGGAACGTCATATGACGTTTCGGGATTTAATCCTTTGTATGTCACGGTGTCTGACGAATTGTGCCCATCTCCCTAATCATCGATCGTTGTCAATCGTACTATCAAAATCTACCAAACCACCCTCACATTCTCGGGCATAAATTCGATATTTCCTGGAGCTGGCTCGCAGCTTCACCTAAAGAGATTTCACGATGTGGCTTGCAGAAAGGAGAAGGGCAGATCACGAACGGAGATGATGCACGATAGTCACTGAGACAGCGAGAAAAAGCGGCAGATGATGTAAAAGGGTGTACGCGGAGAGCTGAATAGGTCAACGACAAATGCGAGAATGAGAGAGAGAAAGCATGACGAGAGATGCGGAGAAAGGGAGATGTGAAAGGGTGCGGCGACGATAGGGAGAAAAGAGAGTGCCGGAGCAATACAGAGGGGGCGCGAGCGAAAGGGCTTGGTCGTCATGGCAACACCGGGGAGCATAACGCCGGTTGAATGGAAGGGTGCCTCGAGTTTTTTTTTATGACTTGGACGATTGCCGTAGGGTCGGAACTCTAAAAATCGTTACACAGACCTAGATACTCTCCGTCTTTTCCATATATATGCCCTTCGCGTTGGTCTCTCAATACGCAAACCCTCTTGTATTTCTGTCATTGGATGCTGAAGCTTTTCTGCCGATACAGCATCCAGCTATGCGCACGTAACCCCTTTTTCCATACGTTCGCATTCTATATCGAACAAAAAGACGTAAATCCACGTAACACAATGTTGAAAAATCCAATCCCCCCTCATAAGTGCTCGATATATATGACTTTAACTTCGGTCTTCCAACGACTTATTCCACTTCTTGATGCCACACACACACACACACACACACACACACACACACACACACACACACACACACACACACACACACACACACACTCACTCACACACGCAGAGTTTATCTCGATTTACCAGCGATACTACGGTTGACATGCACTTATGAGAAGGGTTTACTTCAACCCTTTTTATTTTCCGCTACACTACAATCAATCGCCCCCAGTGATGACAATCTTTGGTCCTCTTACTCACTCTTTCTGTCTCTCCTTTCCACTTGCTCTCGCTCTTTCTCGCTCTTTTTCTCTCTCCCCTGTCTCTCTCCCGTTTGCGCACCTACCTACCCTCAAGAGGGGAAAAAGATCGCTTCCATACGCCCGTAAAGTTATTGCTTAATAGCGCGAGAACGTGATGTACGTATGTATGTGTATAACGTATATGCATAGATTGAAGTAAGCCCGAGAACGAAGTTTTTTCTTCACATCATGAAGTGAACGGATGGCTTCTTTGAGGGTAGATCAGTATGTGTCGAAGATCAAATTCGTTGAAGCTGCACATCGTTTAAAAAAAATGGACGTCAGGTATTACAGTAGCTGTAACGTGGACGGACGACTTTGATTTCAAAACGATTAAGGGGAATTTCTCTCTTGAGGGTGATAAAAGTGCGCATTCTTGTCGAACGGATTTATTTGACGTAACGTTGCGTTACGAATATCGAGGTTATCCGAGAAAGGTGAGATAAGCGGGCTGGCTCAGTGGTCCGTGGCTCAGTGGTCAGAGCAGTCGACCGGCAATCGAAAAGTCTCGGGTTCGAATTCCAGCCTTTTGATTCGGGTTCGAATTCCAGCCGCATCTCATTTTTTTCTCATATAGTTCTCTTGGAGTTTTTTTTCGGAGGATTATAAATGGCGCCCGACGTGGGGCCCACGGACGACTCAAGAATATACGGAACCAGAATTATTCTTAATTGCTATGGAAAAGAATCCCCTGCGTGAGATAAGTCTCATTGAGCTAGCCCCCTCCCATGTAGGTTTCGCCAATCGAACCGTAACGACCAATACTTGGACCAATGTTGGCGGGACGATGATCGATTAACCAATTGTACGCCAATGCTCGGCTGAGTATTGACTAGCCAACATTGGTTTGCTGATACGAGACCAATGTTCGGCCAAATATAGACTCGCTAATCATTGGCTTGTCGATACGAGGCCGATGTTTGGCAAAGTATAGACTCGCCAATCATTGGTTTGCCGATACGCGGCCAATGTTCGGCCAAACGTAGACTCGCTAATCATTGGCTTGTCGATAAAAGGCCGATGTTTAGCGAAGTATAGACTGGCCAATCATTGGTTTGCCAATACGAGGCCAATGTTCAGCCAAGTATAGACTTGTTCATTATTGGTTTATCGATATGAGGCCGATGTTTGGCGAAGTATAGACTCGCCAATCATTGGTTTGCCGATACGAGGACAATGTTCGGCCAAATATAGGCTCTCTAATCATTGGCTTATCGATACAAGGCCGATGTTTAGCGAAGTATAGACTCGCCAATCATGTTTTCACCGATACGAGGCCAATGTTCGGCTGAATAACGCATGATCGAACCGCAATTCGTATATTGACGATTCATTGTTTCGCGTTGAAGTCAGTGAGAGACGAGATAAATACTTTTTACGAGTCCATTGGACATTATTCTTAACAAATATACTACCAAATCAATGCACTCATTGTTGGCCGATTCTCGAACGAGCTCATACGCAATATTCTGCCGATTTTTATGAACCATCCTACTCTGACAGAAAAATTCTATTAATATTAACTAACCGCGTCTATTTATTTTTTATTTGAACTAACTAGATTTTTCGTGAAATCACATTTTTCCGATTGCATTCCATTGTTGGAATTATTCATTTTAAATATATTTATTTGTTCAAATTAAACTTGAACTAATGAACTAATGGTCTGTCTTTATTGCAACACACATATTAACGGGTTGTGGGGGTAGAGAAGGTGCAGAGAGAGGAATTATATATATAGGTTAGGTTTGAAAAGTCTATAACATGGCATTCGATAACACTCTCTAATTATCACAATGATATTAACTAATTGATATAGTTTATGTGATACAAATAATGATGAGAATCCATTTGGTATCTTATGCCATATCTGCGATTCAAATGTTACAAGCACTCGGTAGCATAGGGGCAGCGTGTTTGGCTATGAGTAGGGAAGTTCAAGGTTCGAGCCCCATATGGGTGAAATATTTTCTTCGAACTAATCATTTCGAAATACCAGGTAATGACGAATTACAATACAAAAATAATTAATTTTTTTTTTGGCAGTGCAGGGCCAATTTTGGCGATCTATATTGGATCACAATTATCCGCCAAGACTCGGTCGATAATCGGACCAAGCTCGAGTGCCAATGATGGCAATCTTGAGGGGACTTATTGTTGGCCGATTCTCGAATGAACTCCTACGTGATGCTCGGCCGATTCTCATAGGCCATTCTAGGGCCAATATTGATTGCGAATATCGGGCCGCTCTTATCATCCAAGGCTCGGTCGATGATCGGGCCAAGCTCGAGTGCCAATGTTGGCAAGCTTGGCGTCGAGCATCGGCCAATCATTGGCCACTACCGATCACCCTACATGGGCTTCCCTCCCCCTCCAGTCAGGACGGCCAGCAGTACCCCTCTTCCTTCCGTCCCTCGGACAATCCACCCGTTGCGTATTGAGTTCAGTTTGGGCAAATTTCGTGTCCACCTTCCAGAGTCGGATCGACTCTGCCAGAGGGGTGTTGTAACGTTACATTAAGAATGTCGAGACTATCCGAGAAAGGTGAGGTAGGTTCCGGGTTCGAATACCGGCCCAGAAGCGCACCCCATTTTTTTCTCAGATAGTTCTCTTGGAGTTTTTTTTCGGGGGATTACACTGCATAAGCTTAGCGTCCAAAAATAGTATTCGCTATTGTTTTCACTGCTGAGGGTATAGGGATGACCAAAACGGGATTTCACACACAATCGATACATGGCCTTGCCGAGGTTGAGTTTTTTTTTTCAAACGAAATATTTTGATGATCATTGATGTTATTATTGTTTAAGCAAAGTGCCGCCGTTACTGCATGGCCAATCGGTGTAGGTGGTTCTGGTGACTGGGGTGATCTGAAATTATATACATAAAATATGGACTTTCAGTATAATGATAAAACTGTCTTATAACCGGATAATTTTTTGAAATTTTGAACATTACAAATATGGCCAGTTGTTAAAAAAGGTCGAATTCTAAACTAAAAAAAAAGAAATTTAACGACTCGTTGTTGAAAAATTGATAGACACATATAAATTTTTTAAAAGCATTCGGCGATGTGATAGAAAATGTAATGAACTATGCTGAGCACGAGTTTGAATTGAATCGGACGAATATATTTTAAGATACGACGTACACTATTGCGTAAAGCATAGTTTCAAGAAAAACGCAAAAAAGGGTAGTCGGGGCAGCAGGGCGGTGGCCCTCCATAAAAAAAAATCATCATAACTCGGTCAATTTTCTGAACTTTTACAAAATCTTTGTTGCAAATTGAAGTTAAGCTTGAAGGCTATAAAAATGCAATAAAAACCCCTATTTTTTTAAATATCACGGTCACTCCACCCCCTTAAGGCAAATGTTTAACAGTCGTCAGTGAGAATGGTCGCATTTATTTTTCAATCAAAGAGTAAACGACCGTAAAGGTACCAACAATTTCAAAATAAATATAGCAACAAATATGCGGAGTCCTTATTCTCCCTCCAAGTGTGAACGAACTTTGCGTGAAGGGATCGGACTAAAACGCCTGAGAACGAGGATGAGAAGATTGTCAGGCGTCGGGTATGTACGGAAAATAGTATTTGCACAACCCTCGCGAACTCATCGCCGTCATCGTCGTCAAATTGCGCTGTGGGGATGATGCGGACTCATCGCGCGCAACCCCCACAACCGCCTTAGGCAGATAAAACTGCGGATGAAAGGGGTCGTCAATCCACCCTTCGCATTACGTGCATAGATCCGTGTGTGTGCGTGTGTACATGGATTTTTTCCCTTTTTGCACGGCCTTCTCTCTCTCCCCCTCTCGGAACTCACCTCTCTTACGAAGCTTGTTCGGGGTGTCGAGAGCAGAGTATCGACTCACTGACGCCCGAGTTAACCCTCTGACTTGTACTTCAAAGTATGTGTGAGCATATATATATATATATATATATATATATATATATATATACACACACACATATATACACAAAAATATATATGCTGTACATCAAGTACATGCAAGGAAGTTGTTCTATGCAGAATCGTAAATTATGATGTCATAAATCGATTTTGAAATTCTTATTTTCGATGTCGTATTTTTTAATTTGACATCGAAATTTGCACGATGATGAGGTCGAAAACAACATTATTTATTGATCTCGGACCATTGTAGGTTTTTTTCGTGTCTTCCAATCTTCGTCCGCATGTCCTTGCAAACGTCTCCAGCGATAGTCCGCACTGATCACTTTGCTATTTTCAGTTTTGAGAGATACCCCCAAAGTATTTTGCACTGCCACTCTTCCCCAATGCAGCAGCGTGTCGTATATGCACAAGGTCACAGGGACACCACGTTTCAATTGTATAACGATCCGAAAGCCCGCAAGACCGACAACGCTGCTCAGCATACAAACTCCGTCCGGAAAGTATTCAACCTTGTTCTGTTACGGGAGAACGAAAGCATTCTGGTCAATGGCGATAATGTCCCTTCGGAAGTGTTCTTTTTCCGCAGCTACAACCTTCTTTC
This sequence comes from Ophion obscuratus, assembly GCA_964007375.1. Classification (NCBI taxonomy): domain Eukaryota; kingdom Metazoa; phylum Arthropoda; class Insecta; order Hymenoptera; family Ichneumonidae; genus Ophion; species Ophion obscuratus. Next base: position 37,177,263 of record OZ023319.1, on the reverse strand, counting down.
AACGATCCTCCTTCTTCCAGAAATACTCCTTGCATTCAGCTTTCGATATAGCCAACAGCTTTGCATCTCCTTTTTATTCCCTCGACGATGTCAATTCTTCTTCTTTCAAGAGGATGTTTCAATTTGGGGAATAGCCAGAAGCTGCAGGGCGTCAGGTCAGGACTTCAGGGGAGCTAAAGAGGCTCAGCAATGCTGTTTTTCACGAGAAATTGGTGGATAAGCTGCGCCGAATGGACAGGTGCATTGTGGTTGTGGAGTAGGGGAGGCTGGGGTCAATTGGAACGTTTTTGGGAAAATCGGTTAGTGTAACTTCATTTTATACTCCCGATTTTAGTAATCGTGTAATGCGACGGACTAGATGTTGAACCGTCAATCAAAATAGCGCACCATTTTGGACAGATCTTGTATGGGAGATCATCAAAGCCGCATACCGAGCACGCGTCAATTACCGTCGGATGATCATTATAGTTTTTCTTTGCGTCATATCATCTTGAATTACCTACAACTTTGATATTTGCAAAGGAAGTGGGCCAGTTCTTGTTTGTTTTTTTTGCATTTTCCAATGGGTTGCTTTCTAAAGCAATCAAACCGTTTTTAATCAGTGACCATCTGATATCTTGATTATAGAGAGGGCCACATTTTGTGCGAAGCACGCATCCGCAGGAGTTATCCGATGGACAACCGCCGACCCGGCATTTTAGTCTCGGATGAACGCGTCCGTTCATCTGAGACTAAACGGAACGGACGTTCCCGACGACGAGTATGGACAAATCCCCCTAGTCGCGTATAAGGGTGTTATCGACGGACTCGGGCGACTCTGTCACCGTGTCTTGCACGTGTACGCTGTAATGGAAAATCTATGTACACGCTTCCCAAGTTACGCTCCGTATATGTACACGACTAGTCTGTTTCTAAGTGTAGTTACATTTACCCTTTTATGTGCTCTGATGTTGCAGGGCCTTTCAGGTCAGATAGACATATCCGTGGCCGAAAAGCATATCGACCATTTTTGTATTTACACAACCTCCGTGAACACGATTTTTTTTTAATTTGTCGAGCTGCCTTGTGGTCACAACTATCCGTACTCAATTTTGCCCGATGTGGAAATCGATGATTCTTTTCATTGGATCAGCTGTCGACTTTATACTCTAGTACTTGTTTTAACATGTTTCATGAAGCGGTTTTTACCAAAGGTTCTCATGTTTGCTGTGAATGCGTTGAATGAAGCGTTATCGATTCGTTGCTGGGTGAAATACGTCTACAACAAAAGTGCATGCATTCCAAGGGTGAGACAAGAGTGAAATATTCGGGTCGAAGGAGGCTGGATCGCGGATGACGAAGACGACGTAGGTATTGCATTTGAGCTGGAAGAACTCGTGTACAGATGCAGGGAGAAGAAGAGAAGAGAACCAAAATTATACAAAAATATTTTTTTCGGTCGGTTTGTCACTTTGATTTTCCTCAAAAAATTCCAGAAAATACTCTGAAGTGTGTACACTAACACCTATTTTTTCAGAGTGGCTCGATCCTTTGTTCCAAAGCTGTGCTTTGTTTTATTATTACGAGATATTTTTTTAGACAAATCAATTATTATCAAAAATTATTCTCTCCCAAATTTTTCTCACATTTTTCAGGTAATAAACATCCATAACAGTAATAATTTTTTTGAGCTTAAGGGGTAAGGCCACTGTAAATTTTTTGAAAAATCGATTTTTTTTTATTGGCTTAAAAAATAGTTTAAACCCTCTAGTTTAAAAATAGTTTAAATCCTTTTAACTTCTTTTTTAAATTTTTTCCAATAAAAAACTATTCGCAAAACTTTAAACGCGTTTTTCTCGAAACATGGTTTTTCAAAATGGCACGCAGCATAACTCGAACAATTTTCATTTTTTTTACTTGAAATTTTAACCAGATGTGAACATTTACATTATCTTGAGAATGTCGATCGGAATTTTCAAGAACTTTATTTATTGATTTTTTATTAACAAAAAACTTGCCGTTTTTTTCGTCAAAAATCAATTTTTTTTTCAAACGCACGCCAAATCCACAAAAATTGATACTTTTTAAAATCCGATCGACATTCTCTAGCTATAGCCCTCTAGATTAATGGTTTTTTTTTTTCTAGATTCAAAAGTGCACCAGTGGTGCTGCGTGCCGCGGAGCCCTGGAAGCAAAACATGTCCCGGGAAGATAGCTGTGGAACCGCCATTTTGTTTTTTTTTTACTGTAAAAAAATTTTATAATAAAGTTTAATGTATGCCCGATAACACCATTAAAAGTTTTTTTTCAAATACCTTCAATTTCGGGAGCAAAAAATTAGTGAAAAAACCTTTTTTTTTGGGCCGTTACAGTGGCCTTACCCCTTAATCGTAAATTATCGGTAGGGTATACAAAGTTAACCTTGCCATACAAAGTAACGTTCGTCGTCCAACATGAAAATTGTGATACAAAGTGACGTCGTCGTGCAATATGGAAAATGTGATATAAAGTATCGTTGACCGGCCAATATAAACATTGTCATACAAAGTAATGTGCGCCGTCAAATACCTTCTACATCCTTTAGTTTGTCAACATTCCCCCTCCATGCCAAAATACTCAGTTCTCAGTGTGTTTTGATTTTTTTACACTAGGTTGCACGGTGTGAGCCGAGCAGAGAAGTCATATGCTTCCTTTGAATTTTCTTGGTGGTTTCTCGAGTGCCTTGTTACAAACTAATTCATGAGTAATTATTTTGATGATGGCATCAACGAATAATATGTCCACATTGCACGACGACATTACTTTGTATCACAATTTTCATGTTGGACGACGAACGTTACTTTGTATGGCAAGGTTAACTTTGTATGCCTTAACGATAATCTATTATTAAGCTCAAAACAATTATTACTGTTATGGATGTTTATTACCTGAAAAATGTGAGAAAATTTTTGGAGAGAATAATTTTTAATAATAATTGATTTGTCTAAAAAAAAATCTCATAATAATAAAACAAAGCACAGCTTTGGAACAACGAATCGAGCCACTCTAAAAAAATTGGTGTTCCTGTACACACTTCAGAGTATTTTCTGGACTTTTCGAGAGAAATCAAAAGTGACATACCAACCGAAAAAAAAAATATATTTTTGTATAATTTTGGTGAAAATGGGCATTTTTTAAACTCGAAAAATTCAAAACAAAATTTCTTCACAAAGTTCATATAAAATTGCAACTTTTTTGTCTTAAACATTTTTCTGTTATATCAAATTCTCACGAGATATAACGGTATTTTGAAAATATTTAAATTTTGAAAAACTCGAGAAGATGCGATCCAAAAATATTGAAAATATTTACACTGTTTTTTTTTTCATATAATTAAATAATTTGACAAAATTTCAATTTTTAAGAGTGGACAACTTTTTGACCGTTCGAAATGGTATGGAACGACTCATATGCATATACAATGCAATCGTGCGAAAAATCTCCAAGAGAACTATCCGAGAAAAAAATGCGGTGCGCTTTCGGGCAAGGATTGGAACCGGGAACTTTCGACTGCTGGTAGACTGCTTTTTTTAATTTTATTTTTATAAAGTTTTTATTTGATTAAAGATTGCCATGCAATATTTTGCTTAAATTACGTATAGATAAACTTTAAAAACTAAACGTATATTTATCTTAGGTCCGTGTTTGACTTCGGGCGGGGTTTTAACAGCATCTTGAAGCTCATATAGTATTTGTCTTGATGTACTAAGTGATATAAGTATTTTGAGTTTTTAACAACGTTAATAGATTTATGGTTTTTTTTCTTGCGTGAGAAAACGGAGATAGGCATTTGGCATATAAAAAAACCACGCTTGATATATCCTTACAAACTACGATAATGATTAACTACTTTATGTATCGATAGTGCTTGGATGCGCTTATGTTAATGACGTTTTGCTTAGATGGAACATGTAGATATTATGTTATAGAGAGAGAGAGAGAGTATACATTTTTGTTTTACTCTCGTTTTTTATCTGTTATGTAGTTTGGATATATTTAGTCTCCTTGTTTATGTAATGCCTGTTTGTGTGTGCTCAGTTTTGTTTGGTGTATAGTTGATGCATTTTATTTTCTTTTTCTCCGTTTCCGTTTTCTGTGCGGTCGTGTGTTTTCTAGTCTTAAGGGAAGGTTCTGCCTCATTGGGCAAAAAAATGTTCGATTTTTCACCAATTTTGTATGCGAAAAGTATTAAATATAGAATGGTGATATTTGGCATGTTGACTAAGCGGTCTTAATTGAACATCAAAATATTTTTTTAATTTGACAAAACATGGTGTGGACAGGGAGTGGGAGGAGCAACATGCGTCGGTGCGCGGGCGATGATATTCTTCGCTGGCAGAAGTCCTAAGTCTCGGACAGGAGATCTGAAGCAAAAAAAATCAAACATATTTTTACTTTGTAAAATATTGTGTATAAGTTGACCTAGAATCAAGAAGAAAAATTGAAAAATAAAAAAATAGTGAGCGATCGGAAGAAAGTTTGTTTTTTTTTCTCAAAAAATTTCGCAGTTTTTTCTCACTATTTTTGTATTTTTAAATTTTTCTTCTTGATTCTCGGTCAACTTATACACAATATTGTACAAAGTAAAAATATGTTTGATTTTTTTTGCTTCAGATCACCCGTCCGGCACTTAGGACTTCCGCAAGCGAAGACTGTCATCGCCCGCGCACCGACATACGTGGCTCCTCCCACTCCCACTACCATGTTTTGTCAAACTAGAAAAAAATATTTTGATGTTCAATAAAGACCGCTTAGTCAACATACCAAATATGAACATTCTATATTTAATTCTTTTAGCATAAAAAATTGGTAAAAAATCGAACGTTTTTGGCCCAACAAGGTACAAACTTCCATTAATATTATAATCAATTCATTTATGTGGCGAGCGATAAAATCGAGCCAGAAATGTTTGTTGTTTACTCTGTGAACGTCATATTTATTTACATTTGGGATAGTCGTATCGTATATGAAGTTATGACGATTATTTATCATGTGATGATATGAAGTCCGTAGCTCGTCATTCGCGGCATGTATTTTCTAATGCAGGAGGATTGGTACATTGTTGTGATCTTGGATTATTCCGGCGCGGTCGTGGATAATGAAGGCTTTCGGTTGTATGTAACCCGTATTAGATGATAAATTCGTTAACAATACGTCTGGGCGGCTGAAGGATTTGATGGTTCTGTTATGTGATAATTTTGTACTTGCAAAGTAGTCTCCGGTTAGCCTTAGTATGAAATTGTATATTCCTGGGATATTGGTAGTGTCATATACTGTTTTATTTTTTACTCTGTGTTGATATTGTGATTCTGGGGATCTGTATAAGAATTGAGCAGCTCGTAAGCATAATCTTTCGAATTTTCTGAGATTTTCAGTTTGGGCAGCCCCTAAAATCTATAAGTCCGGTCGACTGCTCTGACCACTGACCTACGCCAGCCCGCTTACCTCACCTTTCTCGGATAGTCTCGATATTCGTAACGCAACGTTACAACTTTTAACAGCAGAAGCATTTTCTAACCTATCAGACTTAGGGGAAAACTTTTCCTACAAAAGTTGCATAGTTCGAAGGGAGTCATCAAGTGGTGGCTACAAGGTTCATCCAGGTGGAGACGCTTCGGAGATTTCAAGATCACCTCAGTTTTTTTTAATGGGACCACAATTTTTCAGAACTTTATCAAGAAACTAAAAATAAGTTAATACCCCAAATTTCAAGATAGTCGATCCCGATTTAGCATAAACAATCGATAAGACAGAAATTTCAATGTTTTTAGCCTAAAATCGAGTAAAAAGTCAGTGCGAACACTTGCTCCTATAAAAGGGGCTCAAAGTGATGGCCACCACTTTCGATGCACGCTTGCCATCTGATTTCCATCGATTACATTATTTTATTAATCACGTCAAACCGCATTAACGAACCGGCTCTAATTGAGGTTTCAATAATTCGATACTAATTGTAAGCAAAATTCAGGCGAGTCGTAGGGCTTTGTTTGCAAGTTTCGCAACTAAAAATCTTGTCAACTTGTTTCGAAAAGCAGTGAGAAGTTTCTAATTAATAAGATAATGGAATCAATGCAAATTAGATTGCAAGCGCACATTGAAAGTCGTGGTCATCTCTTTGATCACCTTTTATAGGGGTGAGTGTTTGCGCCGTTGTTTTAATCGATTCTAGGCTAAAAAATTGATATTCCTTTTTGATCGATATTGATCAATGACTAATTGAGTGTGTGAACTTATTTTTAGTTCCTTGATAACATTTTGTTTCGTCCACTTCTCACCCATGAATTTTAAGCTTTATAATTTTTGAATTAACCTCGTGAAATCTCTAGCCGGCCATTAAATATTTGGTGGTCGCTCAAGGTTATCGAAACTTACAATTTCCGCCAAAAAATAAATCTCGCATGCTCTATAATTCCTTGTAGCATAAAAACAAAATAAACAGCGAAGTGTTATATTTTTTTGAACAATTCTAGCGAGACCAACTGTGGGACGCATTACGATGCGCGAAAAACAGCTGCCATTTCAGTTTTACGAATAAAACGACCTATAATTTGGTTTACGGACGAGAGCTTTGAAGAATTATTTTATGAGAACAAAGATTATAGTTCTTGGGTTAGAAGTGTGAGGTAAATTTGAAAAATCTGTTTCTAAAGAAAAAAAGATTAAATGTTTTGAAAATTTTACAAAGCTTCAAATTTATGAGTGAGAAGAGTAAAAAAAATTGGCAAAAATTGGAAATTTCGAAGCTCTCGAGCGACCACTCAATATTCATTGGCCGGCTAGAGCTTTCGCGAGGTTAATTAAAAAATTATAAAGCGTAAAATTCATGAGTGAGAAGTGAACGAAAAAAAAATCGATTTTCAATGAAAATTTGATTTTGCAGGCTTGAGCGACCTCTAAATATTTTTTGACCGCTCGCAGCTTTGGTGCCAAATTTTTTTTCTTCTTCAAAGAATATAATTGGATAGTGAGAAAATGGGAAAAAAGAGCTCACATTTGTGCCGCCCTAACATATATATATTCAAGTATGGCATGAAAAAAATCGTCAAAGGAATACGCACGGGTGTTGGAGGAACGAAAGGAGATCCGTCGAGGCGCGGGTCGACACGACTTCCCAGACAGGCAGATATTTAGTCCGATTATTGTTTTACCGATACGGATTCCTCGGTAGGCATTGGCGCGTGAGAGCTGACCTCGTGTGTCTGGAACTCCTTGATGGTCAACACGACACGCGCGTGATCTCACTCCGAGGCCTGCTGCCGGGGATATACGCGAGCTGCGATAATTCTCTTTTCCCCGACAATGCGCCGAAGAATCGTGCCGAGGCACGTGACATCCACTTCCCTAACAACAAAAAACCTTTGCCCTTTTTTCCCACCGTCGTTTCCGCACCGAATTTTCGGACGGTATAATAATAATAATAATAATAATAAGTAAAGACAATTTCCGAGACGGAAATCCCAGCCTTTTGCTCTCTCTCTCTCTCTCTCTCTCTCTCTCTCTCTCTCTCTCTCTCTCTCTCTCTCTCTCTCTCTCTCTCCTCCCTCCTCCCAGCAGCGTCTGTCTTTTTTGCCAGTCCCATTACTGATAATAAACACGAGCAATGTTACGATATCATTCCGTGCTCAAGAGAAATCTACGGGAATCACGTCGACTTTCTCCGACGACGTTCACTTTTCTTCTTTTTTTCTTGTGAAAGAAAGAATTTTGAAGGATACGTCCAGCAATCGACGCGCGGTCAAAGTTCGACTTCGACGATCTGTGTTGAGGGGAGATTCCTTTAGGCGAGGAAACAATCACTGAATTTCATGATTTTTTTAAAATGGAAAGATGTCCTTATCATTTTCGAGACTTACACCCGTTTTCATAGATGTACCGTGAGGAATCCTTATTCCTTATTCTTTGTTCAGAACAAAGAACAAGGAGGCCTTATTTCTTAGGGAACAACTATGAATACGGGTGTTAGAGTATTTTCTATTACTCCTTTTGACTGTTCAATGTTATTTTTTTATATGGCGTTGAATTATACATTATTGGAACACAACAAAAGTGTTTCTTAAATTTTATTTTCCATACTTTTATTTTTATAGTAGATATTTCTTCATAGATTTAGATTGTCTACTGCTAAATAAAAATCATCAAAAATGGTTGAAGGATTTTTATAGGCAAAATCTGCCAAAGAAAATTTAAAGAATTTGAATATATTATTTTTCATTGCATTCCAACAATCCAAACTTCGACCTCATTTTTTGTATTAATCTTTTAAACAGGTGGCGGTACGTCACGGTATTCTAAACGGGTTGTGGTGGATGTTGTCAGACGGCGTGACACGTTGCGTTGGCGGGAATAATCAGAAAAAAAACAACGAAGTTTTTTCTTTCATTAACACTCATACCCAGAATGTGGACCATGAAGAAGTGAGAAATGTTTAAAATCGATTAAATGGTACGCTTCAAAATAAAAAGATTGAATTTTTCGACAAAAAATGGTTACATTTGACAATAAAAAAGACTTTTTTTCTAAATTTTCAAAAACATCTTGGGTCATATTTTAGACAATAAGGTGAAAACGATTTATGCCAAATTTCATCAGAATCAGTCAATTACTTTTTTAGCTATACGTCACGCCAGTAATGAAAATGCAGTTTAGAAGACCGTGCTATACCTCCGCCATTCTTTAAGATTAATAAAAAAAAAATACCATGTAATAGCCAAAAGTGGTAACAAGACATACCCTGATTCTCAAAGAGCGTGAACAAATCTTGCCTTCTAAAAAAATCAATAAAATCAGTACATTTTATGGTCGCCTAAAGGTATCTCCCCTCTTAAGGGGGGAAGACCATTTAGAAGGTAAACAATTACAATTTTCTCGTAATTTTTTTTTATGTAAAGAATACTCATGAAAATTTGTAACTTCGTGTGTTTTTTTATTTGATATTTTAAGTATGCAAAAATATCTATATATATATTTAATGCAAATTGCCAGTCGTGTACATAGATGTTCAGAGGTAGTCGCTCAAAAAGTTTTCCCACTGCTGGAGTTATCGCTCGTGCTGTAATTGTCTGAAACAAAAAAATCAAAATGATTCCTAAAGGTAACACCCATACGCTGTCGGTGATGCAGGACTTTGGAAATATATGCAAAATTCACGAAATGACAGCTTAATAAAGTGAATTTTGTGATCCTTCATGAAATTTTTACTATATTTGAGGGTAAAAGTACGTTTTATTTTTTTAATTGAAATATTATTTAAGGTCACCGACAAACTGATGGTACAAGGAAGATGTGTGACAAATTTCATCAAAATCGGTTGAATAGTTTTTGAGTAATCACTCCAGCAGTTGTGAGAAATAAATCATTCTAATCAAAGAAATACTATGGCTATAACATTTTGTCATGAGAACACGAATATTTCTTCACAACCACCAAATTTTGTAACAGATAATCAATATTTGAATAAAAGTGCCTACTAAATGCATTTCTTTACTATAAATTAACTGTTTTCTCAGTGTAGTGTCGCGACAAACCAAAAAGAAAAAATATTATATCGCAACGAGCTGGTTCGGCATGGTGTAATGGTCTTTGACCCTTCACGAAAATCGCTATAATTTGTAAATTTTCGGAATTTTTATAAAATCATTGTTGAAAATGAAAGTTAAGATCCTAGGCTATTAAACTATGCGAAAAAATCGTTCGTTCGAAATGTCAAGCTTATGCAGTTAAGGAAATATTCAAAATATTTTTGAATTAAAGTGAACTTTCTTTACATACAGTAAATCTGTCTCGATTTCAAATATATTGTTATTTCGAACATACAGAAAGTGTATTTAAATCAACTGTATTTTGATTTCCCTGCTGAAAATGTATCGCATTTCTTGAAATTTCATATATATCTATTTTTGTTGTCAATAATACTCAACGATTAGAAAATATTTAAAAATCTATTGTATTATCAGCATTTCGGCATACAAGAGGATGTACCTCTTGTATGGGTATCAACAAGATGTGCAATTCCCACGTCTTTGGTAAGGCATTTGACTAACCACGAGAAACGGTCTGCAAAATTCAAGGTATATCGATACGACTCGCGGACTCGGTTATACAGGGTGTCCCATTTTAATCTTACACCTGAATTTTCTCGAAAAATATTGCTCGGACGAACTATTGTGTGGAACAAAACTTCTAAGGATTGAAGGGGGACGTTTGAAAAAAATTTATTTGAGAAGCCAAAATTCAAAATGGCGGCGTTACAAAGGCTGACATGTTTTTTTCAAACGGAAACATAACTTTTTTTTATTGATAAAAAATTTGTCAGCTGAAAACTAAAAACTTTTGTTGAAAATTTTTTTTGATAAAGTTCATAGTTTTCAAGTGAGAACGTTTGATAAAGTTCATAGTTTTCAAGTTCTGAGTAACGCGATTGGTCTGCAACAGACTCAGCCATGCAACCTCCTACGTTTTGGCTAACGCAAATGCCGGTGGTAGGGACAATTAGACTAAATGTCTCACGGCAAGCCGCTCAATGTTGTATTTTCGAATGTATGACCACTTGAACAAAAAAAGAATCAAATTTTTTTGTTGAAAATTTTGGTTTTTTTTTGTTTTTTTGTTTTCAAATTTGGACGATATTTCATGAGAAAATTTTGGAGGAAAATCGATAAAAAATAGTTTTTTTCCAATTTAATAGCGTTTGTGCCATTTTCAGGCCCAAAAACGTGTTTCTTTAAATCCTTGACGAACTTTGATCACGATGGGTAGAAAAACACACACACACACACACACACACACACACACACACACACAAATCCTGGATACATCTGAAATAATTGAAAATGATGTTCTCACTTGAAAACTATGAACTTTATCAAAAAAATTTTTCAACAAAAGTTTTTAGTTTTCAGCTTACAAATTTTTTGGCAATAAAAAAAGTTATGTTTCCGTTTGAAAAAAACATGTCAGCCTTTGTAACACCGCCATTTTGAATTTTGGCTCCTCAAATAATTTTTTTTCAAACGTCCCCCTTCAATCCCTAGAAGTTTTGTTCCACACAATATTTCGTCCGAGCAATATTTTTCGAGAAAATTCAGGTGTAAGATTAAAATGGGACACCCTGTATACTCGCTCCGAGTATACTACACGGCTTGCGGGAAAAGCTTCGAGATCCTGCGCCACGAGTCTACCGCAGAGCGTACTGTCCGTACGCTGAGTAAGAAGGGCCTAGCACTCTCAGTGGCCGACCCAATGGGCCGGATTCCAAGCCTCGCTCGCAAATGTTTTTCACAATTATGGGCGAGACTGTGAGAAGCGTCGTGGGTTAAGGGGGAGATACGTTTAGGAGAGGGAAAAATTGCTGATTTTCATTATTTATTTTTTAAAAGGAAAAAAATTCTTCACCATTTTTGAGCCGTAGGGTATGTTTTATTACTACTATGGTTAAATGGGTACTACTGTCTCCTAGACGGGTTGCGGTGGATTTTGTCAGACGGCGCCATACGTAGCGTCGGTGAGATTAATTTGAAAAAAAAACCACGGAAGATTTTTTTTTTCGTTAATACTCATACGCAAAATATGAACCAACAAAAAATGAGGAATGTTAAAAATCGATGAAATGGTACGCTGTGAAACAAAAATATTGAATTTTTCGAAAAATAAAGCTAATATTGGCAATAAAAAAATACTTTTTTTTCTTCTTATTTTCAAAAACATTTAGGGTCTCGTTTTAGACGATAAGGTTAGAAAGATTCATACCAAATTTCATCAGAATCGGTCGGTTTGTTTTTTAGCTACAGGTCAAGCCAGGTTTGAAAATGCAGTTTAGAAGATCGTGCAATACCTACGCAATTTTTGAAACTTGTTAAAAAAATACCACGTAACCGTCAAAAGTAGTAATATAACATATTCTAAGTCTCAAAAATGGTAATGAAATCTTTCCGTTAAAAAAATCATGACAATGAATAAAAATATTCTCCTCGCCTAAAGGTATCTCCCCCCTTGAGTTATGGGGATATTTCATCCCGCACTTCGCGAACCGCGGTGTGTGATCTTCCATAATATTTGGGATTTTAACATTAAACCAAGTTTCAAAAAACTGCGGTCAGATGAAAAGTGTAATTACTGAATAATGTTCAATAGAGGTTGATTTAAAAAAAGGAAGCACGTCGAAATAAAGACATAACAACACAATATTGTTATTGTTATTATTAAATGGATGCGTATAGTCCCCATGATTTAATATCGAATACCAGAATGATCAGAAGCAAATAAAATGTTCAATATACACTGAGAGAAATGTATGGTATCCTCAGCCATATTTAAACTATATTTCATATTTCCCTAAGGGGACAGTAATATTTCATAGCCGTAGTTACTGCCGAAAGTATAGTACTGCTTATTGATATTTTAGCCATGGTATGAATTATGCACATATGTTAACCGCAACCACCAATGTAACAAACATACTTTTATTCTTTAATGCTATATAATAGTAGTAGGTTTTCATAATATGGATATTCCCTGATATTATCAAAAATGTACTTCCCCAACATTCTAACAGTGAACTGAAATCTATATACATTGATTAAATATGTTGCCAGTGATTTGCGCTGATGTTTATAGTGGTTTGTACCGTTTCTAAAATACGACCTACTATATGCGTTGTAACTGGTCGGAATATGTTACAATAAAATGTATTTGTTCGGGACTCGATCAGTGAGGAAATTAATTGAGACTTTTGTTTTGTGGTATTTCATAATAAAATGTAGTTTATTCAGCTTTAATGACTCGACATAATATAAAAAGCGCACTGTGTACAAGTGTTATGTATTTTTTGTGTCGCTGTGTGTGTTTCGTGTGCTTAGTATACACCGCTACTCCGTCGGTCAAATACTTGGATCGCGGATTGACTCGAATGATAAATGTGCTTGAACGCGATCGCTTTACCGTGGGTTGGTAACTCTCTTCCCCCTCTCCTATCGTACTGTCACTCGCCGCAACGGAGTTCGCGACGCACTTCCCCCTCTCACACTACCACCGGTCGTGGCGCGCGGTGCCGAGCGCGCTCTCGATTGTCTCGCTACGGCGCGCTTTCTCCTAATTACTCTGCGTGAGCGTAATCGATTATCGTGCGTTGATAATCGATTATCGTAACTATGGGTCGCGACGCCAAAGGTCGCCTCGCACCTTGCAATGGTCAATGCTCGAATTTGAGATACGCTCTTGACCTTCGGGGTCTCCTGATACACGTCCTTTTATATCCTTGTCGCTATGATTGTGTGTTACATGTGTGTGTGTCGTTCGCAAGTTTCCTACCTCCTCTCTCTTTCTCTCTTTATATTCTCCTAATACTAATTTTATATCTATCTTCTCGTAATTTATTCCTCCTCATTTTATTCGTAATGTTTTTTGGTGATCTCTTTTTAATTCTTTTAACTCTCTCCGTTTTCGTATTTCTAGACTTGAAAGCTATGCCTTCGATTCGTCTTCTCTTCTTTTTGTCTCTTAAATTTTCCCTCTCACAGCTTTCCGCTCCAATAAGGAGGGACTTTCCTGAGCGGTACTTTTTTAATCCACATTAAAAAATCAGTCTCTCATGAGGCGACTTCTTTCTTCTCTCAGCTTTCCACTCCAATAAGGAGGTACTTTCCTGAGCGGTACTTGCCGATCCACGAAGTGGGAAAGAAGTGCCGTTCCTCCAAATTTCCTCCTCTTTTATACCGATATTTTGTTGTTTATTGTTCCCCTTCCCTTACTAATTACCCATCATCCCCTCTATTGTTAACCTATTTTTATACATTAGATAAATTTTACTTTTCCTTTGTTTTTTGTTGTTTTCTCTGTTTTATTTCCAACGTCTTTTCCCCTTCCCTTACTTATTACCTATCGTTACATTTTTCTACTGTTTTTGTTTATTTTCTGTTTTTTATCTCCCTCGTCTTTCTTCCTGCTTACTGTTTTGTGACCTTGTACACCGTTTGTGTTCACTTGTGTTGTTATGATTTATTATTCCCCCTTCCCTACTCTCATAATGGATTGGTTTGTTTGAATTTGTGGTGGGGGTATGGCGCCTGAGACGGACCTGTACGTCTCAGTGTATTTGGCGTGTTATTCGAGTGTTGGTACAAGCCATGAATGCCCGTCTACTAAATGCATCGAATATTACATAATTCCAATATAAAATAAAATACGCAACTGAGAGTTCTATCTCGATGATTTTTTATTACAATTCGTCATTCCCTGATCTCCTATGATGATTTATTTCGAAGAAAATATTTCGCCCAAGCGGAATCGAACTTAGCACCTAAATGGCTACCTTCTGCCTATCCTACGCACGCTGCCCCTACGCTACCGAGTACTTTTGGCATTTTGAGCACAGATATGGCATAAGAAACATAAGTGAAAGCTGTACTTTCGCATAGCTGTTCCCGGCGATTTACGTGAAATTTCGCCCAGATCATTTTTTTATAATATAAGTCACTGTTTAAATGAATTTTTGGCGCTTCGAAATAGTTTTGTACCATATAATAGCGATTTATACCATATTATATGATACGACCTGCTAAATGCATAGTAATGTGCGTCCTACAAAAACACAAGGTGAACCACAAGAAGAAGTGTTGAACTGATGTCCTATTTTTGCAATGCAACAAATATACTATGTAACAGTTTCGAGACATGCGTAGTTCTTAAAACTCTTAAGCTGTGGTTGCTCGAACTGCAAATGATTAACGTCTTCGCTATAAGTAAACTTTACTATAATTTTTTTCGAATAGTCACCTTTCATGAGGTCTTCTGGCACATTATACTCGAAAAACGTAAATATTAATCATGTGAATTGTACAAACTTGAAAATAATAGTAGAAGTTTGACTGAACATAACCTAACGTGCGGTATTCAACATTAGTATTTGTACGCCGATTTTGTTATAGCACTGAGTTGACCATATACAGGTTGGACGATTTAACGTGACCACCCCAAATATTTTCGTTGCCTTTAGAGTGACGAAAAAATGTCAAGAGGTAATTTGATTGATTTCGAAGCGCTGAGACAGTGGTTAAAAATTCATTTTTGTCAAGGTCCTCGTTTTTGCGTTTTCAAGGTTATCAACAGTTCTTAAAATGGGAGCATGTATTTTTTTTTATCAAGACGTTGGAGCTGATACTCAGACGAATCCAACGACCTATCATATCATGATCTTGAAATGATTTTCCACCAAAATACACGTGTAAAAACGGGAAATCGTGATTTGACAATAAAAATATCCGAAAAATGTAAATGAATTGTTTGTGCAGAAAATTTATTGTAACAAATGTTCGACGTGATGGCTATTAACCTCGACACATTTTTTAAGACGTCGGATGAATGATTCTCTTGACCTTCGAATAGTGTCTGGTGTGATAGCGGTGCATGCTCTTGTAATTCGTTCTCGCATGTTCGCCAGCGTCCTCGGAACATCATACTAAACACAATTCTTTATAACTCCCCATAGGAAGAAACCTTACGGCACCTCTCCCAATTCAGCGTCCGGGAAATTTTCGGTTTAACATTTCGCGAGCTATAACTGCCCAATGAGCTGGACAGCCATCATGTTGATTCTAATATTGGTAGATGGTAAACATTCTTCACTCTACTACAGTTTTACTACGTTACAATGTCAGTATTTACAAACCTCAGAAACATCTCCGACTATTGACATTATTGTATCCGTTGGATAACCTGCGCCGCTATTACACCATAAACTATTTCAAGGTCAAGAGACTCATTCATCCGACGTCTTCAAAAATTTGTCGAGGTTAATGGTCATCAATTCGAACATTCGTTACAATAAATTACCTGCACAAAAAATGCAATTACATTGTTCGAATATTCTTATTGTCAATACCATCACTATTTCCCATTTTAGACTTGTATTTTGGTGAAAAATCATTTCAAGGTCATGATATCATAGGTCGTTGGACTCGTCGGAATATCAGCTACAACGTCTTAATAAAAAAAAAACATGTTCCCATTTGAAAAACCATTAATGGCCTTGAAAACGCAAAAACTATGACCTTCACAAAAATGAATTTTTGACCACTGTATCAGCCCTTTGAAATCAATCAAACGACTTTCTGGCATTTTTTTCGTCACTCTAAAGGCAACGAAGATATTTGGGGTGGTCACGTTAAATGGTCCATCCTGAAAACAGGGTGTCCGTCGAATCTCTGCCACCCGAAATAACCCGGTAATTATCGACGTCACAAAAAAATGTTCCAGACAAAAGTTGTACGGTGTGAAGAGAGCCATTAAATGCGACCATTTTTTTTTATTTTGGTGGAGGCGCTGACGCACAGTGAAGGTCACCTCCATTTTTTAAAATGGAATGGCACATTTTTTTCAATCATTTTGTGGAGCACCTCAAGCCACATAAAAAAAATCAGGCGGTCAAAGTCGTTCAAGGTGATTCAAGGTCACCTATTAAAATGAAATACAAATCTAAATATCTCGGATCACTACCAAATATTTGGTACTATTCCATTTTAAAAAATGTACCATTGCATTTAAAAAAGCGGAGGTGACGTGCGTCAGCGCCTCCACCGAAATGAAAAAACATTGGTCGCATTTGATGGCCCCCTTTACACCGTACAACTTTTGTCTAGAACATTTTTTTGTGACGTCGATAGTGACCGAGTTATTTCGGGTGGCAGAGATAAGGGGGACACCCTGTATTTCGTCGAGCCTTTTACAATAGTGGATAATCATTTCGCGGATAATAGATAGTCAAACACGCCACCCAGATCATATGTTTAGGTATACTTTTCGCTTATGGTCGTCTTAGCCATATTATGATTGCGGTGTCAATAAACGAATTTTACTATCTCCTCTTTTACCATGGGCATTTGTTGTAAATACCATGGACTTTTCTTGCAGTGTACCCATCGCTATCGAAAGGATATCAATTTGCATAAATAATTATAATTAGACATACATTTCCTCAATAGGAGAATCACATAAAGGGAAATTTGACTCTCCAAAACTGTTAGTCAATCCAAACAGCAAAGTATCGAACCGAGTCAAGTTGATTAACATGGATCGTTTTTATCAGTGTAGACAAAGTGCAGTAATAATGCGCGTACAAAGAAACGTTGGAAATAAGTTTTTCTAAGCCAGGGAAATATTTACATGTGATTTGTGTACTGTAGAAGAAGGGCAGAATTTTATATCAGCGTGAGCACAAGTGGATACGTCTTTTTATACACAATAAATCCAGCTAATATTCGAAGGAGAGAATATGTCCTACGGACTACGTGTGCTCGCAAAATTATGACAATAAAATTAACCAAACGATCCTGCCTTGAGTCGCAAATGTGCTCGCGGCGCAGCGAGAAAAGTGTCAAGGAAAGAAAAAGATCCGACGTTGTTACGTAAACGATCGCAGTTGAGGGTTGAATCGAGGACTAATGTAATTCAAAAATGACTCACACACGACCGAGTTGGCCAACACGCCTATAAAGGCTTGAGCAATTATTTAAAGTCTGAAGGCAGTCGCTATTATTATTAGGCTCCTTGTAATTATTCATAATCTCGCGATGAGGAACTTTGACTGCGGCTCGGTCTCAATACATATAAGCTAGATTAATCCCCCCCCCCCTCTCTCGCTGTTCATGTACGTACTCGTTGGGCGTAACCTGACAAGTGTCAGGTTGATGTCGCGTACCCCCTCTGGAACCCTCTCTGGAAGCCCAATTTAAAGAGTCAGAATGACGAATTTTTTTCTAGTAACACATTGTGGTTGGAATAAATTAATTTTTTCCCAACACGTTGTACACATGTTTGTAGTTACAATGTAATTGTATTGTGCTTCTTTTCCCCGAAATCAATTTGCAGTACCCCTGCCTGACAGCGATGTAGTTACACTTTTAAAGATCGAAAAATCTGCCGCGACTCTTGATCGTCATTCTTCTTGTGCCGAACACGTCACACGTTCATCAAACGAGAGTACAATTTTAATGGATTATTTCAGCGCAGTCGAGTCGGACAGCGAAAAAAGAAAGGAGAAGCGAATGGAGAAGAGATTAGAAAGACGGAATTTTTTTTTGGAAGAACAAGTTAAGAGGAAAAGAAAGCATCGCAGTGGGTTCACATTCCTCTTTTTCAGATAGGGACACCTTAAACTCTGCAAGTTTAAGGTCTCACAATTCTGCAAAGAATACCGTCTCCGCAATACGTGTGGTCATTGCGTTTCGAGGAGTGAGGTCAATGCGCTCAAAAACCTTCGAGGTTTCTATTCAAAGAGAGCTCTCTCATCACCGATTCTTTATAATCATGAAGTGACGATCGGAACGAACTTAGTCTCCAAAAGAGAAAATAATGAAATCATCACGAAATCTGGCTAGATTTTGCAACATTCCTTGCAAGGAATTTCACGTCGACGTTTCCTTGTCGACAGGCAAACATCGAAGAAGTCTTTCTAATCATGGTAAACGGAGATGTCACACCTATTCGAGTACATCGCGTCACAGCTTCTCAGACTCCCCAAATTGATCATCACCCGAAAGGGACAATCGGGATGAAGAGAATCATTTGAGGGAGGAATCCTGTAAAGATAGGATGGAGGACATGAACGTGGCGTTAACGCTACGTCTACCAACTGCTACTCTCTTCCCAATGCCCCCACCAGTATCATCGGTCGAAACTATGAAATAACGGAGGCGGATACCGCTTTGGATGCTGATGTCTTTTATTAAAAAAAAGGATTACCAATGGAAGAGAGAAAATCTCTCTTGGAGACATTTCCTTCACCAACAAACGCGTTATTCGTGGAGCCCCCCCCCCCCTCCAGCCAAAATTAATCTAGAAGTTAAAGCATCTCACTACGAAGCTCTTATAAAAAGAGACGAACGCATCATAGAAAAACAAGAATACGTTTCAGCGTGTTTAGCTGGCATGGAGAAAGTAACGTCGTTAACCTTGTCACTCAAGGTGAATGAGAAATTACCGATGATCGAGATCGTGGAAAGCATAACGAGAATCCTCGCGGACCTGCAACGGGAAGAATCGCTCATCAGACGGAATTTGATTTTGCAAAATATACATACATCATTTCGTGACTCCTTGAGCGGTTCGGATACCTACTCTTGGTTGTTTTTAGAGGACTTAGCGGACAGGATCAAGATGACTAAGGCTCTGGAAATTTCAAGCACATCCTTAAAACGAAGAGCGTCAAGAATTCAGTCGATTGCCTCAATAAACGAGAAAGGTCCGCAGTCAACCAAGGTACAAGACAAAGAGCCAGGCGTGGAGCGGGGTAAAACCAACTCAGTCAGGGAATCAACCTCGCTCTTCCAATCCCAGCTGGCATCCAGCGCAGAGACGACCAACGTCGAGTTACAGGAGGAACTGGAGAACTCTGTAAGTCGATCCGCTGAGCGTCTAAAATCATTTAAACGCGTTTGGACGAAATTTACCAATGATAAAACCATTCTGAACTGGATCGATGGTTATCGTATCCCTTTCACAAGGAGGGATCTCAACGCGTACCTCCGGTAGAACGAAAATGGTCCGCGGCAGACATAAACCTTATCTCAGCTCAAATTGAAAAACTTCAGGTGAATGCTGCGATTACAGAGGCGTGCAAAGGCCAATTTATATCGAGCATTTTTCTAATACTAAAAGCTAGTGGTAGACAACGGTTGATGCTCAACCAGAAAAAACTAAACGAGTTCATAGACACTCAACACTTTAAACTCGATGACGGCAAAACGGTTCAAAAAATGCTAACCCTGGACTATTTTATGGCCTCATTAGATCTTCAAGATGCATATTAGTTGAGCGCGATCAGCGAAAAGCACAAAACATATCTGAGATTTTATTATCATAGGAAAATATTCCAATTCGAATGCTTACCTTTCGGACTTAACACCCCGCCATGTGTCTTCACAGAGATTATGAAACCGGTTATGGGCTTTTTGAGGGCTAAGGGCCTAATGTCGATAATTTACCTTGACGATATCCTGATGTTCCTGATGTAGGTGGGAGACCTGTCTCGAAAATGTTCAGCAGACAAGATCATTGTTAGAGAAATTAGGATTCTTGATTAAGACAAAGAAAAGTATTTTAATACCGTCAACGAGGTGTACATTTTTGGGCCTTTTGTATGATTCGGTTCGCATGTCTGTTGAACTCCCGCTAGTCAAGGTAGAAAAAACCAGTGCCCTTTTTTAGCGCTTCAGCGAAGATTTTTAGCGCTTTAGCGAAACGGAGAAAATTTTGAGAAAATTATGGAAATCGGTCGGGGCGCGGCTTGCTCAGGCAAACAAACACACGGATTCTGAAACAAAGAGGAGCAATCAGCCCATTATAACCTTCTAGAGTTAAAAGCCGCGCTGTTCGTCTTGAAATGCTTCGCTAACCATTTACGAGATTGCGATATTCTTTTAAGAGCAGACAATACAACAACAATAGCTTATATCAATAAAAAAAGGCGGAGTTAAGTTCCCAAAATTGAATGACATTAGCAGAGAAGTTTGGGAGTGGTGTGAACATCGGAATCTATGGGTCTTTGCGTCCTACATATCATCAGAAGATAACAAGGAAGCCGATTTAGAATCACGCAGACTAGTAACCGAGACGGAATACTTCTTATCGTATAAAGTCTTCGAAAAAATTGTTCAGAAGTTTGGAACTCCAGAAATAGATATTTTCGCATCCAGAACAAATGATAAATGTCCAAAATATATCTCTTGGAAAAAAGACTCCGGAGTTTGTGCCATTGATGCTTTTACAGTGCAATGGAATTGTTTCTTTCATGCGTTCCCGTCATTTTCTATTATTTTGCGCACGCTTCATAAGATCAGAGTTATCAAAGTAGAGGGATATTGGTGGTACCATGGTGGCCTGTGCAGCCTTGGCTCCCAATTTCCAAATCAATGCTCGGGACAGACTCTATCATTTTCAAGCCAGATCCTAACTTACTGACATCCTTAACCAGGAAACCACATCCTCTGTGGAACCAGTCTTGCCCTGGTGGGAGGGCTCTTATCAAGCAAGCATTGAGGACCAGATCGGTACCTGAAAGAAGTTTACACATTATGATGTCATCGTTGTGTGAGTCCTCGCTGAGAGTGTACGAAACACAGTTGAAAAAATGGTGGATCTTCAATCAAGAAGAAAACACGAATCCTCTGAAAAGTTCAATCGAACAGGTGATGAGATTGCTCGCTAAAGAATTTGATAACGGAACTTTTCACGGTTCACTAAATTTCGCTCGCTCAGCCATTGCCCTGTTGTACGGTCCAGAACTGGAAATGGATCCCAGGGTAAAAGATTTTTTAAGGGCGCTTTAAAACTAAGACCCCCGAAAGCAAGATATGATTATACATGGGACCCAGGATTAGTCTTAAACGAGTTCAAGAAATGGGGCCCAAATGTTGATCTTCAATTAAATTCGTTAACACGTAAACTGTTCACGCTTCTGGCGCTGACGACTCGACATCGTATGCAGACTTTGACGCTCATCGATATTCAGAACATCAGCTTAAGAGGAAGTCGGATAGAGATAAAATCTTAGAAAGAGTAAAAACCTCCGCGTAAACAGAACACAACCGCTGTTGATCCTACCTCTCTTCAAGGAGGACCCATTAATGTGTGCAGTGACAGCCATTGCGGATTACATCAAGAAAACTAAAGAACTGAGGGGCTTAGAGAATCGTCTTTTAATTTCATTCAGGAAACCACATAAAGCGGTTCCTGCAGCAACCCTCAGTCATTGGATAAAAAAGACTTTGCAAGATAGTGGTATAGATATTAGTTATTTCAAAGCCTACAGCACTAGGCATGCGGCCACCTCATCAACAGAGAGAGGCGGGGTTAGTGTAGACTGCATTCGAAAAATAGCCGGGTGGACTCAACATTCTCTTGTCTTTGCGGAATTGTATAAAAGAGAGATTTTGACGGTTCAAAGAGAATTTGTGTTAACAGTGTTAAACTCATCGTAAAAATACGTTCGGTTGACAAAAGGTAATGACCTTGTAAAGATATATTCACTCTCGCTTGTGGTTAATAAAAGAAGCTTATAAAATTATTTTGCTTCTTGTTATTAAGCCGTAACCAACGTTAAACAGCTACAAATTGATTTCGAGGACGAGGCGCATAATACAATTGAATGATTAAACAAACTTACCTGTAAGTGAAGTTCTATCATAATTGTATGTAGCGCCTCTTCCGACAGATGAACTCCCACCCTTGTAAACAAATTTCATTTCCCTATCTTACATGTGTTTCACATGAAGAGTCCCTATAGGTTACGACACAACTTTGAAGTAATGACGATAGAGAGTTGCGGTAACCATGGCAGATTTGTCGATCTTTAAAAGTGTAGTTACATCGGTGTGAGGCAGGGGTACTACAAATTGATCTCTCGGAAGAGGCGCTACATACAATTATGATAAAACTTCACTTACAGGTAAATTCGTTTAATCATTCAATTTTTTCGGAAGAAAATCTTTTAAAGTGTTTGTGGTGCTGCAGTTGGCGTTACCGTCCTCCAGCGACGAGCCCCGAAACGGCGAGATCTCTACCAGGCTCAAATGTAATTTGAAATGAAAACAAAACAAATTTTGTCAAATAAATCCAACTGGCTATGGGTTCACGAATTCACTTGTCGACGTTTCCAAAAATACGAAAAATGACAACTGCTCCAAAGAAAACCACATTTTTCTCTTGAAAAACAGTATGCCGTAGTCATTGTCATGAACAAATGGTTCATCCAATCCAAAAATGCGATCGTGAACCGAAAATCACTACTGTTTGAGCGCTAACTGTGCTAATTAAAGTCAATAGTGTGAAAGTTCGAGTGTGAAATATTCGATTCTGCCAAAGAGTGGTGACTTTATTTTTCCCGATCATCTTCGATTTGACTGACTGTCAGTATTCATTCGTTTAACTCCATATAAGCTCAGAGCGTCATTTAGATGGTACAACCAACGAATTAAATGATGTATCTTTTTTCGTCTTGATATTTTAATTAAAACATCTTTGTTTCAAAGTAACGGCAATAAATTAATAAGACAAATCGTCGACTATCAACCAAAACTGGGGATACGAAGTAATTTTTGAAAAAAAAAAACTGAAAAAATTAGTGACTCCAAAATAACAAAATACAACTTGTCACACCTGAGACTAAATATTCCAAACCTCATAGTTTTTAAGTTGCGCCGCACGTTGCCGGATTTTCGGAAAGTTGCCATTTTTTTTAAGAAAGAACTAAATTACTCTGCGAAAAAAATCGCAACATTTTTTTAAAAACTAAACTGAAGCTAGCGGTTACCTTTTCAAAGATCTTATAACTAAATGGTGAGATTACTATTTTTTCTAAGTCCAGCACGCGACTCTGCAAAGTGCGAAAATCATGAAAAGCCGCCATGTTCAAAATTACGTACCGGGTACAAAAAAAATCCCAAAAACAAAAATAAAAAAGGCAAATGAAGCTGATTTTGTCCCCTTTAAAACGCCGTCGGGTAAAGTGGTTTTCGATTTTTTTTCACCGAGATATTCGATTTTTTGTCCGGATAGAAAAATTACAGGGTGCTTGATACTTTTGGACAAGGGTCTAGTTTCGAGTAATCGCGATAACCGACTCGACGGATCGCGCTAAACCCAACGCACACTGTACAACTAAAATAGGTTTAACTGCGTCAATTTTTAGTGTTTTAGGGTTCAGGCTATTTTCATTGTTTTTTTAAATAGGTTTATACTATAGATATTAATGTAAAAGTTGTTACACCCAATAGATGTTATTTCGAAATATATTAACAAAAAAAAATTATTTAGATCATTATTTATAGAAGAAAATGATAGTTGAAAAAATGTCCCAAAAAATTGTAGGTCTGCGCTGTTGATGAAATCTCGGAGATGGATTATCCGAAACAAAAAAGTCAAACGGTTTTAGATTCAGTATGTTAATGGCCATAGCGCATATCATACGGTTTTTTATATATGCAAAAATAAAAAATGGCGCACATTTTTCGAAAACAAAAAAAAAGATCGTATTTTTCATCGTTTATGGCAAAAAATCGTGAATGTCAAAATTTAAAAAATCCTTGATATGCGCTATAGCTATAGTTGTAAAGAATATGTGCTTGAAGTTTCATAATGATCGGTTCAGTAATTTCGAAGATTTTACCAACAAGCCGTCGAAAAACGTTGTTTCGGGAAAAACGCGTTTAAAGTTTGTTTGAGTTACATAAAAACATTACCTTTTTTAATTAATATTCTTCGAAAGTGTATTTACTAAATGTAACAACTTTCATATCAATATCTATCATATAAACCTATCCAGAAAATTTATGAGAATAGGCTTTTTTAGCGTCTAAAGTGAGACGACCCCTTAAAATATTCTTGAAAGTTTACACTATAATAATATGCAAAAAAAAACGATTTTTTGAAGCTTCCAGAGAGGGGTACCCCGTTAAAGGTGTGTATGTGTGTCGCTTTCTATGTAACTACAGTAACAGTAGCAAATGCATGGTGTGGCGAAATGTAGGACACGAGATAGGCAAGTGCCCGCAGCGCTTTTGGTGCATCGCGCGGGGGAGCATTGTAACATTGCCTGCCACAACAACTCGTCGCACCCCTAGGTATTCGTCATACCCTTTTTACCCCTCGTTTTCCCCCACGGGCAAAAGCGAGTATGCGGTTGCTACACAGCTCTTCGATTTTTCCGGACCCTTGTTGGGGTAGTCCCGACGTAAATCCTTCACGTACGAGAAACACAATGAACCGTTTGTTTAAATGCCATTCTTTGGTCCGAACCGGTCGATCGAATGTGCCTGCCTTCAATCAGCCAATCGAAGTTTCGTTGATGGAAGATTCTCCATGCGGCGACCTGGAACGGTCGTTGAATATCAAATCGGTTGAGGACAGGGTGATCAAGCAAATAGATTGCAAGTTGTATTAAGTGATGAAGCTGAAATTTACATCGTTGGAATGCAGAGAAAATGACTTTTTTTTTATTTCCCAAATTCCTTTTGGCAGATTTAAGACAGGAAAATCACGCAAAAATTTGTTAGGATTCTTATTTAACGATTTACAACCTAAATGGAAATATGATTTTGGATAATAATGGAAGTCAGAAATCAAAAAGAATTTTCAATCCCATATCATGTGAGTAAAATATCCACATGGATTCCACGTAGTCCTCGGAAGAAAAACAACAAGGAGAAGAGATGTTCGACATAACGGATGAATTTTTCAGTCGTAAGTGAAAAGAGGAATGAAGCAGAAAAAAACGAGGAAGTATTTATTGTTAAGGAAAATTAATGGATACCGAATTATGCGATAAAGTACGAGCGTGAAAAAATCTGCTGGCACCGCTAATCCAAGTCACGGTCTTTAAAAAGGTTGGAACGTAACCCCAATCCAAGATTAAATTTGAAAAAAAAGGATTATTATCTAGACTATACTGAGTATTTATGAATTTTCGAAAAAAAATCGCGCAAAACACCGGAGATAAAAAATAGTTTAATTGATGTAATTTTACGTGCGATTAGATGGACAAGACCTTCCCACTACAGGGGACCGTTAAATTTTTATGGTCCGTATACCCTGAGGGTAAAAAGAGACTCAACATTTTACTCTGAGTTGTATAAAACATTCGCTGACGCAGTTTTTTTTAATACTATTTCAAATTGGTAGTAACGCAAAAGTTTCTTTTATTTACGTAATAGAACATATAAAAACACATAATTTTGCCTATAATTATATAGTTTATGGAAAATTAGCATCTACAGAATAAATATATACCTCGTGAGCATTTCGTTTGGGTTTGCTTTGTATTTATTTGGGTAAGTTTGCTTTTGGTTGGGTTGATTGTTCTTTCGTTTGTTGGGATTTGTTTTGCATAATAATTGTTATATAATTTTTGTAATATTGGGTTGGTAAGAAAATCTTGCGACACTTTCCTTTCGATTAAAATATGTTTTCTTCTAACGAAGTTCTACAACATTCGAGAGTAGTATATTCAAGTCTAGTGTAGAACCTTCCATGCCGTAGGGTATATAAGCAAGTCAGTTGTTCCGCGCAGACAGTACGAGCGAAGATGGATCATAGTGCACTTCGATCGATTGCATATTACGAATTTTTACAAGGGCGTTCTGCAAGAACCGCAGCCGCTAATATGTGTAGTGTGTTCAAGGCCAACGTAGTTCATCATTCAACGATATCCCGTTGGTACCAGCGTTTCCGTGCTGGCGATACATCTTTTGAAGACAAACCTAGGTCCGGCAGGAAATCAACTGTTGACGATGAAGAACTGCGAGCACTTACAAAGGCAAAGCCTAATACGTCGTCACGGGAATTAGCTTACAAACTCGGCTGTAGCCATCCCACGATTCTCCAACATTTACAAAATCTCGGATACAGAAAAGTTGATTCGTCTTGGATACCACACGATCTCAGCGAATCAAACAAAGCGACACGCATGTCCATCTGTCTTTCACTCCTGCAACGTCCACATAGAAAGGATTTTCTTCAAGAAATAGTCACTGGAGATGAAAGCTGGGTGCTTTATGTTAACTACACACGTAAGCGACAATGGCTACCGAAAGCAGAAAAACAAGATCCGACCCCTAAGCTGCCCCGTGAAGTGAAGAGAGTTTTACTCTGTTGTTGGTGGGATTCTGAGGGCATGCTTTATTACGAACTGCTCCCATCCAACACCACGATAAATGCAAATACTTACTCTGCACAACTGCAAAAGCTGGCTGAAATTATCAAACAAAAAAGGCGTAAACGTCTCCAAGTTCGGCTTCTCCACGACAATGCTCGACCCCACGTGACTAAGATGACACAACAATCTATTTCGCAGCTAGGATGGGAAGTTCTACCGCATCCACCGTATTCACCAGACCTAGCACCTACCGACTACCATCTGTTTCGAGCTTTAAAAATTATTTACAGGATAAAAATTTTGATGATGTCGCGGATCTCAAAAATACACTGGTCGACTTTTTCAATTCACGACCCAAAGAATTCTGGAGTGCAGGCGTGCAAAGTCTACCAGAGCGTTGGGCACGAGTTGTAGATACAGAGGGAGCATACATTACTGAATAATTGTTTACTGTTAAAATAAAATGTTTTTATATTTTACTCATGTTGTGTGTCGCAAGACTTTCTTACCAACCCAATATATTTGTAATATAAGTTGTGACATCATTTAAAAATTAACAAGAAGATTAGAATTGGGTCGGGAGAGGGCATTTTTCAATCGATCACAAGCATTTATACACCGATTTTGTTATCCCACTGAATTAACCTTATCTATTGTAATTTACGAAAAAAAACTTCAAGAGAGCTATCCGAGAAAAAATGCGGTGCGCTTCTGGGCCGGGATTCGAACCCGGAACCTTTCGTTTGTCGGTCGACTGCTCCGACCACTGAGCTATGCCAGCCCGCTTACCTCAACTTTATCGGATAGTCTCAATACTCGTAACGCATCGTGACACTATATTGCCACGCCTTTTGCAATAGTAAATAATCATTTCGGGAATAATGGATAATCAAACGCGCCACCCAAATCGCATGCTTAGGTATACTTTTCGCTTATAGTCGTGTCGACCATATTATGATTGCGATGTCGATAAACTATAACGAATCTTACTATCCCCTCTTTTACCAATGGCGTTTATTGTAAATGCCATGGACTCTTCTCTCACTGTTCATACGAGACTGTTCATTTCCTCCAATCGCAACCATTTCCCAAGCTCAAGCAACTCAATATTTGAATTTTTCACGATGGGGTCCAAATTATGGAGTCTTCAAGGGCCCTCTTTGCAAAAGTGGGACCGCTCTTGTTAAGGGTGCATGCGAGGCTTTCCAATAAGGAGACTGACAAAGTCGAGCAAAATAGCCCAACGATACTCAATTTGCGCACGAGTACTCCTGCATTAACACAATAGCGATTATCAATGGTGAGTTAGCTCGGAGGGATAGCGTTGCTGGGAAATAAAGGAAGCCGGAAGAGCCCGCGTTTACGGCGTGTACGTGGAGGCATATGCGAGGTCGTTGAAGTGGTACAGAAAAGAGGCACGTATGAAGGGACGCTGTGCGGAAGTGGAGGCAGGCAGTGAGGGCGCGACGTAGAATAGCAGAAAAGAGGAGGCATAAGAGAGCGAGGGGAGCTTTTCCATTGCCACGAGGGCGAGGAGGGAGAGGAGAAAGAGGAGCGGAAACCGAAGGGTGGGGTCGAGGGGGGGGGGGGGGGGGGGCACCAGGGTTGGCCCTGGATATACACACGGAGGGAAATGGTGCCAAGTGCACGGGAGCATACTGGGGCATCGACCAGTGGCAATGTAAAAGAATCATCACAGTGTAAAATTTTCGAAAATCGTTTCTTTGGTTACATTATGCGATAGCATATATGGTGATAAACATCGCCGATTGATCGTGAGTGGTAGATCGGGCAATAAGCATGAACGAAAGCACTTTATAGATATAAATAGGAAAAATTGATCTATGGGTAATTGGATATCGCTCAATCGAATGTCGATAACAATGTTGCAATTAAGCCACGAGAAAATGTTTAAAAATGTTTAAAAACTGTTTAATCCGGAACGCAATAATTTTATCGAAAAATGTGTCAAACAAAAGTTGTTTGGGACATAAAAGTACGTTAAAAAGTATTGAACATTCATCTTCGTATGTTCAAAAATAAGGGAGAAAAAAACGAATAAACATTCAATTGGGGGACGAAAATCTTGAAGTTTAAAAATATTTAAAAATATCAAATTCGTATATATCTCGTGCTTTTTTTGTTACATATTGCTTTAGCAAGAGTCAATCTAACTTTCTAGAGGCTTTTTTGTTTTTATTTATTGTATAAGTATTGAAAAATGACGACTGTACATTGACATAATTACTGATTGAAGATCACTGTCAGAAAGAGACGTACTCTATGGCTGTGCCGTTCGCACTCATAGGAGATTCTTTCTATCGTTCCCCCACGCATATGCGCAACGCGCTCCAACGAGTATCTCGCGTCCCTTACACTCCCAGTGGTGCTTCGGCTGCAAAGCGATTTTGTCTTGCAAACAAATTTTCATTGCTCTTTTTCTCCCTCATTTTTGAAGATACAAAGACAAACGTTCAATACTTTTTTACGTACTTTTATCTTCTGAACAAGTTTTGTTTGACATATTTTTCGATGAAATTATTAGGTTCCGAATTAAACGGTTTTCGAACATTTTATAACATTTTTAAACATTTTTTCGGAGGTTGATTGCAAAATTATTATCGTCGTCGCCAATTACCCTTAGATCAATTTTGCGTATTTATATCTAAAACTTTTACTGGAAATTTTTACTGGTCTATAGACAATTTATATGAAAGTTCCGCACGCGAAACTTTAAACGAGTTTCTTTCGAAATCTGTTTTTCAAAACGGTGTACGCTCTCAACGGAAGATTTTTCAAGCAATCCATCTCAAGTTTTGATACAACATTATTTACGCTATTCTTTATCTTGCTATGATAGCTTTTTTTAATCTTCATATTTTCTTTAACGAAAAACTGTCGAAAAAAGTAGGCTAAATTCGATTTTTTTTTCAACCTGCCGCCATTTTGTTAATTTTTATTAAAAAAAAACCTCCGTGGCAAGATAGCGGCTTTCATACTGATCTTTTGACAAATTTTGTTTCGGATAATATTTACGGCCACTACCGAGTATACCGTGACAACTCCTTTTTTTCGTAAACATTTTCAACGGTTAAAAAATGTAAAAAATTAAAATAAACGTTTAAAAATGTATATTCTGTTCTCCATGAGTGCTTTGATTTGACATAAAAAATCACACTGAAAAGCGTATTTTAGCCATCGAACAAAAAAAATCGCGAAAATCAGCTATTTTTAGACCCGTTACACGGTGATGATCCCTTAACGCACGGGCAGAATATCTCGTCACAAAAACCTATCGCGCATTTTGTTGCTTCGTCGGTTTGCAGTACGTACTTATGCGTCGATTGCGGTCAATGTGAATGATAATAAGTCATTGAAGTAAACAAAATGCGAAAAATATATATTTTCAACAATTAATCTGCCGAAGGAGTCGATTTTTTCCATTGTTCACTATCCCGAAAATGCTCAAGTTCAAACCTCCGACTAAATATACTTTTGGAAAGACGGTCGACACTGTCTTTTTTTCGTATCTACAATTTAGAAAACTCGGAGGACTTTTATTATATATGGGAAAGATTATTATCTTTTTCGTGCAAGTGCGTATTTTGCAACGCGTCTCTCCCTTCGAACGAACGTTCAGGCACTTAATTTTTCTTTTTCTTAAACGATAAATTTTGGGCCATAAAATACTGATCATTGACTAGAAAAAATGTCTCTACAAAAAGCAAACAAAAATCCATATTTACAGAAATACAATGATGTGAAAAACGTCTGGGGTCAGATTGACCATCGTCCATTAATCACGTGAGGTTTTTCAACCACTTTTAGTGACCCCCTCCCCCATGGCGATATTTGTTGAGGTTTCTGCTCCCCCCCCCCCCCCCCACATCACGGGTATTTTTTGCTAAGAAAGGGGCCGTACGTAAATGACGTCACGCAATTGGTGGGGGGGGGGGGTCGCCCAGGCATTACGGTCTACGTACGTAGGGGGGGGGGTCAAGGTTTGCATTACGTCACGATTTTAAAAATGCCAGAAATAGCCAAATTTCTACATGTTAAAGATTTAAATTTAAACCTCGAGTGCAATTTTACCGTGGACAGCTCACAGCTTTCTATACGTAATGTCAGTTAAGGGGGAAAATCACCGTGCAAGAACTTGCACCGTAGCTTTCCAACATTCCTCAAACAAAATTTGAAGGACATTTTTGTTTGTAGTTCTTGAAAGTGCATGTATTGAAAAATATGTTGGCAACATTTTTATTCACAAGTCTGAAAATTGACGGAGTTATAGTCACTTTAGTGAGAACAGGTAGCGCGACCGGTTAGTGCCCTCATTCCCTACAGGTGTGGCATCATTTACAATAGATGAAGTACAGACTCTTATTATTTTGTGAACTATCATGAAGATAAAGAACCATCATATCGCGCGCGACTAGATACTTCAATGTAAGTATCAATATTCTAGAAAAATTCGTAACTTTATATCAAGAAACACAGAACGAAAACTTTGAACGCGTTTTTCTCGAAACTAATTTTTTTGACCTTGTCCGAGCGAATACTTAAAAACTTATCAACCGATTTTCAATTTAAAAAAATACATTTTTCTAATCGCAGTGACTAAGGCTGTACATATCCGCGTTTTTCACGTTTGATAATTACTATTTTGAAAAACGGGTTGAATACAGAAAAAGGGCCTTGAAAATAGAAAAAAAATGATAGAGCTCTCGGCATTTTGTAAAAAAAAAACGGCTACGCATAACGATAGCTACATTTGTATAGATATTGATCAATTGTTGACTTTTAATTCACAGATAACCTTTTATAAAGATATCGATGGGACAATGAAGAGAATTTTTTTGTTTCGTCTTCAAATCAAGGCATATATCTCGGTTAATTTGTAAGATTTTGTCATAAAAATTGGTATAAAACCAGATGAACATATACTTCATAAAATAAGTATAAACCCGATCCTTTCATAATTAGTTATGCCTATGAAAAAAATCGCAATTGTTGGTGACAACGCAACCGTTACGTAACGGAATAGGGGGGGGGGGGCGAGTTCTGGCCAAGCGTTACGGTCCCGTTACGTGGGGGAGGGATGGTAAAAAATTGGGATATTTTGCGTTACGTAATTTGTGTACGCCGCAAACGTCAAGCACAAGCGATAGAGCATGCGGTATTTTATTATGAAAAAGGAAATAATATATATTGTCAGTATATTTAAATGGCATCCGTTAAACAGCAGGTCCGCGCAGTTACACAAAAAAATAAACGTGATAAGTCACAACACCCCCCCCCCCTCCCAGCGTGATCTATCGCGATGTTATCCACCCCCCCCCCCCCCATTTGAGCCTCGCGTGATTAATGGACGACCCCACATGCAGTCGGAGGTTCGTGGCGGCAGTGCGCAGTCGAAGGGTTAAAATGGGACACCCTGTATACATATATCAATGTGACACACAAAACTAGCAGGTCACAGGTCGCGCCGACGCCACCCGGTCAATGAACTTAGTACTTTTGTACGTCTAGCAAATATATATAAATCGCAAAAAATGCTGCGTTCCTGCTTTAAAAAGGGTACCTAAGAATATACGCAGACAACATGTGCATACATGTATGCACACACACACCATGAATTCGATATATGTACAACGCCGCGACAGAGAAAAATAAAAATGAAAATCGTTTGCCAAAAGACACTGCAAAACGAGAAGCACGCGCATATAACTTTTCGACTCACGAAATTCCGGGAGAGCAGCACGAGCGAAGAGGATTTCTTTACGCGCTGAGAATTCTCAAATCAAAAACGAAATTCTTGGCAAGGAACTTGGCGAGCTGCGCTGTGGAATCCCTCTTCCCCTCCGACGCCTGTAACTTGTACACGCATTTACATTTATGTATATAAGAATTTAATACGATTTGATACGTATATACATTTGTAATACGTATATGTAAATACCCGCACAAAACACACACACAGAGACACATATATATAGGCATGTATACATATATAAAACATGTGCGATGAGAAACGTAGGATTTCATAAAAATAACTGTCGCGGAGACTCATGTGTGACATAA
Source organism: Ophion obscuratus (assembly GCA_964007375.1). Classification (NCBI taxonomy): domain Eukaryota; kingdom Metazoa; phylum Arthropoda; class Insecta; order Hymenoptera; family Ichneumonidae; genus Ophion; species Ophion obscuratus. Next base: position 37,144,526 of record OZ023319.1, on the reverse strand, counting down.
GTGGTACATATTTTTGGTATGTGCCTCGCGCGGCAGAGAGTCCGCTAAGTTTTGTGTAAGTTTTTTTTTTCATCACCGCGCACGAGTCATCGCGATGTTTTCAATCGTCGGTCGGAGATAATAAAATTCGTGATTGATGGAATTTTTGAAATTCTTTTCCGAATACTCGAAACCGGGAGTATATATATCTAGATGTTCAGTGGGACAATTCAACGGTTGCGATCGCAGGTCCGCCGTTGATTATGTTTCGTATCTGAAATAATAACAATCCGTTTGTTTACGCGTATATGTATTCACAATCTTGCCACGCGTTACCGAATATATATAATGAATAATCATTATCATTATTATTTATTATCATTATTATTTTTATTATAATAATGATTATTTATTTATTACAATGATTATTCATTATTAATTATCATTAGAATTATTTATTACAATATTAAGTCAACGTCCTATATTATAGTATTATGAAGTTGAAGTTTGCATCATTGGAATGTAATACAAATTAAATCTTTTCAATTGCTTACATTTTTTTGACCAGCCTGTAAACGTCACTCAAACATTTTTACATGCTTTTGTTAGAAATTTACGACCTGAATTTGCAAAGAAAGGCTTTGTGTAAAGAAAAAAATCAATAAATGATAAATAAAAGAAAAAATCGTTGCATACCAACGATGCAAACTTCAACAGGATGTAGTATTACACTGAGAGACAAGTCTATGGTGCTTACAACAAATAATATGGTTGACGTAACTGGAAGCGAAAAGTATTCCTAAACATGCGATTTGTCTGGTGTTTTTGACTGTTTCCCGTGTAGAAATATGGGCCGGGATCTGCCTTCCCTAGTTAATATCAGGCTCTGGTCGGGCCTTCCACCCTAATAAGTGGAATAGGTTTGCAATGTAACGGGTCTAAGGCTAGGTCCCGAACCGCCGTTCCCTTTCCGGGGAACTGATCAGGAACGGACCGGAGAACAAGCGGTATATGACCTCGGAAGTTGTAGGGAATAGATCGGAAAATAACCAGGAGCAAATGAGAAAATTAAAAATGACGTTGCAGCGTTTTTGGAATCCTTAAGGAGGTAAAATCGGGGGTGTATTCAATTTAGTATTTCGACAACATATCGTTTGTTGGTTATCTACTTGCTGAGTGTATACTTACGCTTGCTCGCATTTCCTCATAGGCAAAGAGACAGAAAAACGTACACAGATCACTATCCGAGCGAAAAAGGCTTAGAGTGCAAAGGGTCATTTCGCAAGTATCGCAAAATCATAGGCGTAAGTGCACGCTATAAGCATAGTACTGCTGTACGCGCTACAACTCACAGGACAAACTTTTATCCTCGTACGATGGTACCTTGCTTACGCGAAGCTCTTCGCTTGTAGCCACCTGGCGGTTTGTTGGCGAAATACATTCAGGTAATGTCTTCTCATCCAGAATATTGATATTTCCAATGCGTTCAAGGCATTCAAAAACCAAGGCGACAAGGCATTCAAAAACTTGTTTGCCTCATAAAATCATTTGGCCATTCTTTATGCTCAAATCATTGGTTATCGTAATATCGGTATTTATTATAAGCATTGTTATCCTCGTCAATTATCATTGATAAAATGAATGCTTTTAACGATAAATAGAATTGCAACAGATGATTCATCCCTATCAATTATGAATGCCTTTGATGAGGTGAAAAGCAAAGTAGCTTTTCTTTACTTCCGAAAGACAGGCTCCACTTTTCAGAACATGTAAATTTTCTGGCCGGGTAGACATTACGTGAAGATGTACTTGCTCGTAATGTATTTTCGCCAGAAGATTGTAATTTCCAAACATTGAGCGTAAGCCTCAAAAAACGATTTTGCGATCGTCCCGGTTTGTTCCACACAGTGGAACAAACACACACACAAACCAGACACATTTCTGCACGGGATGATGCTTATCCCGTTCACCTGGCTAGCTGTGAGAAGTTTTAGTTCATTCAATTTTAGGAATATTTCAATGAAATTTTCAGGAAATCTAGCTAAACGGTGATACTATCGGATACAAATAGTTTTGGAAAATGCAATCTTTTTACCCACCTAGGTAGATGTAGTCTCTCAACGTTTGTCGAGTATAACTTGTTAGAAGATCTTATGAAAATTAACTTAACGTAAATCATTTGCAGTTGGAGCAACCGTGGCTTACAAGGAACATCACTTAAGGGTCCACCTTCGATTTTCTTGAAACTCATATATGCAATAAAGCATTGAAAACTATTAGACATCTATTTTTTTTTATCTGCGGAAAAACAGTTTCAAGGGGGGAACCCACTCCTCAAAGGAAGACGTGTCGAGGGGTGGTTTTTGCAGTTTCACCTACAAGCAATCCACCAATTTGAATAAAACAAAAACCAAAATTCTTCTAATGTAAAACGATGGAAAAGCCATTGTCCAAGTATTGAAAAAATATTAAATTAGGGGGTGACGCGCCTTTTCTTGAGAGGTTTTGGGACACGCACCCCCCCCCCCTTAAACCCGTTTTTAAGCCAGTAAAAAAAAATACGTGTCGAATAGTATCCAATGCACATGTATGGGTTTGAACAAAATCGAAGGCGGATATTTGAGGGATGTTCCTTGTTGGTAGTTTCAAGAACTACGCGTGTCTCACAAACTGCTACATAGTATGTTTGTCGGATTGGAAACATATAATATCAGTTCAACATTTCTTCTTGTACTTCACCTTCTGTTCTTGTAGGACACATATTACTATGCATATAGCAGGTCGTATCACATCATATGGTACAAATCACGATTATATGGCACGAAACTGTTGCGTTGCGCCAAAAATCTATTTAAGCAGTGACGTATATAGGGTGTTAGGAAGGTCGATGCTAAGCCTTAGGGGGTGATAGGTCACCTCGTTAGGAACGTATCTAACCTACGTTACCTTAGTCCAAAGTCTAAGGATTTCGAGTTATTATGGTAAGTATGATTTTTGGAAAATTTCCAAAAATTAGGTACAAACTCGTTTACCTTTCATGTTAATGCTATTTTTTAAAATAGCAGCAACATAAAAGGTATTTTTATTTTCTGACAAGTTTTCAATTATTCCACAGATCCCATTGAGTTGGTTGTGTGGACACACATGATTGTATTGGTGTTTGTCGATTGAATACACATTAAGGCCTTAGGCAACAGTAACGGGTATAAAATCATGTGCGAATTTAACAATTTTTTTTCGTATGAAAAAGTAATTCACTCACGAAATGAATTACAGATCTACTTAGTATGAATATCAAATTGTTAGAAAACATTTTTTTTCGATGTACAAAATGGCCAACTACGAATATTTTCTTTTGTTGTCTTTTTTTAGGCGCTTCGCGGCGTGCCATTTAACATCCCAATTTTTTACCTAGAACAAAAAACAAAAATTCACGTCAATCTACATTACAATACCTAGAGAAGTACGTAAGAAATTTAAAAAATATTGTTGTATTTAAAAATTGTAGGTATTTGAACTTGAGAAATTAATTTTCGGTGCAAAATGTCGTTATATCTGCTCATAAACTGCTCATAAAATGAAAAGTTTTGGATTAATCCGAAATTCCGTACGTACTTCTCTGTGAAATGCAATTAGGAACATAACTTTTAAATTTGAAGTAAATCGAGTAAAAGTTGTTGAAGTTATTTGTCACGCCATTTGGAAAAAAACTGTTTCGACAAGTTTGGAGTAGTCGGCCATTTTGTACATCCAAAAAATATATATATAATTTATAACCGCTTGATATTCATACTAAATAAATGTGTAATTAATTTTATGAGTGAATAACTTTTTCATACGAAAAAAAATTGTTAAATTCGCACATGATTTTATACCTGTTACTGTGGTCTAAGGCCTTAAGCTTAGACACAAATACGTTTTTAGTTACTAATTATTGTCTGTTTGAACATTATGACCGAGTTAGTACCTAATTTTGGGAAACTTTCCCAAAATTGCATTTGTGCCTGGCGGGAGCATCGCATCTACAGGCACTACACGCGCGTATCGCTCACCGACATACGTCGGCTCATTAGGCGCAACTGATTGGCCCGCTTTTAAAAATAAATAATAATTCAGGGGTTGATCTGAGACCCACACATGCTTATATCAATCGACTGAGAATTTCACCCCAACCCCCTTCTTCAGGGAACGCATTCAGGTCTGGGACACCCTGTATATGCTTCGTGTGTATTCGTGGTAACCTTTCAGAGTTTTCATAGTATGATTTCGAGGATCGATATTTCACCGGAGCACACGGAATGCAGTCTCGAGGCTAGTGAAATGTTATCTAACATGATTATTAATACGCCAATGGATCTTCTCTCTCTCTCCCCTTCCCCCTCCCCCTCTCTCTCTCGCTTTTACGACTAATCAGCTTCATTTCCAATTCCCATTTTTTCAGGGTTTTTTTTTCGCGTTGTGCGCGTGAATGTAACAACGGCGATAATAAGGCGAACCTTTGTTGATTGCAGAATGCAGTTTTAGGGACCGCGAGCTCGACGATCTCGCGTAGAAATAGAAAAATCATGTTTTTCGTTGATTTAGCGAAGACGATCAAACGAAATCCATTCGGACACGCGGAGATCCGGTAGACGGTGGTACAGCAAAAGTAGCGGAGCGAGACCGAGAATACTTTAAGGCTTGAAAGCATTTGCGCGTTTAGATGAAAATACGTCGCGTCGTAAAAATAACGAAAATATACGGTTTTTCGCCATGACAACTCTGACGGCTCACCTCCCATTGTGCAATAAACCCCTCTAAACTGCCTGGACTCCAGCCCGCAAAGTCGGCAATAAATCTCTCGTCTCGCAAAGTATTGCGAAGCTTTTCTACGATCCCGCTTGCCAAGAGATTCCGAACAAAGTACGGGGGTTAAAACAAAGTTTGAGTATGCTCCCCGACACTATAAAAATCGCTGTATACAAAAATCCCAAAATCAAGGTGCGCCTGTCACAAGATAAAAAAGTATTTATTTAGGGTAAGGTTCCGAACCCTCCTCCTCACCGATCAAGCTAAATATTTGCACAAACCTTCCCGTTAATATTTCAAGACAACCCTTAAAGGGATTTTTGGCGACTCGCAATAGGTTTCGTGATGTTGAATTTTAAAGTTTTTTTTTAACGCGTGCTGACTATATCTATATCTGCTGCGTCTCCGTTCATATATATTTTATCGCGCTCTTCATTTTGTCCAAACAAACAAACCCAAACTAACCCAACCCCAAAAACTATTGCGGGTCACCAAAAATCCCTTTAGGGTTTGTCTTATGATATTAAAAGGAAGGTTTGTGCAAAATTTCAGCCTGATGGGGGGGGGGGGGGGGGGTTCGAGACCGTAACTTTATTTATATTCATCTGCTTCCATGTGTCTACGCATGCGCGCAATCTTGTGATGTTTATGCATCATTTGAGTCAATAAAAGAACGGTACCATTTTTTTCCGTACTCGTATGTAACGCCTCGATCCATCGAACTAACGAATGCTTGAAACGATCAAATGTTTTCAGGTTACCTCCGAATATTTTGTTTGGCCTGTCAATGAACAACTTCTTTGATGCAAGTGATCTTTTTTCTCCATGTGAAGTTCCAGGAAATTGAGAAAACATCTCTGCAATGCTAAAAACGAAAACCAACGGAACTTGTACAAAAAAAGAAAACAACAACCGCAGGATAGGCAGGGGAGAGGAACTATATATAGGATACTTTTATTTGAAATTGAAAGCAACATTGCCTAGACCTCAAAATTTTACGATTTTATGATCTATATGTCATATACAACAAGATACTGATAAATATTTTTTTTTTTATTGGGTTTGTTCCAGTCGTACAGGGTCCTTCCCTTTTAACGAGCCCCCAAATCCGCCTTTACCGCCAATTCCACACCCCCCCCCCCCCCCCCACCTGCGGCCGCAGCCGACTTCCCCCTCTGTATCGTATTCACCATGACATATCTGTCATGGGTATAGGGAAACTGCGGAAAACCTATACCAATACAGCCGGTCATCAAGTTCGCTCCCCAGTCGTGGAACTAGTCTTATTTCGCCGTGAAATGCCGAAGAAAAACATTTCACGACGAAATGTACGCGGCTGGGTTTCGAACTCGGGACCTCCCGGTCCGCAGGTTTAGTGGCGAGCACGCTAACCACTAGACCATCGCACCGGTAGATACTGATAAATATTTTACACATTACATTTCAATATTTCGAGTTATATTATGTTTTACAAAAAATAACAGAAATCATGGTTTTCAAAAAGATTGCCTATAATAGGATATACTATATTAGGGCCCAAACTGCTTTTTCCTTATATCTGATATTAAGGGAATATTTAAGGTCAAATAAAACAAAGCGTTTACTATTGTCACTTTACAATTATTAGGCCGTTGGATAAGTTTTCGCTAAAAACTTAAAAAAAAAAAAAAACAAGCTTTCATTTAAAAGGTACTATACTGAAAAGTAAAAAATAATGTTCAGTAAAATTGAAAATCAAAACTGTATAACCACAAAAATATCCCTTTCATGGTCACTCGTAATAGGTGCAAGTACTTAAAAGATACAATACATAAACATAGATATTTTTAAAATATGAAATAGAAATTGAAAAAAACTTGAGGCTTTTTTCAGAAATTATAAAGTAGTATTAGTACTTATAAAGTTTGTCGCCTCAAGCTTTTAAAATTTATATTTCATACTTTAAAAATATTTACGTTTATGTACATTCTTGCACCTATGATGAGTGACCACGGAAGAGACTTTTTCGAAGTTATACTGTTTTGATTTTCAATATTACTGAACATTATTTTTTGAGTTTTAGTACAGTACCTTTTAAATAAAAGCTTGTTTTCAAAAAGTTTTTTACGACTATTTTATTTTACATCGGCGTAATCAAAAACCTTGCCTTAGGTTGTAAAGGTTTCGCGAGAAACTCTATAATAGTGTAATTATGAATAGTGCCCAAGTCAACAAAGTGAATGAGCCCAAACTCGATTGTCCTACCATTTACCATTAGGAAATTTCAGTTCCTACCTCCTACCACCATTGTCTGACTCTCGTTATCATGTGTCATGAAAAGTGCTGACGATAACAAAACAAATGAGCACAAACTCGACTGTTCTAGTATATGCTATTAAGGAGTTGCGTTGTCCACCTCCTATGTTCATTATCAGACCAGCTCCATGGTACCATATTATTGCATTGTCACCCAGGTCACCCAAGTTACACAGGTTTAAATTACAACTCAATCGGATGCCAGCAAGTGCTTGAAAAATGAATTACAAATTTTGAACTGGAAATACAGACATACGCACGAAGGAAGTTAAATAAAAGCTTGTAAAAACAGACGTCGCTATGATAAAACCCAAGATAGTCCACTATCCGATATACGATGCCTCTATGCATCGATACTTCGGAACTTTTCTTGCCCCAAAGCTTCATACGTGGACGTCGTGACGTGAGCAGTCTCACTTGACGCCCCGACGAAATATGTCGAAAATAGCACTTAAAGGAACGGCACGAGTTTCGCTTTCAGGTTTGTTTACCGAGATGTTCGAGGTATACAATTATATGTGTGTGACCACCATTAGACCGATGCTCCCCTAATTCACGGACTCGTTCGCGTGCGTGATTGCGCGTGGAATGCGCCGGTACGTGAGCGAATGCGTCAAAGCATTGCGTGATGTATGTACCGAGAGTGAGAAGAAGATGCGCTCTCGTAAGAGTCGAGAGGGCTTGGCAAGGCGCATGTGCAACTAAAATGCCTATCCGTCGTCCGTATGCAAGTCCACATACGCATGCACGTGTGTAGGTGCAACACGTATACACGTACGTATGTAGATATTTGTACTGCACACAACCATACGCACACGTACATGCGTGCATTGCATGCATACATCCATAGGTACATTTGTAAGTGCATGTACTCATAGCACCGTACTATACAACGTCTCTTCTCGGGTGTCTGCGTCTAGCCTGCGTCTGGCGCCGCGAGATCCTTGAATGAACGACTATTTTTAAAGGGTTCAACAGATAAACTACGCCGCTGCCAGTCACGAGAGCAAGAGATGCAACGAGAGAGAGAGAGAGAGAGAGAGAGAGAGAGAGAGAGAGTACAGAAGTCGACGTGTCTCGTTGAAGAGGCGCAAGGAGGTTGGATGAAGGGGGTATGAGAGATGGACTGCGATGGAATTTGGCTGCGAGCACACGAGAACGCAGATTGCCCTCGGTGAAGATCCTTTTCCTTTCGATTAGCATGCATACTTTGCTAACGAACAACCGACCGATACTTGCAATCCACATGGTCATCCAGATTTGCACCACAACTCACCCGGGAAAATACTTTTTAACGTATTCCTCTCACGAACTCGAATGTTTAACAATTAACTGATTTTCCTCTATAATCAAGTGAAAATACATCCCAGTAGGCTGGTAAATTTTCAAGTCAACTTCCCGGCTGGAAATTTAGTTATGGCGCTAATCACGTTCGGATCAGGTTGCCAGACTGCCATTATATGGCGCTAGTATGGCAACCTGATCACGGCGTGAACAAAAATGTAACGCTGTTCCCGATAACGGCGGGATCTGGCAGCCTGATTACGCCCAAATCTGGCAGCCTCATTGGGCCACTACCCTGGCGCCTTATGATAGCGTGTATACGGCTGCCTGATCGGATGTATTAATATTACAGAAAATATACGGAACGAATAACATACAACTTTTTTTGTTTATTGAACATTTAAGACCAACTTACATCTGAACAGTTTAACAAAACATACTTTTTTTAGCTTACTGACAGTGTTTTGTTTTTTTTCTTATTTTTGTTAATTTTTATTATTATTCTTATATTTATTATGTTTATATTTTTTGTTTATATATTTATTTGAAATATATATTTAAAAGCTATATCCGCACACTTGTGGTCATTCTTTTTTTTGTCGTTCTGAGCGGTGACCGTCCCAGTCCTTCGCGTTGTTCACCACCTTGCCGACAGCTTGCTGGGCTTGATTAAAATAATGGCAGTCCATCAATATTAAATTGTAAATACAAAATCTTTTCTCTGTGGATATCTGTATTCACATACCTCGGAAGGTAATTTTTCATGCCAAAGTACACAAAACGACCATTGGTTTCATCATTTTCATCTGTAAAATCGACTATTTCGTATGTAGCTGAATTTGTGCTTAAAAAAGTTTTCGCTGACTGAGGTAAATGAGGTAGTAACCTTCTCTCCCACCAAAATCTCCTTTTCGTGATTGGTGATGAGAAAAAATTCTCCTACTCTTAATGTTGCACCAATGATAACTGCAAGAAAGGCAGAGCTCACCCTTCTCCTTTTTTGAGGAACTCTCGTCACCAACTACGAATCTTCAGTTTAGAAACTCTCGTCGACCGAATCGAATCAAGAACTACTGGACAACAGTTGAGATCGTCTCGTGTCTAAAAAATATCACACTGTGCCTTCCAACTACTCTCAAGCACAATGAGTAGAAACTCACCTCGACCGAGACGCATCAACAACTACTGGACAACATTTGAGATCGTCTCGTGTCTAAAAAACATCGCACTGTGCCTTGAGACTACTCTCAAGCACTAGGTCTATAACTTCAACTCAACCAAAACGCATCAAGACCTACTCGGTAACAGTTGAGATCGTCTCACGTCGAAGAAACATGTCAAAATTACAGTGTGCCTTGAGACCTCACATGCACAAGATCTAATACTCATTATCATAACAACATGTAAACCTTAAGTAATTAGTTGTAAAGCGTTGAATTCAAATAAATAATATTTGTTCTGGTTCTCGTCTTCAACAACTAATTCCACTTCCTAAACAAAAATCAAGTCGTTAGTGATTAATTTGCCTGACGACGATACCAAGGGACCACTTCACCGCCAGAATGTAAATCGAGCCTTACAACCCCGACAGGTCGAAGTGTTACCGCGCGGTCTCGACGTGTCGCACATTTTGGTCCTTCGAGCATGATAACACGTGATCCGGACTTAATCATTACGGTGTACGGACTATCGAACAAAAGATTCTTGACAGTGCTACTGTGTTAATGGTGACAGTGTGCTACTGTAGTGATTGTGACAGTGACGAAACAAGGGCAATCGAATCCATGGTCGACATCGCCAGATGATAAGCTTGTACCAATTTATTGTCAATTCGGTTCACTCGTCATCGTTCACACCCTTCAAACTCGCTTCGAACTGTACGACCATGTCTCTTTCGGAGGAACAACAGAGAATGAAGAATAGATTCGTCCGCAAACGAGCTTACATCAAGGGATAGCTCACGTCCTACAAAAAACATTTAGGTGCGCAAAGAGAGAAACCTGAAGCCGCAATACTCAAGGTTTACAATGAGCCCCTCAAAAACAATTTCGCAGAACTAAATAGTCTAACAGACGATTTAGGAGAGCTCGATCCCATAGGTGACCACTCAGCAACTCACGCCGTCATGAAAGAAGAATATTGTCGGCTCATAGGAACAGGACGAAATCTGGAAAGCAGAATGTCTCCACCGACACTCTCCGACACGGGAAGCGCACTTAGCGAACAGCCATCGTCACCGAATCCGTTTATCATCGCAACGGCCACAGCGCGCCTTCCGGAGCAAGCTCTACCAAAATTCGACGGCAAATTCGAGGACTGGCTGAGCTTCAAGGAAGACTTCCAATCGTCTATTGGCCTGCGTTTGGATCTCGCGGACACACCGAAGGTTAAATGTAACCTTCGGTCATGTCTTCGCGGGGAGCCCGAACGGCTGGTGCGAAATTTCGACACCACAAACGCGAGCTACCAAGAAGCCTGGAACCTGCTGAAGGAAACGTTCGAACATAAAGGAAAAATGGTCGATCGTCACCGCTCCGTTATTTTCGGCATCCCGGGCATGCAAAGGGAGTCGTGAACAGAACTCATTGCAATGATAAGCACGGCACAATTGCATCTGTCAGCACTGAAAGCTCTCGACGTCAACGAACCGGACAACATCCTAGTGCATATCTTGCTCTATAAGCTAGACAAAACGACGCGCCGGAACTGGAAACGGTCCCAAAGGGAAAATAAGCTGGCTACCTTCGAGGAGTTAATCTCGTTCCTACGTGAAACCGTTCTATCATAAGGCGATACCGCTCCGGCTCGTTCAACGATGGATGACAGGGCGAACGAGCCCAAGAAAGGCAAGGGCGGTGATCACGCTACAAGGGGTCAAAAGCACTCAAAAACTCAGTGTTTTACCACAACTACTACAACAGAATGGTCGATCTGCGAAGGGGCGCAGCATCCGGTCTTACGCTGTCAGCAGTTCAAAGCCCTGCCTCCACGGGAACGGCGAGAGGTAGAAGTGAAAAGGCGGCTGGGTCTCAACTGTCTCAGCTCTGAACACAGCGCAAGGGAGTGCGGGTCAAGGTACACGTGTATGGTCTGCAAGCAGAGACATCACACATGGCTTCCCGACCCAGAAGCACCGAAGACCACTCCTTCAACGCCAAGTACTAGTGAGGCAAGACTAGTACGCCCTGAAGTCTCTACGGAGAACTCCGATATGACGACACTTGTCGCCACGGTCATATCGAAGGCCTTATTGGTAACCGCCGTTGTAAAGATCACCAATGTCGATGGACCAAATAAACTGCATCGCGTGCTACGGGATACCTGCTCAAACACAAATTTCATGACCGACAGGCTAGCCGCTTCTCTCGGTCTCCCCACGAAGAGATGCAGCATCCCCATCAGCGCGATGAACAACGCACAGAGCAACGCAGTGAGCTTTCTAACGGTAAAGGACATCGCTGGCCTGATACCAGATTAAGTGATATCCCGAAAACTCCTCAACCTCCCACGCAATAAACCGTCAGCGGATCCACAGTTCGACCAGCCAGGAGAGATAGACATGCTAATCGCATCCGGGACGACCCTCTCAACATTGTGCGTCGGACAAATCAAACGCTCCAAACCATCGGAACCTGATTTGTATCTGCAGAACACTCGTTTGGGATGGGTCATTGGCGGAAGCATCTTGGAGAGAGACACGCCCAAAGACTTGACCAGCGAACGCCAATGCTTTCTCACGAATTTGGAGAGAGTAATGAGGCGATTGTGGGAAATCGAAGAGCCGGTTCGGCAACATCACCCAGTCGAAACTGATTATGAGGAGCACTTCCAACAGCACATCAGGCGTGACAACAACGGGCGATACGTCGTTGCGCTCCCGTTCAACGATAATAAATCGGAGCTCGGACAGACGCGAGCAATAGCAGAAAGGCGTCTCGCGTCATTTGAGAGGAAGCTGCGTCGCGATCCGAACCTTCAAACACAGTACACCGCTTCAATTGGAGAATACCTTGCCCTTGGGCACATGACAAGGATGCCACGTGAACCAACAACCAAGGGATATTATCGGCCGCACCACGCGGTCATTAAGGAATCCAGCCAAACTACTAAGGTAAGAGTAGTATTCGACGGATCGGCCAAATCGACGACAGGAATCTCTATAAACGAGACTCTGCTAGTTGGACCTACAATCCAGGATGACATTTTTTCACTCCTTTTGAGATTGCATACACACAATTACGTGCTCTCTGGAGACATCGAGAAAATGTATCGACAATTCCTGGTGCGTGAAGAAGATCGAGCGTATCAATGAATTTTCTGGCGCGACACTGACGGTCAAATAGCCACATACGAGTTAAACACATCATCACACAACATCGCGTTCGGCTTATCACCAGCACCTTACTTAGCTATCCGCTGTCTCCAACAGCTAGCCGAGGACGAAGGTGACGAGTTTCCACCAGCCGCAACGGTGTTGAAAAATGACCTCTACGTTGACGACCTTTTGACCGGGGCAGCTACGTTCGACGAAGCACTAACTCTGTGCACCGAAATCGACGCACTACTCCGACGAACAAATCTGAACTTGAGACAATGGGCATCTAACGACACGAAGCTTCTCGAAAGTCTGCTATCCAGCCATTTCAACCTGAAGCTTCAGTTCGAGGAGGACAACACCATCAAGACATTGGGAGTACATTGGAACTCGGAGCAAGATTCGATAATTTACACAGTTCATCCTACACCGCTAAATGGTCGTATCATGAAAAGAATCATCTTGTCGGACATCGCACGAGTATTCGACCCTCTCGGACTACCGGGACCAGTCATTACACATGCGAAGCTCATAACGTAACGCCTCTGGTTGGAGAAAATAGATTGGGATGATGCCATACCACTGTCAATTTACATCGAATGGTTGAATTACACATCACATCTTCCAATGCTAAATGATGTCTCGTTTACACGCAGAATCACTACCAATGAATCCAGGCATATCCAGCTTGGACGGTTTCTGTGACGCCAGCGAAAGGGCTTACGGAGCGTACTTCTACGTCAGAGAACCGATACTCACGGGGGAGTAACTTCCACATTATTATGTGCAAAAAACCGCGTCGCACCGCTGAAAAGGGTGGCCCCGAACGAGACCACAGCGGGCCAAGAGGATCGAGAAAACATCGATCGCGTAACCATTCCACGCATGGAATTATGCGCAGCTCAACTCTTGGCCAAACTATACACAACGGTACGTCAAGCGACACGACTAGAGCCGGACAAGGTAATCCCTTGAAGCGACTCTACCATTGCATTTCATTGGATCCGAACAGCACCGCATCAACTTCAGCCCTTCGTCGCCAATCGCGTCACCGACGTACAGAGGCATACCGATGCCAGTAACTGGAGACATGTCCGGTCCGGAGATAACCCCGCTGATCTGATCTCACGTGGTCAGACCCCATCGGAATTTACATCCCCTTCCATTTGGAAACATGGGCCTTTCTGGCTACTGAAAGCTGAAGAAGACTGGCCACAACTCGGATTAGCCAGTCTGGAACGAGTACAAGAGTTGCGAAAGGTGAAGTGCTTGACGACACATACTCACAACGATATTATCACACGGTACTCATCAATCATAAAACTGTGACGAGTAATCGCCTACTGCCGACGATTCAGATCGAAAGGAAAGGGGCTTCTATCCAGCAAGGAACTTCAGGGAGCAGACAACGTCATTATCGAATCGGTACAAGCTTCTTGTTTTGCTGAAGAACTACACGAGCTCCACGAGAAGAAATGTGTAGACAAGAATAGTAAGTTAAAATCGTTGAACCCGTTCCTCGATGATCATGGCCTCGTACGAGTCGGAGGACGACTGAGACACGTTCCAGCATCCTTCAATCAAAAACATCCGATCACACTACCGCGGCGACATCACGTCACAGAGCTTTTGATACGGTATGAACATCTTCGCAACTACCATTTCGGAGTCCAGGCCACACTGTATGCGCTGCGACGAAAATAATGGATACGCGACGGTCGGAACCAGGTCCGACAAACGCCACATGAAACGAATTGTCGGCGATCAATTGTTCACGTTCGAGGAACTTAACGAGTTCATCACCGAAGTCGAGGCAATTCTGAACTCACGTCCACTCACTCCAATTTCATCGGACCCTAACGATCTTCTGGTCCTTACTCCGGGACATTTTCTGATTGGCAATCTATTGACGAGCGCGCCTGAGCCGGATCTACAAGAAATACCAACCAACCGACTGTCAACCTGGCAGCATATTCAGAAGGTCAAACAAGACTTCTGGAAACGGTGGCACACAGAGTACTTGACAGAACTCAATACTCGCCACAAATATACGCACGGATCCCACAATATCAAACCAGACACGCTGATGCTTATCAAGGACGACAACCAGCCTCCTCTACGGTGGCCCATGGGTCGTGTCATCAAAACCACGCCAGCAGCAGACGGGATCATCAGGGTTATGCGAGTAAAGACGGCCGAAGGCATCTTCACACGCAACGTCCGTAGTCTTGCTCCGCTACCCATGCATAGCAGCAGCAGCATCAGCCATCTGCCCAATTAATTCTTGATCGGCTTGATACCCTCTCAAGGGGGGAGTATGTTCCGTTGCATGGGACATGTTTGTAGTTTTGATTGTTAGATGATAATGTATTCAAGAACGCCTATAGCCAAATAATACCGCTCATCTGGACACCGCAACCTCTCTAGCCTAAGAACCAATAAAAACAGGCAATTTTCCGAATTGCAAGCGGGTCCGCGGGCAGCGTTGTGTATGTGTCACTCCGCTCGAATCGAACAATCGCTACATTTGGCGCGCAGAAGCGACGATTTTTAATCTCTTTACAGTTTAAGCCGTATAGTCTTCATTGCCGTAAAGAAATGGTTTAAGATTTTGTGAACAATAAGGTACATGTGCAAAATAGCATGGACTATCCTCGAGGACTATCTGATCAGCATACTCTCGAAGTAAGCGCGGAAATCTTTCTATTATAGTGGCTAGCGCGTCACGAGATTTTCCCTACGGTCGAGCTTGGGTCCGACAGCGACGTCCACGTTGCACCCTTCTTTCCCACCAAAAACTTTTTTTCGTGATTGGCGATGAGAAAAAATCCTCCCATTCTTAATTTTGCCCCAATGATAACTGCAAGAAAGGCAGAATCTCACCCTTCTCCTTTTTTGAGGACTTCTCGTCACCAACTACGAATCTTCAGTGTAGAAACTCTCCTCGACCAAGACGCATCAAGAACTACTGGACAACAGTTGAGATCGTCTTGTGTTTAAAAAATATCACACTGTGCCTTGCGGCTGGTTTCAAGCGCAAAGTTTAGAAACTCATGTCGACCGATACGCATCAATAAACACTGGACAACAGTTGAGATCGTCTCGTGTCTATAAAACATCACACTGTGCCTTGAGACTACTCTCAAACATAAGATCTAGTACTCATTATCATAACAAAAAGTAAACCTTAAGTGATTAGTTGTAAAGCGTTGAATGTCAAATGAATAATATTTGTTCTGGTCCTCGTCTTCGACAACTAATTTCACTTCCTAAACAAAAATCAAGTCGTTGGTGATTAATTTCCCTGACGACAATATCAAGGGACTACGTCACCGCCAGAGTGTAAATCGGGCCTTACAACCCCGACAGGTCGAAGTGTTACCGCACGGTCCCGACGTATCACACAGATTCCGTAACGACAAAAAAATCAACATTCACCGAATGTTTAAAGAAAATATTAATGCCGCGAATTTTTAGAAAAAATGTCCAAATCTACTTAATTTGTGCGAAATGTTTTTGACGTGTCAACGTCTTATAATTCGATGGAGCCGGCTGCACGCACGAAAAAGCATGACTCATCGCCGTTACCTCGCTCTGAGGCGTTCCATTTAAGGCTTGAAGTGTAAGCGAGAGCGCGGAACGAGCGACAAAGAGGTACAATCGGCCTCCGCGTTCGGCAGTGTTCGGCAGCGTTCGACATTTGTCTCTCTCCTACTTGAGTGATGGCCTCTGTACACTGCGAGCGACGAGCGACGAGCGATCAGCGATATCCAATGGCAACGTCACTCTCATAGAGCATTTCCGTCATACTCGAGCTCTCATTGGATATCGCTCATCGCTTGTCGCCCATCGCGCGCAGTGTGCAGAAGCCATGAGCGATGCGTCCGCGTGGAAAGCTGCTATACAATAATACATGTACATGTTTTCGTCAAGTATGAAGTGCAGTGAAAAGTGAATGTGGTGTGAATTGTTTATAGCAACGATAATTGCGGTGATAAAGGTAATGATTCTTTCGATATTAAGTATATGTTCAGTGATATATTGTCGAATATTCGTGCTTTCATCATTAAAATAAATAGCATCGGTTCGCTAGTGCAGCGATTGTAGGTTATGCTATAATTGACAAAACTATAACAATAAGTTAACAGAACTATTTCACGATGAGTAAAAATCAATTGCTTTACTATTCGATCGAAATAATTATCGAGCGTAGCTATGATTTCAAAAAATTAAAACATAAATGTTAAATCTTCCACACATCATAACAACGTGTCTGAAATTACAGGTTGGACCAGCCAGCCGTCAAAGGGAACAATTTTCTCCTATATCAAACACATTGCAGCGGGCTTTTTAAAAGCTAGAGTTACAAAAATTTTAATGATGTTTCCAAATTTTAAATTTTAAATTTAAGATTTATGAACAATAATTTAATCACAGTTTATTCTTATAATAAATTATTCAAAATTATTACTTTTTTACAACAAATTACAATTAAATTTGCAAAAATAATTAAGTAACTAATTGAACAACAACTTTTATTCAGTTTACTTGCTGAAAGAAATAATGTCAATACAAAATTTATTATTATAAAATAATAAAATCAAAAATTAAATTTTAACAGTCGAGTAGAAATTTAAACAATAAATTTTATTCAAGTATTTTGTAAATTTAAAATGATTTTCTGAACGAAGAATTTTATGAAAAAATAAAAATTGTAAAACAATTGCTCAAAGCACATTCATACTTGTAAAAAATATGTACATTGTAAAAAAAATAAATAAAAATTGACATAATTGTATTTATGCGTACAAATAAATGTAACTTGATCAATTCAATTGTGATTTCCATTTACCTCCTTCTCTATATCCATACAAAATATCTATCAAACAAACAAAATTAAAATTTTCTTTTGAAAAATGAAACCATTCCATCAGTATTTTCTTATGACGTTGTCACGTTCAACTATCGTCAGTAAACCGACTTTACAGACAACCGATTTTTTTACGTGGGTCACTACGTTCAGACAAACTGCAAGTGCGACAAGACGTAGAACTGGAGTCCCTCGGCCCATTAGATCACCTGATAACATTGAGGCAGTGAGAGCTTCAATGTTGCGATCACCATGGCGTTCTGCGCGCAAACATGCGTCTGCCCTTGGACTTTCCGACCGTTCTGTGAGGAGAATTCTCCATGATGATCTTCATTTCCATCCTTACAAAATGGCGATTGTGCAGGAACTTTCTGAACGTGACTTCGATTCTCGGAGCATCGATGGCTGTTTTGAGGGAACACTTCCCAGAGCGCCTCATCTTAATTAGGGGCGATTTGGAGTGGTCGGCCCGCTCTCCCGATTTGGCTCCTTGTGATTTTTTTTTATGGGGTTTTTTGAAATCCCGTGTTTATGTAAACCGTCCAAGGACCCTACGAGAGCTGAAGACCAACATCCGGGAAGAAATTGCCAACAAAACACCTGCTATGCTGGCAAGAGTCATTCCAAACGGCAGAAATCGGTTTACTCAGTGTATGGAGAATGGGGGACGTCCTATTGATTTGATCTTCAAAAATGTGTAAAACAAAACTTTAGACATGCGCCTACATTATAAAAAAAATAAAAATGTTCTGATTCATACAATCGGTTTTATTAAGTTTTGAAAAAGGAGGTTATGCTGCCGCACCCTGTATATACTAACTGCTATAGAAGTACGTAGGATTTTTTTCGATTAATTGATTTTTGGCCAAACGGTGCACTTCTAAAGTGGAAAGTGAAAAATTTGCCCAAAAAATCGTCAGATAATTGTTAGTAGCAACTGAACTAGGCAATATAAAAAAAATCCTACGTACTTCCATAGATAATGTATGTTTCAAGATATACTCAATATTTCAAGTGAATCGATAGAAAATAGTCTGATTTATGTTTCCAGCCAACATAAAAAATGCAGTTTTGAGATAAACGCTGCACAGCCGCCGTTTGAAATTAATCGCTTCAAAAAAATTGTATACTTACTGTCACTGATATGTGTGATAAACACCCTTCTTGAAATCTCGATTTATTTTGTAGTTTTTTTTTAAAGTCCCCAAAAAACCTATTTTTCGGCCTCTAGAGTAGCCAAAGGTCTTCACACTTATACGGAGAATATGAACCAAGAAAAATTAATAAATTGTGAAAATCGATGCAGTGGTGCGCTTTGAAACAAAAAGATTGAACTTTCCGAAAAAAATCGCTATATTTGGCCATGAAAAAATATTTTTTTCTTAATTTTCAAAAAAAATTTAGGTCATGTTTTAGACAATAAGGTTATAAAGATTTATACCAAGTTTCATCAGATTCGATCTCTTAGTTTTTTAGCTATACGTCACACCAGTTTTGAAAATTCAGTTTCAAAGACCATATCATACCGGGGCATTTTTAACGGTTAATAAAGGAATACAATGTAGCAGGCAAAAGTAGTAATCAAACATACCGTAAGTCTTAAGAGTGGTGAAGAAAACCTTTCCTTAAAAAAAAAGAATGAAAATCAGCTATTTTTTTCCCCGCCTAAAGGAATCTCGGCTGGGGTTCCGAAAAGGACATACCTCCAAGTAATTCGGAATTTCGTGTACCTATGTATATTGACTCTCTGATTACGTACATGATAGTAAAAAAACCCGCAAATTTAATTTTCAAGGTCAAAACTCACGAAAACTGATTTTCTAAAAGTTTTTCTACTTTATTTTAATAAATGTTGATCTTAAAGATTAAAACTTTAAGTAAAGATTAAACTTTTGTTTCCCACAAAAGTTGTAGCCTATCAAAAGACTGATCTTTTATGTTTCATATAGTTTTGTCTAAAACCATTCTGTTTCGAGAAAAATGGAATAATGCTCCAATAAGTTCATTTTGCTAAACTCCATTAGTTTCGATATTATCTACTTACACACTTTACCGCGGGAAGGTTAGAGTTTATTTGGGTTTGTTTGTTGCGTTGTGTTTTTTGGATTGTTTGTAGTGTTGTGTGTTTGGGTTTGTTTGCTGTGTAGTGTGCTGTTTGTTGTTCGGGTTGGCAGGACAACAACTCTATTCTTTATTTCTCTATTCTTAAACATCTCTCTTCTTAAATATCTCTATTCTCGAGCAGGTTTAATCGAAACATCTGTATTCCACAATATCTCACTTCTTAAACATTTCTCTGCCGGAACATCTCTATTCGTAAACATCTCTATTCCACAATAATTCACTTCCGAAATAGCACTACTCTTAAATATCTCTATTCCACAATAAAGTTGCTTTAACAGAAAAATTGACAATGAAAATAACTGTGAAGCCGGAGGAACAATCGGATTAACATACTCTAATGATAAACTCTATGATACCGGTTCTACACTTCGAATTCTGTCAGAAGAAGATTAAGAAGTGAAGTTAATTTGATGGCCGATTTTGCGAGACTGAGATCTGTTGTCTGTTTGGGGTATGTTAGGTTTTCTTGTGTTGTGTACTTGGGTTTGTTTGTTGTAATATATGTTTGGGTTTATTTGGATTTATTTGTTGTGTTGTTTGGGTTTATTTGTTGTTTGGGTTTTTTCATTGTGATGTGTGTTGTTTAGGTTTATTTGAGTTTGTTTGTTGTGATGTGTATTGTTCATTGCTTAGGTGTGCGTATAGTGTTAAAGATCAAAATGCAACCTACCGACGGTACAGTGCGTAAGTAGATAATATCGCAACTAATGGAATTTAGGAAAATTTACTTTTTCAAGCATTATTCAATTTTTCTTAAAACAGATTGGTTTTAGTCAAAACTTGTATACACCATAAAAGATCAATCTTTTTATAGGCTACAACTTTTGTGCTAAACATTTTTCTCTAAGATCAACATTTATTGCAATAAAAAAGAAAAACTAAAAAATCAGTATTTGTGTGTGTTTAACCTTGAAAATCAAATTTTCGGGTATTTTCATCATCATATTCATAATCAGCGACTACAAATATATGGGTACACAAAATTACAAATGATTCGGAGGTATCCGGTACTTCATTTTCCAATGAAAAATCGAAACCACACATAATTATCTCGATTATCAATGCCAATATATCGGTCACTTCTTCATTCATGGTGCAGTTAATTAACTCTCGCACGTTGTAGAGGTATCCACCGTGTCGATCCGCGCTCGTATCGTAGTACTTTACGATTCGCTTTATCCATCATAAACATACTAATGCGGACCGACAACACAGTCTTTCCGATCTGCCCGCACCGGGCGATGTGATATTAAAGCGCGCGTTTGATAAATCGCCATTAGAGGGATACGAACATTAGCGGGATGATGGGTCGCTGCGGATGCTATTTTATATACACGAAGCAATGGGGGGGCTCTCCGGAGGTTGACGTTGCAACCGCCGAGTGGGAAGCTGCGAGGTGGCCTGCTCGTAATTCAGCGATCGTTGCGCGTCGCTGATCGTTTCTCGCTCTCACGGCTCTGCGTACTACATTGAACGCGTCGAACAAGACCGAACTTCGGCGTGGCCTGTATGAACGCGAAGTACGTATTCCTCGTTGCCGTTCACGTAAAATGGGAAGAAACCTTTAGGCGAAGAAAAATATCATTTTCATGATTCGTTGTTAACGAAAGATTTCTTCACTATTTGTCAGACTTACATTAGGCTATGTTTTATTACTACTTTTGGCTGTTACATGGTGTTTTAGCATTGATAATGCTTTTAAAACTGTATATTAGGGTGGCACACATTTGAGCTCTATTTTTGTTTTCTTTTTCTCAACATCCAATGATTTTCTTGGAAAAAAAAATTGTCGCAAAGCTGCGAGTGGTCAAAAAATATTTAGAGGTCACTCAAGGCTCCCAAAAAATTTTAATTTTCATTAAAAATCGATTTTTTTTCGTCTACTTCTCACCCATGAATTTTAAGCTTTATAATGTTTAAATTAACCTCGCAAAAGCTCTAGCCGACCAATGAATATTAAGCGGTCGCTCAAGAGCTTCGAAATTTCCAATTTTCGGCCATTTTTTTCTCCTTTTTTCGCTCATAAATTTGACACTGTAAAATTTTCAAAACAATTAATCCTTCTTTCTTTAGAAACAAATTTTTCAAATTTATCTCACACTTCTTACCCAAGAATTATAATCTTTGCTTTCATAAAACCATTCTTTAAAGCTCTTGTCCGTAAACAAAATGATAGGTCGTTTTGTTCGTCAAACTGAAATGGTAGCTGTTTTCCGCGCATCGTAATGCAGCCCACAGTTGGTCTCGTTAGTTAAACTGCGGACCAATCGTAGCTGTACTCTGTGACGAGCGACGCCATAATAAAATAATACATAATAACAGATATCGTCTGATTGGAGTTTGTTACAAATTATTATAATAACTTATTGAGAAAATGTAACACTTCGCTGTTTATTTTGTTTTTATGCTACAAGGAATTATATTGCATGCGAGATTTATTTTTTGGCGGAAATTGTAAATATCGAAAACCTTGAGCGACCACTCAATATTCATTGGCGGGCTAGAGATTTCGCGAGGTTAATTTGAAAATTATGGAGCGTAACATTCATGGGTGGGAAGTGGACGAAAAAAAACGTTTTTTAAATGAAAATTTGAATTCTTGGATGGCCGGAGCGACCTCTCCATATTTTTTGACCACTCGCAGCTTTGGCGACAATTTTTTTTTCTTTAAAGTAGATCTCTGGATGGTGAGAAGAAGGAAAAAAAATAGAGGTTAAATTTGTGCAACCCTACTGTATATGTTTGTGAGGTAAGCTGGGTATTGGGATCTGAATTAGCTGAATGTCACACGAAACTAACGCCATCCCCACTCCACTGCCGCTGTGGTGTAGTAGAGTGGGGGGAGCCATGACATGCTAAATGCACGTGATTGGTTGAAAAATGTCCTCCCCACCCAATTCTAATCTTCTTATTAATTTAAAAATTATATTACCAATTATATTACAAATATATAACGAAAATTATATGACAATTGTTATATAAACAAACCCAAACAAACTCTAACAAGCAAATAAACGAACCCAAACAAGCCCAATACAAATGAAAACAAACACAATTGAATACCTCAATGAATCAATATTTAAAAAAAAATAATATCCACCAACTCATATTCGTTACATGTACCTGTTTTTATTACCCGAAAAGTCTGATTACATTTTCAATGTCATGAAATAGTTGCGCTTTGTGTAATATCGGTCTTCTAAACGAGTTGTGGCGGTTGTGGCGGATTTTTTTTATTTTCAACAGTTTTTTCATACCGCTGCCATTTTTAAAGGTTGAAAACAAATTGAATGACATGTAACAGCCAAAAGTAGGAATAAAACATACCCTAATTTTCCAAAAGAGTGAACAAATCATGCCGTAAAAAAATCATGAAAATCGGCGAATTCGTTCCTCGCTTAAAGGTAAAAGCCTTAATAGTGCACTAAGCCTAGTAGTCCTCTGGCACACAATCTACAAGTGCACAGGTTGTCCAAGATGACTCAATGCAATTTAAAAAGAAAAACAACAGAAAACGCTATACAATCAAATCATACAAAGAATTAATTCAATCCAATTAATGACGAAATCCAGAGAAAGAAAGAGAGAGGGGGGTGGAGAGGGAGATAGAAACATTGATTGATTGATTGATTGTTTATTATATGACATGGTGTAAATCCTTAGGCAACAGGGAGCAGACAAGGAAAAAGAATAAAACATAAAAATAAAAACAGTGACAGTAATAAAAATAAAATTAAAATAAAATAGAAACGACAACAAGCGTCTGGAAGAAGTTATACGCCCCACAATCATAATTTCCATACCATAACATCCGCACAGGAGCATAGCAAAATTATAAGCAGTAAAGCTATGTAAGTAAAGTACAACTAAACATGAAATTGAATAACAACGAATATAATAAACCTGATATAGAAAATAACATAACAAGAATCAAAGAAAAACAGACATAACAGCTATATAATTTTAAATAACCAAAATACAAATCAATAATAATAATAATAATAATAATAATAGGTAACAAACGCGAACAGCGTGTACCTTAGGGGTACAAAAAAAACAAAAAAAATAATAAAACATAGAAGTAATATAGAAAGTGAGACTAGCAGGCTGACTAACTAACAGACTAGCAGCCCAGCCCAGAGAGAGACAGAGAGAGAGAGAGAGAGAGAGAGAGAGAGAGAGAGAGAGAGAAAGAGAGAGAGAGAGAGAGAGAGAGAGAGAGAGCGGGAGGACAGTGGACAAACAGCAAAATTATTGCCTGCAAAGACACTCTGTGTATTCTATTTGGTGCTCTCACTTGCACATGCACTAAAAGCATCCGCATTTGCCGATGTAACCATTCTACGTCACTTTTGCCCATCCCCGCCTCTCTCTCTCTCTCTCTCTCTCTCTCTCTCTCGCTTCCTCTCGTTCTCTCTTCTTGTCTCTTTCGTTCGTTGCTTTGCCACATGGGCACGTTGGACCTTGAGCCACTATTACCGGCTGTTTATGCCATGATGTAATCGTATATCCTAGAGCGCGCACTGTGTGGTGCGTTTCAACGCGGATACCTTGGACTCGCCGCCTAGGCCTGTGTACCTACAAAGAGTGTTTGAGTAACACTCGCGAAAACGCGAGAATGAGTAAGTGTATGCGTTCGTGTGCGAATATAAGAGTACATGGAAAGTGATGACTTGGAGGAGAGAGAGAGAGAGAGAGAGAGAGAGAGAGAGAGAGAGAGAGAGAGAGAGAGAGAGAGAGAGAGAGAGAGAGTGAGATGGCCTCCGCAACATCTCACTCACGCATATATGTAGGTGTGTGTGTGTGTGTGTGTGTGTGTGTGTGTGTGTGTGTGTGTGTGTGTGTGTGCGCGTGCGTGCGTGTGTGTGCGTGTGTGTGTGTGTTTGTGTGTGTGTGTGTGTGTGTGTGTGTGTGTGTGTGTGTGTGTGTGTGTGTGTGTGTTAGTGTGTGCGCGTGTGTGTGTCACGCTTGCGTGTGCTCTAGGTGCATTGAAATAATTTATGATCAAAAGCCCTATGATGCTTGTTGCTCGCACCGAGCCTGAGATACAATGCAAGAGCATGGAAGAAATGAACATATCCACTGTACATACTCATGCACAGACCCGAATATGTCTAAACAGCATTCACACACTTGTAGGCTGCATACTGTCACGTGTCCGCACTATTCTCTCGCCCACTTATTCGCTCCGGTACCATCCATATCGGGCCTCACACTCCTCGTTACCTCGACGCATTAAAAGCGGGGTGAATTAACGCGTTATGCCTACTTGTAACAGTCGAAAACAGCTTGTTTGTAGGTTTTTTTTCTGCAACATCGTGATGATAGATTTCTACAAAAATCGGGTATGCGAAGGAGTATCATCTAAAGAACACGCTGTAATTTTATTGTGTCACAATACTTAATTACAATCGTCCTACAGCCGATGTCCAAAAAGGATCTGTCAATAACGTCTTTTGCGGCGAGCAATGCGTTTCTGGACCAAGTAGTCTAATTTTTTTGAATTCAACAGATTTCGTTAGTATTTTAGTTAATCCTACACTGAGAGAAATGTATGATGTTCGCAACCATATTATAAGTATATTTTTTATTTCCGTGAGGGGACAATAATATTTTATAGCCATAGTTACTGCCAAAAGTATAGTACTGCGTATTGATATTTTAGCAGTTGCATGAATTATGCAAATATGGTAACTGCAAACACCAATCTTACAAACATACGTTTATTTTTCAATGCTATGTGAGGTAGGTTTTTTATAAAACGGATATTCTCTGATACTATAACAAATGTACTTCCCCAAAATTCTGACAGTGAACTGAAATATATATACATTGATTTAAAATGTTGCCCGTGATTTACGACGATGTTTATAGTGATTTGTACAATATTATAAGATACCACTTGCATACGAGTATATGCGAATTTGGCGTGTTATTTAAGTGTTGTTGGTACAAGAAATTAACGCACGTCTACTAAATGCATAGAATATTTAATAAATCCAAAATAAAATTAAAAAACGCAACTGACAGTTCGACCTCGATGATTTTTTATTGTAATTCGTCATTCTCTGATCTCCTGTAATGATTTATTTCGAAGAAAATATTTCGCCGCATCGGAATCGAACCTAGAACCTAATTGCCCACCTTCTGCATATCCTACGCACGCTGCCACTACGCTACCGAGTACTTTTGATATTTTGAGCACATATATGGCATAAGAAACAAAAATAATTCTGGCTGTACTTCCGAATAGCTGTTACCTGCGATTTAGGTAAAATTTGCACATATCTTTTTTTTTATAATATAAGTCATTGTTTAAATGGATTTTTGGCGTTTCGCAATAGTTTTGTACCATATAATAGTGAATTGTATTTCGCGCCTCTTCCTCGAGATCAACTGTGTAGTACCCCCACTTCCTACCGATGTCGCCACAATTTCATATGCTATATATCTAAAAAAAAGGAACGGTCGTGGCATCCCTTCCGGATGCAGCCCGTCAAGCCTCATTCTTTCGCTTTGTGCCGATAAGCCACGTTGTGTTTTTAAAGATTAAGCCTGTAAAAAGATGTCCCCAAAACGGAAGAGGGACGAATATTC
The DNA here is from genome assembly GCA_964007375.1 of Ophion obscuratus. Classification (NCBI taxonomy): domain Eukaryota; kingdom Metazoa; phylum Arthropoda; class Insecta; order Hymenoptera; family Ichneumonidae; genus Ophion; species Ophion obscuratus. Next base: position 37,118,274 of record OZ023319.1, on the reverse strand, counting down.
CGACGAGGAATATTCCTCGGATCATTCTCGAGGAAAGGAAAATCGATTTAGTATCGAGGAAAGATTGAAAAGGCTTGAGGAGAAAAGCAAGAAGAAGAAGAAACAAAAGAGAAATAAACGTCGTCACGGGAGACACAGCACCGAATCAGAGGAATATTTTTCACGAAATCAATATCGTAAGTATATACGTCTTTTAATTATTTTTCAGATAACAGCCCTGAAAAGGTTCACATCGATAGGCAAGAGTCTCCTTGCCAACAAATTACAGGCACTAACCTGTGTGGAAACGCTTTGAGGATAGGATGACAAGGCGAGGCAAAACGGGCTCTAACCCGCGCCCGCATGGCATAATATTATTCGTATAAGAGGGCAGGCAGTGAATAGGACTATTTTCGTGCGAGTGCATGCGTATGTGGGCTCTAACCCACAATATCGCTCAATAGCCAGGCGCTTACCTGTCTGCACTTACCATCGCCCTGCTCGAAAAACCTCGATTATTACCAGGGGCACTAACCCTATTGGTAATAACTTTCTCGCCTGATAGCAACAAGACTAACTTGTTCTATCAATCTGCGTTATTCAGATTCACGAGAGAAGACTCAATCAACGGAAAGAGCGACGAGTCTGGAAACACAAGGAGACTTGCCTGCCGTGAACGAAGCACAGAGAGAAAACTCTTGTCCAGGGGTACAAGCCTCGGTAGCCCCGCAGACGATTGCGGCGGAACTCTCGGACACGGAAGCTACGCTAAGTCCGGACATTCGTGACTTGCTGGGAAGACGCATATGCGAGGAGAGAGTGCTCGCACCGGCAGTCCACAAGGACATAGTAAAGCGGTGGCAGGATATAATACAGCAGGGATTACCTGATGACGAGAGAGATGCGTTGATAAAGAAATATCCGCCGCCGAGTAATTGCACTATGATCGATCCTCCAAAACTAAATCAGGAGGTGAAGATCGTCATGCAAGATACGATCGTAAAGAGGGATGAACGAATACGAAAAAAGCAGGAAAAAATCACCGCATGCTTGGCTGCGACCGGGAGTGCCATGTTAACTATATTGAAACATGATAAATCCGAGATGTACCCCTTTCTGGGGTATCTCAGTGATCAGAGCAGTCTGCTGACAGATCTCCTGCATGACGAGTCTGCAATAAGGCGAAGCCTGATCATTGCTAATATAAATGTGTCCTTACGGGACACTCTCAGCACTACAAGGTGCGATGAGTATTTGTTTGGGAAAAATCTCGATGAAGTCCTGAAATCAGCAAGATCGATCGAGACTGCTTGCAAGGATCTCAAGATCGTATCAAAGCCTATGCAGAAGCCGAAACCTTCAAAAAACTCGAGACCCCCGCCCCGTCAATACGGGGCCAAGGAGTATGCAACGACGTCGGGCGGGTCGAAACAACGTTATCAGACGTTCCACAAAACAACACAGCGCCGTTCGCAATACAAGAACCGACAGAGGCGAGGTCAGGAGCACTCGAGACAACGCTATTAGAACCGGTAGGTCAACTAGCTGGAAGACTTCGTTTTTTCGAAGCTAAATGGAGAGAAATTACCGCGGATCCTGCCGTTTTGTCCTGGGTAACCGGATATAAAATCCCTTTTATCAGTCCGGCCACTCAAAATACGGTTCCTTCGGAACCTGATTGGTCAAGCAATGAACGATTTAAAATCTCCACTTTACTACGTGAATTGCAAGGAAAGGGAGCGATTCAGCAATGCCACTCGACTAGGGAACAATTTGTCTCGAGTATATTTCTCGTTCCTAAGCCGGATGGATCGTGCAGGTTTATTTTAAACCTTAAGGGGCTAAATAAATTCATCCATAGCAAGCACTTTAAGCTAGAGGATGGAAGAACCGCGTCAAAATTAATAGACTCAGGTAGCTATTTAGCCACACTAGACCTGAAGGACGCTTATTATCTAATCCCAATTCACGAGTCCCACAGGAAATATTTACGATTTCGATTTGAGAGAAAATATTACGAATTCACATGTTTACCATTTGGACTGACTACAGCGCCGTACGTGTTTACCAAGATCTTGAAGCCCGTAATGGCATATTTGAGGAACCTCGGTTTTCTGTCAGTCATTTACATTGATGACATTCTTTTATTAGGGGATTCGTTTGCGAACTGTAGTTCCAATCTCACTGTTACTAGGTCTTTTCTACAAGAACTAGGGTTTATTATCAATGAAAGCAAGAGCCAGACCACCCCGTCAAAAAGATGTACGTTTCTGGGTTTTATCTACGACTCTAGACAAATGATTATAGAATTACCTGAGGACAAAAGGATGACGATAAGATCTCAGATTAAGAAATACAAGCTGCATCAGAGCTATAAAATCAGAGACTTTGCAAAACTCGTTGGTACGCTGGTGTCATATTGCCCTGCTGTAAACTACGGAATTGCATACACAAAAGCGTGTGAAAGGCAAAAATACTTGGCCCTTCAAAAAAGTAATGACAATTACGATGGTAAACTATTTATAAATGAAAAAGTAGTGATGGAATTGGAATGGTGGAGATCGGTAGGATCAAGATCAAAGAATCCCATTAGGACCATGGGGTTTGATCTAGAAATTTTTTCAGACGCGTCGCTTTCAGGCTGGGGAATTTTTTGTAAAAATTCGCGTGAGAAAGCGCACGGTCACTGGTCAGAGAAGGAGCGTTTGTACCATATAAATTTTTTGGAGTTGATGGCAGTGTTCTTTGGCCTGAAATGCTTCGCACGAGGGCTAAGGGATAGGCAAATTCTCTTACGCATCGATAATACAACCGCCATCTCGTATATAAATCGGATGGGCGGTGTTCAACACGAAAACTTAAACGAGTTATCCAGAGAAATTTGGAAATGGTGTGAACAAAAGAATATTTGGCTTTTCGCATCTTACATTTCATCAGAAATGAACGCAGAAGCGGATGCAGAATCCCGGAAGTTAGAATCAAACACAGAATTCGAATTATCTAATTCAGCGTTTAAACAAATCACGAATATTTTTGGAACACCTGAGATTGATCTTTTTGCTAGTCGAGTGAATACAAAGTGCGATATCTATACTTCTTGGCGTAGAGATCCAGACGCCCTGGCGGTTGATGCATTTACGATATCGTGGAGATCTTATTTCTTTTATGCCTTTCCGCCATTTTCAGTTATTCTGAAAGTTATGCAAAAAATGAAGAGTGAAGAAGCACAGGGTATTGTGGTAGTGCCAGAATGGCCTTCTCAGCCATGGTTCCCCACGTTTCAGGCCATGCTAGTCTCACAAATAATTCGTTTTAAAGCTGATTCGAGTATTAAAAATTGCTCTGACAGAAAAACGGATGGATTCTGGAAGAACGTTACCCTGGTGGCCGGGATTTTGTCCGGAAAGCATACGAAATTAAGGACGTGCCAGAAAAATCATCGAATCTTATGTTAGCATCGTTAACGGAATCATCATGGAAACAATATGACTCTGCATTAAGAAGTTGGTGGCATTTCTGTAATAGGAGAGCCATAAATCCTTACATAGGCTCGGTTCCCGAGGTGTTATCGTTTCTGACGGAGATCTTTGACGGTGGCGCATCACAGGGTGTACTAAACACTTATAGATCGGCTGTTTCACTACTAATTGGACCAGAGATAGCTCAGGACTATAGAATGAGACGCTTTTTCAGGGCATTAGCCAACCTAAGACCGTCAAAACCAAAATATGACTCTACATGGGACCCAAAAATAGTGTTGGACTATATAGACACGCTACCCTCAAACGAAGAAATGTCTATCAAGGCGTTATCTATGAAACTTATTGTTCTACTGGCACTTATAACCGGCCACAGAATGCAGACCTTTTCGCTTATAAAGGTCGAAAACATACAAAGGAAGCAAAACGCGATTGAGATAAAGATCCCTGATCGAATAAAAACGACGGGCAAGGGTAAAAAGCAGCCGACACTGATATTGCCTTTCTACGGGAAAAATGCAAAACTGTGCGCAGCGTCTGCCCTTGAGAGCTATATGAAAAGAACTGGAAGCTCGCGAGGTTCTGTGGAGTCTCTTTTCATCTCATGTAAGAGTCCGATCAGGGCAGTTACAGCTCAATCTCTGAGCAGATGGGTGAAGGACATTTTGAAGAAGAGTGGACTAGATACGGATACATTTACTGCACATTCGACGAGGCACGCGTCTACGTCCGCAGCTAAAAGAAGAGGAATCGATATTGACACGCTAAGAAAAACCGCCGGCTGGACTAAAAATTCTCACACATTTTCTCAATTTTATGATTTGCCTCTATCAACTCCTATAGATTCATTCGCTAACGCGATTTTAGACAATTAGATTACGCAATCGTTCAGTGTTCTTTTGAAATAAGAAAAAAAAAAAAAAAAAAAAAAAAAAAAAAAAAAAAAACGCGACACCTTTTTACCTTATATCAGCCGTAACAAGCGTTGAACATCTACACAGTTGATCTCGAGGAAGAGGCGCGAAATACAATTATATGATTAAACGAACTTACCTAAGTGAAGTTCTATCATAATTGTATGAAGCGCCTCTTCCGAGATGATCAACCCCGCCCGTAAGATTACCCTATCTCGACGGTCCCCCTTCGAGACCCAAGGAGATTGTTACGGTGAAGCTTTGAAGAATGAGGCTTGACGGGCTGCATCCGGAAGCGATGCCACGACCGTTCCTTTTTTTTAGATATATAGCATATGAAATTGTGGCGACATCGGTAGGAAGTGGGGGTACTACACAGTTGATCATCTCGGAAGAGGCGCTTCATACAATTATGATAGAACTTCACTTAGGTAAGTTCGTTTAATCATATAATTATACCATATTATATCATTGACCTGCTAAATGCATAGTAATGTATGTCCTACAAGAACAGAAGGCCCACTACGAGAAGAAGTGTTGAACTGATATGATTTTTGCAATGCAACTAACATACTATGTAACAGTTTGTGAGACATGCGTAGTTCTTAAGGAGTGAGATGCAGTCAGAGGCGTGAAGAAACGAGCATTTTCAAGAATTTTTTATAGTAAGTAAGTTTGTTTTACAAAAGTGGTTACACAGACTTCTTATGTTATATTTCAACTCGACTTGTACAAATTTTCAAACAAAAATATTGATTATTTATATAAATATTGCCATCTTTTCGGACCCCCTTCGGCATGTAGTGTTTTGCGGTGACCATCATAAAATTTTACTGGATCATCTAAAATAAAAAAACCAACAAAAAAAATTATTAGTTTCATAATAAATCTAGTCCTCAATCGAAGCTTTTTTCCAAAAATTAACAAAATGGCGGCTTCCGACAGATAACTTTCGATTTTCGACCAAAAAATTGCTCGTTTATTGTGAAAAAAATATATTTTCAACAAAAAAAAAAATCCTCCAATTAAGGACTAGTTTTTAATGCTATCAATATGCACACCAAATTTTATCCAAATCCATCGAGTGGTTTTTTAATTATAGTGGTCACCGACTTGAAAAACATAGTTTCGAGAAAAACGCGTTTAAAGTTTTTCGATGTGGATAAGGTATTATATGTTCGTAAAATTTTGAGCTCGATGGATCAAGCTAAACTTTTTTTATGTATTTTGATCCGCTGAATCCGAATATCACAATTTTTCCGAAAAGTCGAGCATTCAATCGTTTATAGCCAATTGTTCAAACATTTTTTTTTTTAATTAAAGTTTTTCGGGATGTATAATTATTTTTTTAAAAACATTTTGGGCAATTTTAAAACGAAAATATACTTTATAAAATTTTGCTAAAGTTCATATCTTTTGAAAATTTCTGAAATTTTTTTCCAATTTTACACTTGATTTATGTATAGAAATACTAATTAAAAAATTACTTACATCGAATCATCAAGTCCTGGCCCATACAATAGGGCTTCTGCCGATGTGGAAGCTTCCAAAATATCAATTTGTTGTTGTGTTCGGAGCTTTCTGCCTTCCCGGGTATTATCGTTTGCGTGTTTGTCAGCCGCTACCTGCCTCGGGAACCTGACGCCCCTTCACTAATTGTGGGATATCCCGGAAACTATTCATCGGAATGACTCACAATTTTCAGGGAATATTTTCGAAACATTATACTTCAAGAAAATTTAAAAAAATGGATTTTTTTAAATTCTGACTGCCTCTCACCTCTCAAATCTATTAAGCTGCCGTTGCTCGAACTGCAAATGATTTACGTCTTCGCTATAAGTAAACTTTGCTATAATTTTTTTCGAATATTCACTTTTCATAAGATCTTCTAACAAGATATACTTGAAAAACGCCAATGTTAACCTTATGAATTGTACAAACTTGAAAAGAATAGTAGTAGCTTAACTTAACATACAGTATACAACAATAGTATTTGTACGCCGATTTTCTTACAGCACTGGCTTAACCATATCTATATTGTCAAGCCTTTCACAATAGTGAACAATCATTTCGGGGATAATAGGTAGTCAAACACGCCACCAATTTGCATGTTTAGGTTTACTTTTCGCTTATAGTCGTGTTAAGCATATCACGATTGCGGTGTCAATAAACTGTAACGAATTGTACTATCCCCTCTTTTACCATGGGCTTTTGTTATAAATACCATGGCTTTTTCTCTCAGTGTATGATCAATCGAATGAATTGCCGAAATATCGAATGTAAAAAAATGCCCCGTGTTTAGAGTGAGTCTTGTTTTTTTTTAAATGGGCATTTTTCGTTCTTCAAATCGGAAAATAAATGCTTCGCCAAATTCTATATTTTAACATCAAGAAAGAAGCCCTAATATTTTCAGAAAGATCGATGCAGTAGTTTTTGAGATATTAGGCTCACCGACTTTGAAAACGTATTTTCGAAAAAAGCGAAGTTTCGAACGACCCTCCGAACGTTCCGATGGGCCTCAACATAACAGCCTCTAATCTGTCATTTTTGAACCGATCGCCTTGAAGTCACCTCAGAGATCATTTAGAAGATGAGATACTGTCAAAATACATAGAATTTGAAAAAAGTGATTTTTCAACTTCTACAACTAGGCCACATATGACAATTGTGATACCGGACAACCCCTCATGTCCCGTATCACAATTTTTCACGGTGAAAATAAAAATACTCATAATAGCTAAATCGTTCATAACACCTTTGGTATTGCTTAGATCAATTAATATCTGTCAAATTTCGGCGATAGATGTCGACGTCAAAGTTTGTGTCGTTGGATTGCAGCGAAAGTTTTTTTTTCCCCAAATTCGTTTGGCACATTTGAGCTACGGAGATCCTGCAAACATTTTTGCGGATCCATATTAAGCACTCTACCGCCTGAATCCGCGAAAAATAATTTCGGATAATAACTAAAATAATAAATCAAGTTTTTTCGGAAGAAAAACCGGAAATCAAACTGACCATTTTTAACGATATTAATTTTTTTCTTTCGAATGTTTAAAATACATAGAATTTAATCTCATAAAGAAGTTTTTTTTGGTACTCATTAGAATGAAAGTTTATGATGATTTTCATAAATACTTACAATCGACATTGATTATTGAGCACTCGGTTGATCATTATCGACTTTACTAGTGAGTTTATGTTTTAAGCAGTTGGCAACGCTACATAACCTCACTTTAGAAGAATTCAAACATCACGTCTCAACGACTCGATAAATGTCAAAACATGGCACAATTACGTGTAAGTGGTCGTTTCTTTTTTTACAGCAAATTGATCTGCGTTTATTCACGCAGATAAATAATAAGGGATTGATTGAGCAGTTTTTTAAGTTTCATCTTCAGGTAAATATACAGAACGACAACAGAAAGAAATTTTTAATTTATCTAAATAAAAATGTCTGCAGTCGTTCTTCATATGTATATTTGTATACGTAATAATCAATTAAAAAAAAATAGGATCTACAGTCAACATATTTTTATTCATTCTTTATCCTTCGTTTTATTATTACTTTTATTCTATTCTTATTGTATTTAGCATGATCTGCAGCATTCAGCGACATTGATATCGCATTCTGCGTGAATTGCCTCCTAGGAATTTCCCCTAGCAATCACAGCTGACGTTCCGATCACCGTTTAGAGAGAGGCAGATGCCGCATAGCAACATTTAATAAACTATAGTGAAAAAATTACACGGTGAATCAGCTACACTTTTTGCAGGTGAATTTCGTATTAATCGAAGATTCGAATAAGAAGTTTTGTTTGTTGGCTCAAACGACTAAATTTTACGTAAAGTTATCATTTCCGGCAAAATTTTCGGAGGTTACGTTTGAGTGCGTGTATTTTAGGCCAACTTTCAACGTTCATATCTCGAAAATGGTGGAGTGGCTCGACATTTTTTATTTCCACGTGGTTAAGGACATGCTAACTCTTTTTCACAACAAATAGAACGTCAAACGTTAGTCGATTTTGTTTATTGTTTCTTCCGAACCGCCTTAACGTGAATTTTTGTTGCACTCCAATAATTCAAGCTTCAAATCCATATAGATGTTCCGGATAAAAGATTCGAAGTATTCGACGCGAAATAAGAGTATGAGAACTCGCATTGAAAAGTTATATCATATTGTGGTATACATGTTGCGCAGATAATGATAGCGATAAAAAACGGAATGGAGCATACAAATATTGGCGTAGTAAAAAAAAATTTCAGTTCATGAAGTACATCGAGGAAGTTCAACATTCTCAGCTACCATAAATTGAAGATTCCGCATTGGGGAACACTGTCAACCAATTTGATCATACGATGAATCGATTAACGGTTTTTTTTTCTACCGGTACATAAATGCATAAAGTATCGCAATGTGATTAAAAATGGAAGTATATATATTTATAGATACGAAGTTGAAGCGATTAAATGAACGTTATGTTAATACGAGTTGAGAATATCGCCGTGGAGTATCGCGAAGGATTGACTGCCCATGACATAGTGGATAACTACATTTGCAAAGATCGCAAAAAACGGTCGTTGAACAGGAGACGAAATGTTCGTGCGTCGGCGAGGTCGGAGAACTGTGTTCTCGTTGCAGGCAAAAGCGAGAGCAAGCATGTGAGCAGCAGGACGCGCCGTGTACATATAACAAACCACACGTACATGCTCGTACAGAGAGTTCCAAATATTGAAGAACTGCTGAGAATGAAATTACCCGAACGAGGTATCGTTATTATTTTTTTTTTATTTCTAATGTTCTTTTGTCCCCATTGGAACCGAATACACGAATTCAATTTGACCGACTGCTCGTCCACTACTATCGGTTAGTCGCGTTATTATTATTTCCTTGTATGTTTATCTTGAGTGACAGTAAAATTGACTCATACACCGGATAAATACGAGTCGTGGTTGAACTTCGATCATTTCGAAGATTCTTTACCCGGGTAGGCCATTATTGTAAGGATCCGATTGGATTCCTATACTTGTCACCACTTTTTATATAGATCCAGCGGACCATCGCATTGGATCCCTATACTAAAACGTCACGCTTGTAGATTGGATTCTAATCAGGATTCTCCATTGGAAGCGAATGCACGAATCCAATTTGACCGACTGCTCGTCCACTGCTGTCGGTTAGTCTCGTTACTATTATTCCCTTTCATTTCGATCTCAGTAAAGGATCCATTTGGATTCCCAGACTTGTCGGCACTTCCTCATAGGGATCCAATGGGCTTGATCCCTATACTAAAACATAGCACTGGATCCCTATACTTAAACGTCACGCTTATACATTGGATTCTAATCGGTATTCCCCATTGGAATTGAATGCACGAATAAAATATGAATCCTAAATGATTCCTAAATTATCGAACCGAATCCGAAACGATTCTTGATGGATCCTATCGCATTCTGTACCTTGAATTTTCTAAACAAAATGTATAAATCCACTGTAATTATCATTTGTTATTTATTTTTACTGCAATTCGTCACAATATCGGCACACACATATACGCGTACGCATCACAGAGCGTGCAGGTTATGTTTTGACACGGCGTGTTTTTTTTTTTCACGTAGAATTTCACATATTTTCGATTCGGACGTGGTGAGAATCCGCAACCGGCATTCATCGAGGAACAATGCAGAATCCAATTGGGTCCCAACGAGGACTCTATACAGATGTGGGTGCTTCTTGGGACTCCCCAACAAATTCGTGCACGGGATACCATATTATATTTTCTTATGGGGATTCGTGAAAAACGACGCAACCGACCCAACCTGGAGCCAACGTTACGCCAATGACATTCTACCTTTGGCCGATGAACGGCAGCACTACCGGCTTAGTGTTGCGCCATGGTAGGAGTGATCTCTTCGGCCCAACGCTGGCATGTATGGTTGGCCAATAGTAGGCTTACCGAAAATCCTAACAGTTGGCCGGGTATTGGCCCAACATTGGGCCCGTGAAAATCGACGCAACCGACCCAACCTCGAGCCAGCGTCACGCCAATCAAATTCTACCATTGGCCGATGAACGGCAGCACTACCGGTTTATTATTGCATCGCGGTAGGAGCGATTTCTTCGGCCCAACGCTGGGATGTACGGTTGGCCGATAGTAGGCTTACCGGAAATCCTAACAGTTGGCCGGGTATTGGCCCAACATTGGGCCAAAGAGATCACGATCATTGGCTGACGGTTGGCGTGATCACCGGCCCATAGTAGGGCTAAGGTCGGCTTCATATTGTTGGCGCAATATTCGGGCTAGTGTTGGCCCAGTGTAGGGCTGTCAAAACAACCCAATGCTTAGCCAACAATCGATCAGATTCACAAGTTCCTGTGCTCGATGATTGCTCATCGAAAGAATTATTAGATTCACTAACATCGTTACGCACCATCACTTGTTCGTGGAATGTTTCCAAATTTGTTTCACTATCTACTTGTCTTTTTGTTTCGTTGCCTCTAATCCTAACCTGCTGTAAAGAGTCTTCTAATTTTTGTCGTCGTTTTAACACTCGACGTTTCTTAATACTATGATAATAACTCAGCATTTTTTTAATACACCACAAAACTTTAGTATGAATCAAATTTATTTTTACTAAAGTGAATTTCAGATAACAGTAATTATGAGTTTTTATTATCACAGGACGTAGAAAATTGCATGCAGCGATAATAAAAAAATATATAATAATAATAATACACGTAAAAAAGCATTCTTGTATATATGTATGAACTATACCGTTCAAGGCCAGTGTTGGGCCAGGATTGGCAATTCGTTAGTTTGCCATGCTAAAAATAAGCATTGGCAAAACCACGGTCAAACAATTGGCTCAGACTCAGGGCCTGCGTTCGCCCCAACAATTGGCCGACGGTCATTAATTAGTACTGGCTCTTCGATGGTGTGCCGAGCTTCAATTGGAGACTGGCAAACCCATGATCAACCGATTGGCCCATGTTCGGGGCCAACACTGGGACCCGATAGTTGGCTGACAGTTGTTAATGGATATTTGGCTCAAGGTTGGGTGTTCGTCGGTTTGCCATGCTTCAAATGAGCACTGGCAGAATCATGGCCAAATAATTGGCCCGTATAAGAACCAACACTGGGTATTAGTGGCTGGTGCTGAATATCGTACCAAGCGTCGGCCGCATCTTAAGCGCCGGCAAATTTTTCACGGGGAATCCAACAAATTCCGATTGATAATATCATATGAATAAATCTCAAACGGCGTCAATCGGGAAATAGGGCGGAATCCACTTGGACTCCAATGTGGACTTCCTACGTGCAGCTTACCTATTCAAATCCCTATAGGGATGTGGTAGGTTGTGAGGAGTCCCCAACAAATTTTTGCACGGGTACGTGTAAATTGAATATTGCTCGGACAGTGTTTTAACGTATACACTTTTGGACCGTTGCTCAAAAAACGAGAAACCTTTACGCGAGAAAAAAATTGCTGATTTTCATGGTTCTTTTTGAGGAAAGTTTTCTTCACCACTTTGGAGACTTAGGGGATGTTTTATTACTACTTTCGGCTGTTATTGGGTATTTTTTATTTTGATTAATCTTAAAAAATGGTGGAAGCTAGCCCAGTCGTCTAAATGGGTTGCGGCGGATGTTGTCGGATGGCGTGACACGTCGATGGGATTGATCTAAAAGACACCAACGATAATTTTTCTTTCATTTACACTTACACGCAGAATATGAACCAAGAAAAAGTGAGACATTTTGAAAATCGATAAAATGGTACGCTTTGAAAGAAAAAGATACATTTTTTCCCAAAAAAATGCTACATTTTGAAACAAAAAAATACTTTTTCTATTTTTAAAAACATTTAGGATCATGGTCTAGACAATAAGTGACAATAACTGCGGTTTAGAAGACCGTGCCGTTTAGAAGACTTTTAAAGATTAATAAAAAAAATACGATGTAACAGCCAAGAGTAGTAATAAAACATACCCTCAGTCTTCAAAACAGTGGAGAAATATTTCCTTTAAAAAATCATAAAAATTAGTAAATCTTATTCTCGCCTAAAAAATCTGCCCCCTTCATCGATTTTCAAAAATATCGAATTGTTTTTGGGCAGAGCATGAGGAATGGCAAACAAAAGAAGGGAAAGCGACAGTTTTGACAGTTGAGATGAAATGCGATCAATAAATGACGAAGTTTTGAATGGCCATGTAGACATTCGCGTTTGTATAATAAGTACCGAGTCTAAAAAGCAATGCTCCGAGCGCAATTGGTCCCCCATACAGATCACGAGAGGTGAACGTACTCGTAAGATTCGAGCGACATTGTGTTCGTGTTTGAAAATGTCAACGACGTCAATGACGAAGTGAAGGAAGAAGAAGGAGAGCCGAGTCAACTATATTAAACGGAAAAAAAAGAGGATGCATGTCGAGGAACGTTACCGCGCGTTACTCCCACGTGTACGGGTACTGAAAAGAACGAACGATGAAAAAAAAAGGGTAGCGAAGTCTACGTAAGCATAGTCTGCACGTAGAATGAAATTTGTATTCCTCGACCTCGCCGTCAGCCCCAAATTTCTTTCTTGTATTTCATCATGTCGCACTCGTCAAGTATCAGCTAAACAAGAAAATAGCGAATTTTCAGGTGGAAGGGAAAGAAATCCTCCGAGCAAGAACTTTCACGTAGGTAGGGTAGGCTGGGGTCAATTGGAACGTTTTTGATAAAATCGGTTAGTGTGACTTCATTTTATACTAGCTTCAATTATAGTTAGATTGTCTGGCTATATGATAGAATTATTGATTTTGCTTCTTATATTCCCTTAAGGCGGGATATACATTTAGACAGGAACAAAAATAAGCAATATTGAGGGATTTTTCAAACTAAGAAATAATTATTCTACAATTATCAAACTTTAGGTATACTTTAATAGTATATTTAAGTACACAAAACAATTTTTTAAAATTAATTCATCATCAACATGATGGAGTTGTGGCAGAGTGTTACAGCAAGGTCGCCGCGGGAGTGGCGAATCGGGCCGCATTCTAGCTTCCCGTAGACTTTGATTTGAAATGAAGAAAATGCAAATTCAGGAAAATGCCACGCATTTACAACAAAACAATCAACAATCAACATTTCTGTGAAATGTGGATTAAGAAAGTACTTTTTTTCCAATGTTTCAAAAACAATTCTTGTCAAGTAGAAGTTACCAATATTTCTACTAAGTTTCAACTCAATCGGCTTAATAGTTTTTGAGCACCCCTGGACGCCAATTTCGATAATGCAGTTTTGAGAAAAACGCGTTTGAAGCTCACGCCCACTTCGAATCCGAGCGGTGAGGCACAGCGTTGACGGGCTGTAATGTTTGAAGTTTTTCGTATTTCGCTTTGAAACTTTGGGAAAATATTCTACATATATAGTTCTATCGTTTAAGGAATCAAAAAAAGAAATCGATTTTTTGATCGTTGTAAATGTATATCCCGGCTTAACGTGGGTAGAAGCTGTTTAGAAACCCTCGGAAAACGTTTCATTTGACCCTGTGACAGGGTCAATCGAAACAGTGCCAACAGTTAGTTGGAATAGGTGCTTTCAGCTGATTGAACTAGTGCTTCTACTGAACCCAGGTACTGTTAATTATGTGTATGAAGTGATAAAGTATGTTTGTTGTGAATAAAATATCATTATAGTCAAAATATTCAGTTTTATTGCTTTTCATTCCAGTTTGAGTATCACGGAAGGTATATTAAGGTTATTTAATATTATTCTACTTTGCGGACGATTTCTAGCCATCTAAAAATTAAAACAACATTTGGAATACTTGCTTGCGTATAAAATGTTTGTTCAGGGTCAATAGAAACACGTTTCAATTGACCCCTAACCGTTTGTTTCAACTGCCCCCATACCCTCGCTTGAAATAATTTATCAAACAGCAAAAAACCTAAATGTTGCAGGTAGGTACTGATCACAATAAACTCAACTGGGAAATTCGTAGTAATGATGATTGTCAAATACGCTGAAGAAGGAACAATAGTTTTGGAACAATACGCAAGATACTAATAGTCAAAAAACTTACTTTTCATGTCGAAAAAGCGATCCACCCACATGAAAATGTCCGACGGGGTCGGGGGGCGACGCACTCTTAGCGACAGGTTCCGATATGCAATTCAGTCCCTTCTCTCCTCGGTGCCTCGCTGCTGTCACTAACCGTCTTCGAGTTATTCAACTTGATTCGTTTGACCCATGTTTCTATCGACCCCAGCTTACTCTGTTGATGTTTGCTCACTGTCTTGCAGCACTAAATGTGATTGAATTGAAAATAGAAGCCGTGAAAAGCTCAGGTTCGAATTGTGTCACGAAAATGTCGACAACCTTTAGTTTTAAAGCGTGTTCTCGGAAATCCACTGAGTTTGATTTAATCTAAAAAAAATTGTAGTCAATTAAACATAAAAATGTAAACAAATTTCCTTTCTTAATATATTGTCCTAGACCCCATAATTCCCAAGTGGAGCCTCTCCACTCATCAAAGTTCTAACCAAAAATGGTAAAAAGAAAATGTCCAAAAGAATTCTGAAAAAAATCTAGTCACTCGAGTGTGAACCCATGCAAAGCTCTTCGATGACGTCTTTTTCTCTACAACATGACTTTTTTAGCTAACATGGCAATACTGGGGCGAAAAAACGTACGAGACTTTGTAAAAAAAAAAATGTAGGTTTCGATATCCTTTATTAATTTCAGTATGGAAAAAACCGAGGAAAAATTATCCACAAATTTTGTACTCAATTTACGCCGGCCAAAAAATCGGCGAAAAATGGTCACGTTCAAAAGTGCGTACTAGAGCGAAAAAAAATCGTAGAGAATTTTCAAAAAAGGCAAATGACGATAAATTTGTCCTTTTGAAAACGCCACTTGGGAAATTTAATTATCCTTATTTTTGAGCCCGCTACCTAACTTTTAGTGCGGTAAGAAATTTCGACTAGTGTACCTAAACTTTTGGCCGGTAGTGCACGTGTCCGTGGGTGTTGCAATTGTATGAATTTAGCATAGAATAAATAATGAAGATATGTACGCCCTTGTGTCTACTTAAACAGTTCATCCTCGTTTTCCAGTACTCAAACATTTATAGCCGCAGACGTCATTTTAAATTGAATTTTTAAATTTTCAATTCTTCATCACCGTCTCACGTTTGCAAGCATTCACGTGTATCCTGGTATCTTTAAATACCATTTGCAATCTTGTGTTGACACTGTTCTTATGAAATAGACTCTACTAACTCTACTGTTGGCTTAGAATACACAAGGAGCAAGTGAAGAAAGATATTTAAGGCCGTGTATCACACGCTGCGAAATTTCGACGAGGTCACCACGGCATTGCAGAGTTTGTAGTTTTTAGCTACGAGCCGCCGCAAACTACCGCCAAATATCGCAGTAACCGCCTCCTATGTGGCGACTTCGTACGCCTTAAGGATAACCGCATGACGACGCGTCGGTTCCTCAAAAACGTTGCCAACTTTGTAAAATAAAAAATAAATATTATCATTATCATTATTCAAAAGGAAGTCACCAGCTACAGCTGAAGCGTGAACGTGAGGTGTAACAAAAGAAAGTCATTTGAAAAACCATCCGATGATAAAATCGTCAAAAATAAAATCATTTAAATTGTTGGTTATAAATAAAATATAGTTCATTTTAACGACTATATGCGAGTTTATAACCCTGAACCCCAGGCCTACTAATACTACAGCAACAAGCAGACGCCGAATGGGTGACGGTTGCTGCAAGTCCGAGTGCCACCAGTCGGAAAACTGATGCACTAGATTTTCAGGATTGTCGATCATAATTTGAGCTTCGTTTGTACATTTTTTCTAGTTTTGTGTAACAAAAATCTAAACCCCAATTTCTCCCGCATTTTTTTCCACAGAATCTTTTGAAACAACCCTCAACATGTTTTGTTTTTCACCGTCGAGAGCCTACCCGATTAGAAATTGTGCCGGTTTGTCTGAGTTGCGACCTAGTAACTGCCTGGCCCAATTGAGCTCATACAAACTGACCAATGGTTGGCTCGCTATAAGCTAGTAATATTGTGAATATTTTGTGATCCAGCCCTAGTCTAGTCACTGCCTAGAAGATCTTGGTCACAAATGACAAAGTGAGGTTATATGACTACGTGTAGTTCGATAGAGCGAATGGCTCGTGGCGGGATAGCCAACTTGAGTTTCAGATGGCTTTGCAAAAGAGAAAAATTCTCAAGTGGGCATGTCGGCATGACGTAGCGAACACTAGCTAACTGCGGCTATGCACACCTTAGCTAGTCACTGCCCAGCCGATCTTGGTCACAAATGACAAAGTGTGGTTATGTTACTACGTGTTGATCCATCGAGCGATTGGCCCATGGCTGGCTAAGCAACTTGAGTTGCAGATGGCGTTGCGAATGCAAAAATTCTCAAGTAGGTATCTCGCCATGACCTCGCCAGCTAACTACGACTGTGCACCCCTTGGCTAGTCACTACCCAGCCGGTCTTGGTCACAAATGACAAAGTGTGGTTATGTTACTACGTGTAGTTCCATCGAGCGATTGGCTCATGGCTGGCTAAGCAACTTGAGGTGCAGATGGCGTTGCGAATGCAAAAATTCTCAAGTAGGTATCTCGCCATGACCTCGCCAGCTAACTACGACTGTGCACCCCTTGGCTAGTCACTGCCCAGCCGGTCTTGGTCACAAATGACAAAGTGTGGTTATGTTACTACGTGTAGTTCCATCGAGCGATTGGCTCATGGCCGGTTAAGCAACTTGATTTACAGATGGCGCTGCGAACGCAAAAATTCTCAAGTAGGTATCTCGCCATGACCGAGCCCGCTAACTACGACTGTACACCCCTTGGCTAGTCACTGCCGAGCCAGTCTTGGTCACAAATGACAAAGTGTGGTTATGTTACTACGTATAGTGCCATCGAGCGATTGGCTCATGGCCGACTAAGCAACTTCAGTTACAGATGGCGTTGCGAATGCAAACAAATTCTCAAGTCGGTATCTTACCATGACCTCGCCAGCTAACTACGACTGTGCACCCCTCGGCTAGTCACTGCCCAGCCGGTCTTGGTCACAAATGACAAAGTGTATTTATGTTTACTACGTGTAGTTCCATCGAGCGATTGGCTCATGGTTGGCTCAGCAACTTGAGTTGCTGAGCCATGAGATTGAGTTGCTAAGCTGACAGATGACGTTGCGAACGAAAAGAATTCTCAAGTAGATATCTCGCAATGACCGAGCCAACTCTTCCAACTGCGGCCGCACTAGCCGGAATAAATGATCGGACAATACAATTTAAGGTTATGTAATTCTATGCGATTATCGCTCTCAATGCGAACGCAATTGAGTCATTGATCCGATAATATTATTTACATTTGTTAATCCACCCATTTTTTAATAATCTAACATTGTGTAGTGTAACATATGTAAACGACACGAAAATTCAGAAACTAAACACGTAGAACTGGCTTAGTGGACAACGTTACAACTCATGACCCATAGGTCCCAGGACCGAAACCACCTTACGGCGTAAGCGTTCGTCTGAGATAATTTAAAATTGAACAATTAATATATTTACAGCACAGATATCACAACCCTAATTAATGAACAATGAAGAATATCGTAAAAGAGTCCAATGTTGTAAATAATGTTTAAAAAAAGTCATGAAAAAATATATAGACATAGCCGCAAATTTTTTTTATGTAATCACCACTTAATTTTTTGTCCCCAGTCATTATTTGAAACAAAAACTAGGTCATGGCTAGGCCAGGAATATTATACAGCCGTCAGATACTTGTTTCTATTTGGTCACCATCTAATTTTTTATATTCAATCACTAGAGGACCAAAGCGTTACAAGGCTGGGTAGTCAATAGCTAAGACGGCTAGCTAATGGCGATTCGAAACATAACTTTACTAGCTTATGGCTAGGCGGTGATGAGATACGTTTTCCACTCGGCTAACTATCTCGAAATGTGCATGAATTTCATGCAGCAGTTAGTAATTCACATTTCACCCTATGGTAACTACAAATCAAAAGGTCTTTTTTCAAAATGTTATTAAAAAAAAGTCGATCGTGAGACTTTTTTTGCAACAATATTGGATGTACACAACAAATTTCATCTCAAATGATCATTTGATCGACATAAGGATTCATCATTTATGGTGTTAAAATTTGCGTTATTGGAACGCATCGAAAATTGATTTTATTAGACTGCTGAAGCCTTTTTTCGCGGATTTGGGCTACAATGATCACTAAATCGTTTTTCAAGATCCTTAGTAACAATCATAATTTGGCAAGAAAATATTTTCGATAATAATGATAATGAAAAAAATAGGATTTTCGTTGCATTACAACGATGCAAACTTCAACAGTGACGAAATTTCGAGGTGGTCGGCACGTGTGATACATAGCGTTGAAGAGTACGGAAAGTTTTATTTTCAAATCATTACACAAGGCAACAAATAAAAATACTTGGTGCCGCAAAAATTTATCTGATTTTTTGTGAAGTGACTACTAGTGGGGATTTTACCAACATATTGGGGTGTTGAATAAGTTCTCGCTGTTTTTCGTGAAAATTAATGCTTTATTGTAAAAAATCGCCCCTAATGATTTCAAACGTTTCGAAACTGTTGTGCGATCAACTCCCAATAATTCTGCAAATTCGGCTGGCGTCTGACATGAGTTTTTATGATAATCAATGCCTCCGATTCGACACATCAAAATCATTATTTTTGAAGCGTCTAAACCAATATCTGCATGTTGTTTCCGACACAGCATGGTCGCCGTAAATTTCAACAAGAATTCTGTGTGCTTCAGCTGCAGATTTTTTAAATTGAGGAGTGTAGTCAAATTCCCCGCAAATACTCTCCTTTTGGCACAAAATTTGACAGGGTCGTCTAGTGTGAAGGCGTTTTTTAATGCTTTTTGGGGATTTGTTTTTGACAAACCATTATAATTTATAAATTGTATATCATTTTTATTAACATTTAATCAAAGTTTATGAATTTTTGAAGTCGTTATATAAAAATTTTTAAAGACATTATATAAACAGAACACATATATAAAAAGAGGTGTTCTGGTTATCTGAAATAAAAAAACCAAACGCAATTTTAATCGTGATACTTGAGGCTCTACATGGCACTAAAATAAAGTTAGAATTACAATTTTTCACGCTTTAGAAAAAAGATTAAATTTTTAGTTTTCTTTGCGTTCTATATAGGTGATAAAAAGAAAACTAACGAAGCAATCTTAATTATTTTAGTTCAACTTGTAGTTACATATGTACTAAAGATGCTGTATAAATTTGAGCAGAATCAATCAAATAGTTTTTGAGATATCATGGCAGCAGTTTGAAAAAATCGTGTTTTGAAAAAACGCGTTTGAATGTTGTTGTATATAATTCATAATTAAAAAAATGGTCTCACCATCAATCTGCTATGCCTGGACCATAGAGTACACCTTCCTCTTCTTCAAAGAAGTCATGTAAGGCCGTTTTCTCTTCTTTTGATCTGACACACTAGACGACCCCCTTAACATGTTTAACACTATGAAAAAAAAAAGTTGTTTGCACTTCGGCGAAATGAACTGAAACGAACTGAATTTCAAGCTTGCTTATAGTACTTCTTTATAGTGGATGCGTTACCATCTTAAACCATACCTACGCAGCTCTGGTAAAGCCATCTGTTTAAAAACAGCGAGAACTTATTCATCGCCCTAATATATTTCAACTTACTACACAGGGTTTTTCAATGAGTTTTGATTTCATAGTGAGTGTCGTTAGCAGTTCATTTAAGAAGTTTGCTCTTTTTAAAATATTATTGGCTGTTATAGATTAATGCAGTGATATGTCGAGAGCAGCAAAACGAAAACGAGCTTGATCGAACTACCCTAGTACATTTGGTTATAAATACGGAGAGTAAGTTATTCAAAAATTTAGAAAAACGATTACAGATTTCGTTAAAAGTGTTTTTTTCTGATTTCCGTACAGCAATAAATGGTCAAGATAAATTCGCAGAAAACCTTGAGTCCTTCAGTGAAGAGCAAAGACTTCCACCAAGCCATAAAAATCATGGAAAATAGGTATCAGGGTAGATGAAACATACACACGATGGCTGATTACGGTTGAAGTTTGGGGCATGACTGCCTCGACGAGTCTCACTCAAGATCAGCTTACTCAGGATAAAAATTCTTAATGGAGCTTAATTTTTTCATATTAATTATCAATATTAAGTGTTAAAAATATCAGTATAGAGATAGAATTTATAAAAAATATACAGTTTTGCGGCATAAATCGGCTGTTGAGAGCTGTGTTGTATGTGCAGCCGTTCCTTAAGGGGGGGGGGGGGGGGAGATACCTTTAGGCATGGAAAAAATTGCTGATTTTCATGATTTTTTTAAGGAAATATTTCTTCACCATTTTTGAGACTTAGGGCATATTTTATTACTACTTTTGACTATTACATGGTATTTTTTTTACTAATCTTTAGAAATGGCGAAGGCTTGGCACGGCTTTCCAAACGAGTTGCGGTGGACGTTGTCGGACGGTGTGACACATAGCGTCGGCGGGATTAATCTGAAAAAAAAAACAATAATTTTCTTTCAATAACATTCATACGCAGAATATGAACCAAGAAAAAGTGAGAAATCTTGAGAATCGATAAAATGGTACGCTTTGAAAAAAAAAGATTGAGTTTCCGAGAACAAAAAAGTGGCTACATTTTGCCTTTAAAAGATGACTCTTTTTTTAATTTCCAAACATTTAGGGATGTGTTTTAGATAACAAGGTTCGAAAGATTCATACCAAATTTCATCACAATTGGTCGATTAGTTTCCTAGGCATGCGTCACACCAGTTTTGAAAATGTAGTTCAGAATAACGTTCCATTTTTAAAGATCGATAAAAAAATGCCTCGTAACAGCCAAAAGTAGTAATGAAAAAAAAACCCTAAGTCTAAAAAATGGCGAATAAATCTTTCCTTTAAAAAAAAATAATGGATACCATGAAATTTTTTCCTCGCCTCGTATGTCCCCCCTTAAATATTCGTTGCCCGGTTCTATAATCGGACAGCTATTCTGCAAGTCTCTCTCCGTTCTTGACACACAACGCAGACGTTCTTTCAAAACGCGTGACGACATACACGAGGTCAAAGTCTGCTTGCACCAGCGAGACAGTCAGACTTGTCTGGATTTTTTGACAACTGGGTGAGCAGCGCGGGGCGGGGTGTTGCGGGGGAGAATCGCGAGGCTGGCGAACCCAAAAAACAATCGAACCGAAAGTCCCCTTCTCCGCAACTCGATAATCGAAGTTGAGGGGCCTCCCTGGTTCACAATTCACGAAATTTATGTGCCACGTCGAGTGCCACAGGAGACGAGACGCTCGCATGTAGTAACGACGATCACGCGCGACGTCCGTTCTTCCATCCGCGTCTGGTTCGTTGGCCCGTCCATTGTTGAACCACCGCATAGTTGTCCGTCAGGCAAGAGAGAACCACCGTGGTGGAACTTTGATCACCATCGACGCAACGCATATAAGTCATTCTCCAGACGAGTCAATGACACACTTTGTACAATTTTTTCTCGTTCTGTCGCTCATACTCATGGTAGACGAATCTCGGCTTGACTACTCATGGACGCTTGTACTGCCGTGGTGTGGAAGAAAGGGGCATCTACAAAATAAATCGAAAATGCGGTTTTTGGTACTGTTGGATTCAGCACAGAATTTCTCATCGTTCTGTATATTAAAAGGAATTTTCGATTTTTTTTTTTGTAAATGCCGCTTTCTTCTATATAATGGCAGTACAGTGGAAGTAGGTGCAAGATGAGTACGCATGTTGATGAGTCATGTTCAAATTAAGGCCTTATATACGCGATTTCGCCGATTTTCGAAGGTACTTTACTAGATGCGGTAAAAAAAATGACGCATATATTGACAACATTTTTTTGCAGATCATTTATGCACATGGTTAAGTATATGTAAGAAAAAAATCAAATATTAACAAATGGCGGAGATGTAACATAATAAAGCAATGTATTTTTTTGCGCGCGCGTTGATGGTGAAAGTTCTCAGCATCGATGTGGGTGTCTGAATAAAAAATGAACATATTTATAATTGCATAATGAATGCATCTTCAATGTCAACCAACAATATTATTTAAAAAAATTGTTATAATAAAAATTCGCAACTTAAATTTTTACTCAATTTTCTGTCGGTATTTTATTTTTATATTTTTTTGTGTCATTGAAATTTTCGTCTCTGTGGGTCACACGATAGATGATGATACTAAGAATATGTTTAAAAAATTTCAAAGCGATCTGTACCTTCGTTCAAGAGATAGAACTTGCACACGGTTAACAAAAGTGAATCGTGTAAAAACGGCTTTGAAGTTGGAGGCTGGGCGCGCCGCGCGGTATCTATTATAATTGCAATCTTACCTTATTTTTTTTTTTTTTTTTTTCAGTTCTGTAAAGCTTAAAACATTCCCAACTGTTCAGGCTAATGGAATAAAAAATAATTTTAAATTGAAAATTTCCCCTTATATACGCGAAATTTAAGACGAATTATATAGACCCTGAGGAGCCTCCTTAAGGCTGCTCAGGGTCTTTGCGTGGCAGGCGGCAAAAGGAGCCTGAGTGGAAAACGTAACTCATCATCGCCTAGCCACAAGCGAGTAAAGTGATATTTCAAATCGCCATTAGCTACCCGTCTTAGCGATTGACTACCCAGCCTTGTAGCGCTTTGGTTCTCTAGTGACTGGATACAAAAAATTCGATCGTGACTAGGTAGAAAGAAATATCCCACGGCTGTATTATATTTCTGACCTAGCCATGGCCTAGTTTTTTCAGCTAGCGACTGGGAACAAAAAATTAAGTGGCGATTAGATGAAAATTTGCGGCTATATATTTATATTTTCGTGATTTTTTTTGCACATTATTTACATCATTGAACCCTTTTACGATATTATTCGTTGTTCATTAATTAGGATTACGATATTTGCGCTGTAAATATATTAATGGTTTAATTCTAAATTATCTCAGACAAACGCTTACGCCGTAACGTGGTTTCGATCTCGGGACCTCCGGGTAATGAGTTGTGACGTTGTCCACTGAGCCAGTTCGACGTGTTTAATTTCTGAATTTGCTTATCGTCTCCATATGTTACACTACACACTGTCAGATTCTTGAAAAATGGGTGGTTTAAGAAAATGTAAATAACATTATGGAATTAATGACTCAATTGCGTTCGCATTGAGAGCGATAATCGCATAGAATTACATAACCTTAAATTGTATCTGTTCGATCATTTATTCGGGCTAGTGCGGCCGCAGTTGGCAAGTGTTGGCTAGGTCATCGCGAGATACCGACTTGAGGATTTTATTCATTCGCAACGTCATCTGTAACTCAACTTGCTTAACCAACCATGAGCCAGTCGCTCGATGGAACTACACGTATTCACATAACCACACTTTGTCATTTGTGACCAAGATTGACTGGGCAGTGACTAGCCAAGGGGTGCACAGCCGCAGTTAGCTAGCTAGGTCATGGCGAGATACCTACTCGAGAATTTTTACATTCGCAACGCCATCTGCAGCTCAAGGTGCTTAGCCAGCCATGAGTCATTCGATCGATGGAACTACACGTAGTCACATAACCTCACTTTGTCATTTGTGACCAAGATTAGCTGGGCAGTGAGGGCTGGATAACAAAACATTCACAATATCACTAGCTCATAGCGAGCCAACCATTGGTCAGTTTGTATGAGCTCAATTGGACCAGCCAGTTACTAGGTCGTAACTCAGACAGGCTAGAACAATTTCTACTCGGGGGAACGCATATGCTTAAACACGGGCCCATGTAACGGCTGCCAACCCTGAATAATCGAATTTTCGGTTACGTGAAGTAAATCAATTTCAGCTAATAAGCATGTGGAATGCATATAAATGACTGTTCAGAAACGTCATTAATCTTTTTTGTTTTTATACATCGCGAATAAGTTATTGACCAAGTTGAAATATGGCAAACACGCAATTTACTTCTCAGTAACTAGCATCACTGAGCTCAGATGCAAACGCCCCCGCATGAGCGCCTAGCTGTCAAACATCCTTCGCGAATTCCGTTTTTTTTGTTCGGCGAAAATGAAAAAAGATGCTTACCCCCACTTGTAGCGCAAAAAAAGGCCTTTTTCATGAATTTTTTTAAAGAAAACTACAGCACTTTTTTAATCGATCAATATACCATCTTAAAGAACACATCTTGAAGAACTTTCAGTAATCTTTTTATTGAAAAATATTACATTGTTTAGTGGCAAATGGCCGTCAATGAAATGATGTTTTTATATACATGGTTTGCGGTGACCAACATTGCGGCGAAGTGGATCATCTGGAACAAAAATGCGGATGGATTTAGTCAAATATAAGTATAAACTAGTCTTTAATCGAAGGATTTTAAAAAATATTCATTTTTCACAAAATGGCGGACAGTCAAAGTTAATGGTTCGATTTTAACGAAAAAAACGGCCTTTTTTTGGCTATAAAACGGCCATTTTTTTCGAAAAAAAATTGAACGATTAAAGACTACATTTTTATATATCAAATAAGCCTGCAAAATTTCAAGAAGATCGGTTCATTAGTGTTCGAGTAATCTTGGTCACCGACTTCAGAAATGCCATTTTGAGAAAAACGCGTTTAAAGTTTCAATTAGCCGGTCGTTTACACAACGGATTCTTCTCTTTCAACGCTCATATCTCAGTAAATTTTGTTCGGATCGACTTGAAATTTTCAGGACATATTCTCAGATACTTATACTTCAAAAAAAACGCAATAAAAAAATTTCGATTTTTTTCAAAATCGCAAGTGGAGGTAACCCCTTAAGGCCTTCGGCCACTCTAGAGGCCAAAAAGGGCATATTTTGATTTTTTTTCAGCAAAACCACAAAATAAATCGAAATCATGATATAAATAGGGGTTTTTTTCATACACGTAATTGACTGTACAAAATTATTTTTTCACAGCGATACATGTCAAAATAGCGACTGTGCAGCATTTTTCCGAAGATGCCTTTATTTCTGGAAGGTCAACGGCCGGACCAACAGCTCTTATAATTTTTGAGTTATGATGAGGCACTAAAGTTTTTTCGATTATATATAAGAATAGCTATAGAAGTACGTAGGATTTTTTTGATATACTGTTTTTTGTCAAAATGGCGCATTTCAAAAAGTATAAAATGCCAAAAGAAAATCGTCAGGAAATTGTTTTTAAAAAAGCACGTATGCGGTATGATAAAAACATCCTAAGTAGTGCCTTAGAAAATATAATTCTAAATATACAGATAAAAATGCATGTGGATTGGTTGAAATTTGTTTGACCTATGAGTCCGGCCAACTTGAAAAATGTAGTTTTGAGGTAAACGCGTTTAAAGTTAGTAGAAAGTCACGGCATGAATAATGTTTCAATACCCTTAATCTGATTTTTCACACCCATAATCTTTTGGTATATAATTTTATAGGTACTAAGGTACCTTTTTAATAAACATTTAAAAAATCAATTTTTGAAAAATCTTACATCGGCCTATGGGCTTGATATTATTCTACTGTGACGGCTAAAAAACCTGTTTACATTTTTTTTTTAACTCTTGTATGTAGCGGTACAAGCTTTTTTTTCGCTTAAAGGTACAGTCTTACAGAATAGAAAACAATTTTTTCCTTGCATCAAAACGTATCTTTATTTAAAAATTCATAATCGTGTAAAGGCACGAGAAAAAATATATTGCTGGCGTTGATGATTTCGGCTCTTCTGGTAAACGGAAACAAAAAATTTCAAAAGGGTTTTAATCTATACGTGTGTCGCTATCGTCCGAATTAGAGTTATTATTTCATATTGCAAAACAACACAACGGCTTCGCTTTTTGCAAAAGTGTTCGAAAAACACGTTTTTTTTCGTCACAATTCGAGCATGAGTTAAAATTAATATTTTTGAATAATCCTAGTTCGGGCGATAGCTATACATATGCTGAATATGCAGTAAAAAAATTTAGCCCGATTGATGAAGCCGTTTTGCGGAAATCACCAACGCCAGGTGAAAAAAGTCGATTTGAAAAAAACGCGTTTAAAGATTACTATACTATACTATACCATACAATACTAACCAGTAGAGCGTCATTTTAGTCACACAGTGAAAAGAGGGACTACTACTATACAGTAAATGTACAGAAGTATACGTGTATATGTGTATACTCATGTCAGGTATAAATTCAAAACAGCTGTTCTCATTAGCTGCCAGGGACGCGCAGCGTGTAGCCGTACTAGAGCGCGCGCACCGAGTGCTTCTAGTTTAAAGGGCTGTGTACTGAGTCGATAAAGTGAAAATCGACTTTACCAGCAATTGGATATCAATTCTATGATGGAATAGAGTTGAAAAATACAAAAAATAAGAATTCGATGTTTTCATCCGATCATAGTAGAATAGCAGCCCCTTAAGGGGCTGACCTTTTTTTAAGAAAATATTTCTTCACCATTTTTGAGACTTAGGGACCTTTTTTATTACTACTTTTGGCTGTTGCATCGTATTTTTTAAAGTAATCTTCAAATTTGGTCGAGATCTTCTAAACGAGTTGCGGTGGACGTTGTCAGACGGCGTGACACGTAGCATCGGCGGAATTAATCTTTAAAAAAACCACCGAAATTTTTTTTTTCATTAATACTCATTCGCTGAATATGAACCAAGAAAAAGTGAGAAATGTTGAAAATCCATAAAATGGTACGCTTTACAACAATAGGATTGACTTTTCCGAAAACAATAGCTACATTTTGCAATCAAAAAAATGTTTTCTTTTATTTTCAAAAAATGTAGGGGTCATGTTTTAGATAATAAGGTTAGAAAGATTTATGCCAAATTTTATCAGAATCGGTCGATTAGTTCTTCAGTTATACCTTACGCCAGTTCTAAAATGCAGTTTAGAAGACCGTGCCATACCTCTGCTATTTTTAAAGATGATTAAAAATAAAAAGTACCATGAAACAGGCGAAAGTACTAATAAAACATACCCCGAATCTCAAAAATAGTGAAGAAGTCTTTGCTTAAAAAATAATCACAAAGATCATCAATTTTTTTCCTCCTCTAAATGTATCTCCCCCCTTAATAATTGCTATTTACATTGTATTTACTTACCTGCCTCTCATCAATATCAGCAACTCAAGTAAAGTGAAACGATGGTAAGCTTTACCGAAAATTCGATAATTTTGTCAAAAAATCGATATTATTTTCAAATTCGAGACGCGTGCTCCGCCACGGTTGATACTTTCACACTGATTTATCTCCCCGCCAGCCCTTCGAACCCCAATGGGAGTGAGGGGCTGTCCCACACTGTTAAATAGCTAGGCTCGTGATTCATCATCAAGAACAATTTGTGTACAACGAAAATAGCGATTATATCAGGAAGCAACGTTCTAAAAAAAAGGAAAAATTGTAGCGAAAAATCGACACTTGAAAAACTGAAATAAATCGAATATCTTTCAATTCACCAAAAACATTGCTGGCGTCCCTTTCAAGTGCAGTATAATTCGCTTCTAGTTCGCTGTCGTTTGCTTCTAGTGCACTTGCAAAAATGTAATTCGATATATTAAAAATGGATGTAAAATATATTTCAGATCCACCTTAGATATAGATTAGATATATGCAATATATACGGGAAATGCATAAAAAATATATTCACGATATCAAACTTTTGGGCCAAAATAGATCTTCAGAATGTAGATAAAAAATATATATTGGATAGGCGGTTACATGTATTCAAAATATATCGACAATATACTTACAATGTACTCAAATTACCCGCAAAATATACTACAAATGTATTTTAAATGTATTCGAATTATAATTGAAATATACTTTAAATTTATTTAAACTACATCTAAAATATACAAGATATATGTTCATACTCCGTTTAAAATATATTTGAAATATGTTCATACTACATTTCAGATATTATTGAAATATATTCAACGTGTATTTAAGATATACTTGAAATATATTTAAACTATACTTAAAATATTCTTAAAAATGTTTTTATGACATTACTTACATCATTGCACCCTTTTACGATATTTTTCGTTATCATTAATTACGATTATGGTGTTTGCGCTTCAAATATATTAATGGTTCAAATTAAAATTATATCAGACGCTTACATGCCGTAAAAGGTGGTTTCGAACCCGGGACCTCTGAGTGATGAGCTGGGACGTTGTCCACTGAGATAGTTCTACTTGTTAAATTGTTGAACTTTCGTATCGTCTGCATATCGTACAATACACAATATTAGTTTGTTGAGTAATGTGTGGATTAACAAGAGTAACTAACATTATCGGATCAATTACTTAATTGCGTTCGCATCGAGAGCGATAATCGCATAGAATTACATAACCTTCAATTTTTTGTCCGATCGTTTATTCCGTCTAGTGCGGCTAGGTCATCGCGAGATACCGACTTGAAGATGTTTTTCATTCGCAACGTTATCTGTTAGTCAAGTTGCTTAACCAACCATATTCAAAATATATAAAACATACATTCAGTTTGTTTGTTTGACATATTTAAGATGTATCTTAAATGGATTTATAGTTATATATCGCATAGGTTTTGCTCTTACCCAACAATATAATTGGCATATCCAACTTTTGGAACCAATTATATTTAATAAATGTTTTATATATTTTTCGATATATTTTATTTTCATATGGGAGGTAAACGCAATTATACGAATTATTTCGATCGAATTATTTCGATCGAATTATTTCGATCGACATCGTGATGAGGTGCCTCCACGAGATGGTGCTTTTTTTTTCTTTTGTCAACCTCGCGAGTCAGGTCAATTTAGCAAAAATTCATTTTGTTTTTTCAACAATCGGCGACGTGCCAATATGAAACAACAAAATTAAGGCCACGAGAGAGTAATATCAATATAGATGTGAACGGATCAAAAGATCGAAGGACACGTCATTCACCGACGCGATCTCTCTGTCTGTCTCTCTCTCTCTCTCTCTCTCTCTCTCTCTCTCTCTCTCTCTCTCTCTCTCTCTCTCTCTCTCTCTCTCTCTCTCTCTCTCTCTCTCTCTCTCTCTCTCTCTCTCTCTCTCTCTCTCTCTCTCTCTCTCTCTCTCTCTCTCTCTCCCTCCCTCTCTCCCTCTCTTCGTTACTTGTGATTTTCGTCATCGTTACGTAAAGTGGTGTGAGCCCACAGTCGGTAATATTTGCATTTTGGAGTAGTCTCGAATAACTCGGCCGATTTGGGGCACATTGGTCTCTCGAGGTATCTTCCTCAAGTCTCGCGACCGCTGTCGAGGAGCCGGATCATGGGCGGATGTAATTCCAATAAAAAGTTTAACATTTCGATCGACGATGAGCACCTGACGATAACACATCGAATTTATTTATACAACGTATAAATTACACGTACTAGTACAGACGCGCAGTCTGCGCGCATTCCGCTTGTCGTTTTACCTTCGCGCTGCATTAACGAGGTCACGATAATTGGATCGATGATCTTTGTTTTTCTTTTTTATTCCTTGACGGAATGAAAATAAAAAATTGCACCGTACCATTATTCGCCAAGTGAAGCGGAGCAATGTTTATTTCTTCGAACAAGTGGAACGTCGCAAATGCGCGCACGATTGCAAACATGCGGAAGGGCCAGAGCGTGCTCTATCCGTAGAGCGATTGGGTTAGGATTTTCATCAGGCCTTGCTTAAGGCCGTCGTCTAGTGCGAAGATAAGGAAACGCGGTGATTCTTTGAAATTTTTTTCTCGATAACCATCAGACATAGGACATTTCGGGTTTTTGTGGTTTATTAACCGAAAAATAAAGAACACATACATTTTTATAGATTGAAAAATGTTAATTATTAACAAACTTGCACGTGTATTAAGGAAAGGTTCTGCCCCGAGTAGAAATATTGTCAGGCTGGCCTGATAATTGATCTGCGCCTGATCACCTTGTAGTACGAAGGCCTTACTTAAGTTTGCCTTAATTTGCCTGATCAAGCTGGGGTCAGGCGGTGGTCCAGCAACCGGACTTACGGTTTACTTCAATTCGCCTGACCCGGCTAGCTTCAGGCGATATCAAGCAACTGGACTTACGGCTTACTTCAATTCGCCTGATCCAGCTAACTTCAAGCAATCATAATGTAACTGGACTTCTACAGTTTGGTGCTAAAAACGTGCCTAACCTCATCTTGTCAAATGATACACAGACACGAGAGAAGCACGAGGCATATTATTAATCACTTTATACATTTTTACATATAACGTGTACGTTGTGAATAAGATGGACAAACACAATCGGAAGAAAATTGCGCAACGACTGCGTCTGCGTGAATAGCGGGCTCTAAATAAGGGAAAAAACGAAGAAATAATACAGCAGCAGGTTAGTATAACAATTAATTTTTTCAAAGACTTACAATTCTTAAATCGATAAATATAAATTGGATTAAATCTGACTATAAATTAACCATACGCCAAATTATATATGCATTGGTTGAAATATTTATTATGATACATTTGACAGATCCGGAATAGATCCTCTCGGCGAGGAACAACTCGAAATTCCTGAGGATTGGCATGTGTTGGCGCTACCACTATGTAAGTAGATTTATATTTGTTTTGTGTATCGCTTTTATTTTCTTTTACTTGGTCCGTCTTCTTTGTCAGAGCAGAAAAAGAGACAGCATAGGCCAACCAAATAATGGTAAACTGACAGCATAGTTCAATCTGGTAAATGTTTTGCCATCGGTGCTGATTAGCCCGGACAGCGTAGGCTAACCGAATAATGATAAGTTAACTGCGTAGTTCAGTTACGTGAAAGTAATTCCACCGGTGCAAGTTAGCCCATAAGAAATGCACTTCGGATGGACATTACATTCACTGAACTGACTACGCTGTTAATTTACCATTATTTGGTTGGCCTTCGCTGTACGGGCCCGGACAGCGTAGGCTAACCGAATAATGATAAGTTGACTGCGTAGTTTAGTTAAGTGAAAGTAAGTCCATCAGTGCAAGTTAGCCCATAAGAAATGCACTTCGGATGGACAGTACATTCCCTGAACTGCACTACGCTGTCAACTTACCATTATTTGGTTAGCCTTCGCTGTACGAGACCGGACATCGTAGGCTAACCGAATAATGATAAGTTGACTGCGTAGTTCAGTTAAGTGAAAGTAATTCCATTGGTGCAAGTTAGCCCATGAGAAATGCACTTCGGATGGACATTACATTCACTGAACTGCACTACGCAGTCAACTTGCCATTATTTGGTCGGTCTTCGCTGTACAGGCTCTCCTGCTTCGATTCTAATTTTCATTAAAAAATGACCGCTCGGCAGCTTTTGCAACAATTTTTTCTTCTTCTTTAAAGTAGATAATTGGATGGTGAGAAAAAGGATAAAAAATAGAGCTCAAATTTGTACCACCCTAATAAAATAATGTGCATACCTTATATAGATATATATGTAGACATTGAATTCTAAGTGGGATACACATTTTCGTATTTTTCAGTGACTGTCATTTCGAAATATAGGGAACACGGAATAGAAGTTCTTTCGAAGCAAATTGGACAAGCCGTTGGAGTGGTATCAAGGCCTGATTAATTCAGCAAGAGACTGGGACAAGTTTCGAGCGTCGCGGAAAAAAAACGAACAGAACGCCCAATGTAACGTTGCCTAGAAACGTCTGGTCATAAAAACGTTAAGCTCTGTTTACTTTATTCACGAAGTTTCTTAAGTTTTTGTTCAAAAAATATATTAGTTTATTTCGGGATGATAAGTGGAATATAATACGGTGATATATTTTAGTTTATTTCGAGTTTTTGTTCTATTACGAAAACAAGAAAAATGATGTTTGTTTTCCACATAGATATATGTGAAAAATATATGTGATAGATTTTATATTAAGATTAGAAAATAAACGATCAGCGTTATTTATAAAGTCGTGCCTTTTTCTCTTTTGTGTATGCGTTGTATTTTTTATTTCAGGAATAAATCGGTCATCCTGAGCCGTGAAAAATCATACGATTTTTCACTTTGATCAAGCCGTGAAAAATTAAGCTCTTATCAGGCCTTAATTTTTTACGCTGCTCAGGCCTTGAACTTTTACACTGATCAGGCCTTGATTTTTTACCCTGATCAGGCCTTGATAGTTTAGCCTGATCAGGCCTTGATTTTTTACCCTGATCAGACGGAAGTCAGGGATTGTGTTTCAAAAATGATCAGGGCTTGATAAAAAAATCCTGATCAAGACTGGAAAAAGAAATCAGAAAGCCTGATCAGGTGTTTATTGTAGCTAGAGCAAGATTCCTACTCGGGGCCTTGTTGGGCCAAAAAATGTTCGATTTTTCACCAATTTTTTATGCGAAAGGTATTAAATATAGAATGTTGATATTTGGTATATTGACTAAGCGGTCTTTATTGAACATCAAAATATTTTTTAAAGTTTGACAAATCATGGTGATCGGAGTGGGAGCAGCCACTTATATCGGTGCGCGGGCGATGACATTCTTCGCTTGCGGAAGTCCTAAGTCCCGGACAGGTGATCTGAAGCAAAAAAACAAACATATTTTTACTTTGTACAATATTATGTATAAGTTGACCTAGAATCAAGAAAAAAAATTGACAAATAAAAAAATAGTGAACAAAAAACTGCAAAGATTTTTGGGAAAAAACACAAACTTCCTCCCGATGGCTTACTATTTTTTTATTTTTTTCAATTTTTTTTCTTGATTCTAAGTCAGCTTATACTCAATATTGTATAAAGTAAAAAAATGTTTGATTTTTTTGCTTCAGATCACCTGTCCGGGACTTATTTAGGACTTCTGCAAGCGAAAATTGTCATCGTCCGCGCACCGACATACGTGGCTCCTCCCACTCCCACCGCTATGTTTTGTCAAACTCTAAAAAATATTTTGATGCTCAATGAGGACCGTTTAGTCAATATACCAAATATCAACATTCTGTGTTGAATACTTTTCGCACAAAAAAAATTGTGAAAAATCGAACATTTCTTGGCCCAACAAGGCAGAACCTTCCCGTAATATGGCTAGGAAACTGAAACAAAAAAATTAGAAAATTTGTATATTCTGTAAGCACGTTACTATTACGCTTACTAGAATTAAAGCGAAAAGTAACATCAGTTCACTGCTGTGCCATTTTTGTTGCTCGGCAACCAGAAGTGTTGCAGTGGCAACATCTTACAACTATTTATCAGTGTATCAAATGAAGAACGGATAGTCCACTATTTGCTATTAAGGGACTATCCGATATATGGTGCTTCTCCCCTACAATAAATTAATTGTCAAGAAACTAAATTTTTGTTGCACTCCAACGATGCCAACTTCAACGTCATCACGTACAGGCATATTAGGCGCATAAACGTTTTCTTTTTTATCACTTGGCGTCAAGACGCTGCCGCGTCTCTACACTCAGTAAAAAGATTTATCATGTCCCAATAAATTGGCACATTAGAAAATAATTTATTAGAAATTAATAAATGTTTACTCATATGGAGACAGTTTTTATGTGATTGTAACTACAGCATTTATTCGGCGCCACTAAATATGTTTTTTTACATGCCGATTTTTCACATAAATTAAAAGCCATATTTAAAATAGAAAATTTTAATGAATATTTCCTCAAATCAAATAAATACTACTTTCCAATCACGAAAACCTCTTATTTCGCGACTATGATACTAATGCGCGTATGCGCACTTTGCCCTTCAACGCGACGGGCCCGACAGCAGGCGGCTCGTAAGATGTAGCTCACGCATACGCTTACCATGTAGCTTCTTCCTATGACAATGCTTTTGGCACAAGTGTCAGTGTTGCGTTTCGGAAGTGAGAACCTCGAAAGTGAGGAATTATTTGAGAAGGACGAATTTAAAGTGAGAAAAAAACGTTCAAGTGAGAAAATAATGATGGTAGAAATGACACAATTCCTCGAAAAAACCAGCTGGGGGATTATGAAGAATTCTATTAGATGTTAAGAAAAACTCTATTTGTCTGACATAATACACTTATTTTTTCTAACTTATATATCCTATTAGATGTTAAGAAAAATTCTTAGTAAATCTTAAACATAAACTTAAATAAAAATGTTCTCAGCTGTTAATAAATTCGTAGTAGGCCGACGTACGAATGAGAAAACTTATTCGCCGGGAGTCAAACTTCTTTGTGCTTAATAAATATTTTTTCTAAGTGTAGATACACGAAAATTAATAGGTTAATAAAAATTGTAGAATGAACGTGGCGGTGTGAATTTCCGGGGTGCTTCAAGAAACACGAGCAATAAGAGAACCGAGCGACACGGATTGTACCTACACGTCCTTGGTTCGTCGGCGAGGAGGCCGTGGCCCCGGAGCCTCTGATCTCGAAATCGGCGGCTCGTGTGTAACCGGAACACGAAGAGCCCATCATTTCGGTCCAGCAAAGAGACGATCGTGGTTAAATCTGTCTGCGTGTATGCAGTGACAAATAAAAGCAAGCAATTCGCACGATTTAACGTGTCACGTGATCCAATTTGCCCACTTTTCGTATACTGAAAATGTGTGTGTGTGTGTGTGTGTGTGTGTGTGTGTGTGTGTGTGTGTGTCGGTGGGTGTGTGCACGCTTGCGGGTGTGAGCGTGCGTTTGTGTGTGGTATTAGCACAGTACTGATGCCACAGCTGCCAATACTGGCAGGCTACCGAGGGCCAATAAAAAAAATGCCAATATCGGGCCAGAGCGTGTAAACAATACTGGCCCAATTCCGAAATGATAACACCGGTCCAAGGCTCGTAAACGGCGTTGGTTCAGTACTAGTGACCAGTACTAGCGGCCAATGTTGAGCCAGAGTGCATAAACAATACTGGCCCAACTCTGAAAGTATAACACTGGCCCTACGCTTGGCGAGCGTTGGCACAGTATTGCTGACTAGTACCGGCTGCCAATATTGGGCCAGAGTTCCGGTGTGCTCTCAGTCACCGGCATCAGATAAATATCGGCTGGTTGTCGTAAATATTTTCGCCGCAGTTGTTTTTTTTCCCATCGTATCTAAAATAATATCGGAAATCAAAATATTTTATTTGATTGCTCCCAGTTCTAAAAATTATATTAGCAAAAATTTGAAAAATATCTACCATTCGTGCGTTTGTACGTTGTCATCGCACTGAAGGATTTTTCGTTACACCATTGGCGCCTGGTCTCCCCGTGGCCGAATATTTTTCCTGCACCGCGTTCGATATCAGGCAAGCGATCACATTGCGGAAAACACCTTTTTCGTTGGTCGGTGAACCCACCAAGGCTCTCATCACCTCCATCTGAAAATAATTGAAAAATATAGCCACTTCTAGAGTACTAAGGATGAATTAAGATGCTTTTCTGTAATTTTACGTCAGCATACATCATTTCGGTCAAAGTAAATAACATTGTATTTACCAAAGCGTTTTCTTTCTCCTTGTCCTCCGAAACTCCCTGAACAAATTGAACAATTCCTTCGAAACAAATTATAGAATGAGCAAAGGAAGTAAAGACAATATAAAAGAGGGGAGAGAGAGAGAGAGAGAGAGAGAGAGAGAGAGAGAGAGAGAGAGAGAGAGAGAGAGAGAGAGAGAGAGAGATAGCGTAGTCCCACAGACTCGTAAGGAAGGGAGAGAGAATCAATGAATTATTTATTGTACCTTAACATGCAATAGACAAAGGATACAAAATAAAACGAAAAAAAATAAGTATAAAGAAAAATATAATGTGTATTCTTCGTATATCTTACCTGATTCACCTTATAACACGTTCGAAATTTATAGCACACTTATAGCACTCGCATTCGTTTTAGGTCAAGAAAAATTAATTTATAATAATACAAAAACTGTACTGTATAAGAACGAATGAGAATATATGAAAAGAACTTCGGGATTGAAACAAGTTCACACGAAGACGGCACGAGAAAGACTGATGCTCAACGCTGCCAAAGACAACCTAATTCTTTGTTGACGCTGAGCGTGGATCAGCGTGTGGGTATAAACGTATATATGCCCACACGAAGTGTATACTGGCCGCGAAGGGACAGCATGCGGGAAGAAAACAATCTTCAACCGTGTACGCCCGACTTAGCAAATGAACTTTGACACACACGCATTGCGTCGAGGCATAACAATGTAGGTATGCCTCTACGCAAGAAGACGCGAGAGCCCGTCGGAGCGTAAGTTCAGAACGAACACGCGAAATAAAATAATGGCATCGTCTACTTAGCCAATTTTTGGATATCCGTAATGATACGGAGGAGTCCAGGGGAGTCTGTAATGGTTCGGGATTCTCTCCAAATTGTATACCAACTTTACTGTTACAATACTTTATGTAAAAAGAAAAATCACCACAATATCTTGATATGTGCAAAAATTAGAGCGATTTGACATATTTCAAAAATTTCCAAACTCATAAAATTTATACCATAGACGTGGTCACAGACATTTTTTGAAAATAAAAAAATGCCGTTAAATTTGTAATTTTGTAGTCATCTCGACAAAATTTGCAGGGAATGAAGAGATTGTATAGATTAACATCTGAGCGAAACAGGAGCCCTTCAACTCAAACGGTTCTCGAGTTGTAAACGTTTTAATTTTACAGTGCCAGAACATACATCCGCGCGCACATGCATCTAGACATTTTTTCTGAATATGACTTTTCGAGGTTTTGGGACATATTCAGGACGTTGACATTCAAAACTGAAAAAAAATGTTTTCATTGTCACAAAGATTCTCTATGAGGAAGCAAAACTTAAATTTTGCATTCAATCCATATTTTTGGACTGGCACCGTACTGATAAAATTGTCTGACAATACCGAGGCTGTACTTCGCTCAAGACTGGGTTACCAAGACTGGCACTGTGCTAATAAAATTGTTTACTAATACTGAGGCAGTACTTAACCGAAGACTCGGTCACTTAGGCTGGCATGGTACTGTTGCCAATGCCGGGAGATCACTTCCAGCCGAGACTCAACCAACCTTGGCTACCAAGACTGTGGCGGCACTTAACCCAAGACTCGGGGACCAAGACTGGCATGGTACGGTTGCCAATGCTGGGGCAGTACTTCCAGCCGAGACTCAACTAACCTTGGTTACCAAGACTGGCACTGTACTGATAAAATAGTTGACCATCACTGGGCCAGTACTTCACCAAAGACTCAATAACCTAGACTGGGACGGTACCGATACGGTGGGTTTTCAATACTGGGGCAGTACCGCCAACTGAGAGTCTGTCGCCAGGACTTGCAGAACTGTGGGCCGTATTGGTAACTATGGCACAATACCGATACTCGCACATAGGCGTTACTGTGTGTGCGTGCGTGCGTGTGTTCTCACGCACCCTATAGCGCTGATCGTTATAGCTAACAAAATATATTATTCTGATAGTAGAAAATATATTCAAAGTAATAGCAACAAATAATATTGAAGGAATTAATTAATAAGTAGCGAAATTCCTGAGTCGTCGATAAATGGACGAAATTGACAGTAAATGAACGTGTAGTGTAGATCAACGCTGGTAAGGATAATGATTTATTATTTATTTTTATTAAATGCCAAGTTTAATTACCGCGATGACTACGTCACAGAAAAATTATAATATTCTTATACGTATGAGTATTTGTGATTATCATTTCGTAGAAAATACACAAAGCTTCTTTGCATACTAATGTGACATTCTCAAGAAACTACCAAAGTTTGCTTCGACAGGGAAATGGAAAATAAACTTTTGTAAAAATTTAAAAAATAAATGGAATGATTTTATGACAACATTCAATGACATGTATATTGTCGTCTTTTAACGATCATTAATTTTGCAATTTTGAGTATATTGATTTGAGTATGATCATAACAGAGCCCATATATGCCCATTCATTGTGAATAAACATGTCCAATTCTGGCCTGTTTTTACGAATTCGTTTCAAAATTTTACAAAACATCCAAGATTGATTGTATCTTGAGTAGTGAATGCAATACTTACCCTCAAACATCATAAAAACGATTGCTTTCGCCTTTAGAACACCTACTGTGAACAACCGTATCATAAATACATTGCGCGGGGTGCAAGTATCACAAACTCGAACACTTCCGGGTGGCGTTAAACTTCGATATTGAGGAGGTTGGAGCGGTCCAGTTGAGTCAAATAACAGTTTATCAATTTTGTTTCAATGACCCTCAAAAAATGCATACGAGGTATAGATTTATTCTGTAGATGCCAATAGTTCATAAAGTATATAATTAAAGGGCAAAATTATGCATGTTTATATTTTTATTACGAAAATAAGAAAAACTTTTGTGTGACTTCCCAATTTAAAAAAGTCTAGTCAGCTAAAATTCCTAATCTTTCATCAAACCTTGATGGTTCAATATTGATAATATGGTTTACGATGGGCTAGGTGGGGAATTTTAGTTCTAAATGTTTACGAAGTTTTAGTTTGCGTTAATCCGTTGTTAGAAATTTATCTTGCTGCTAAATAGCAAAAAAAAATTACATCACTCATAGGGTGAATGTCTTGACCATTTAACCGCGCGTAAAATTACGTACATTAATTTTTTTATCTCTGGTGTTCCATGGGGGAAAAAATTGAAAAAATTTGTAAAGACTCTGCACAATAACATATATTTTTATTCTTTTTAAATCTTGGATTCTGCATAACGCTTCAATCTCCTTAAACTGAGTAATCTTGTTTTACGCCACCTGTGACCTTTTTGCTAAATTATAATAGTTCGACTTTTTATTGACCACCCATACTCTTTACTTATTTTTAATATAAATTATCTTTCGCCCATTCTCTGGTCTCTATCTATGCACTTCTTGGTTTACTCTAAAGAGAAAGAGAGAGAGAGAGAGAGAGAGAGAGAGAGAGAGAGAGAGAGAGAGAGAGAGAGAGAGAGAGAGAGAGAAAGAAAGAAAGAGAGAGGAGAGAGTGAGTGAATTAACGGAACGTAACCGAGATCGATTAGTCGCGCTTCCATCCGGGCGACGTATCGCGATTACAAATAAAATACTATGTACCCTCCCGAACCCCTTCCCCGGATGATTCGAGTGTGTTCATAAGGATGGCACAAATTCGAGCTTTGCTTTTTCCCCCTTTTTCTCACCATCCAATTATCTTGTTTAGAGAAGAAAAAAATTGTCGCGGAAGCTCTGAGCGGTAAAAGAATATTTAGAGGTCGCTCAAGCCTCCCAAAAATTCAAATTTTCATTAAAAAATCGATTTTTTTTCGTCCACTTCTCACCCATGAATTTCACGCTTCATAATTTCAAAGTTAACCTCGCGAGAGCTCTAGCCACTCAGTGAATATTTAGTGGTAGCTCAAGAGCTTCGAAATTTCCTATTTTTGCCAATTTTTCAAACTCTTCTCACTCATAAATTTGACGGATTGTCAAATTTTCAAAACAATTAAGCCCTTTTTCTTTAGAAATAGATTTTCAAACTTACCTCACACTTCTAACCCGAGAATTGTAATCTTTGTTCTCATAAAATAATTCTTTAAAGCTCGTGTCCATGGACAAAATTATAGGTCGTTTTATCGGGTTAGAAGTGTGAAGTGAATTTCAAAAATATGTTTCTAAAGAAAAACGGATTAATTGTTTTGAAAATTTTACTAAGCGTCAAATTTATGAATAAGAGAAGTAAAAAAAATTGTGTAAATTAGAAATTTTGAAGCTTAAAGCGACCACCAAATATTCATTGGCCGGCTATGGCTTTCGCGAGGTTAATTTAACAATTATAAAGCGTTAAATTCATAGGAGAGAAGTAAACGAAAAAAAATCAATTTTTTAAATGAAAATTTCAATTTTTGGGAGGCTTGATCGACCTCTAAATATTTGTTGACGGCTCGCAGCTTTCGCGGCATTTTTTTTTCTTTAAGGAAGATAATTGGATGGTGAAAAAAGGGAAAAAATAGAGCTCAAATTTGTGCCTCTCTAGTGCTGATTTATGACACTTATCATCATTATTCGACATCAAATTTCGGCGAATTTTGATTTTTTTCAAACTGTAAATTCGAAGGGATAAAATCTATTTTCTTAGCCGACTACTTTTATTCCGATGAAGGGGATACACAGATTAAAAATGATTTGCCCGCGTTCCTTTCGAAACATGGAGAAATCCGCGACCCGGATTTCGTGCCACGGCGTCGCGACGTCCAGGATATTTTCCCTCTCCCAACAATGTGAAATAAACAGATATAACGTTCCGTGCTCCGCCGAGTCGCGACGTTCTTTCGGGAAAGCTTCTCCTCTCCTTTCAGGTTTTGGCGAAAATCCTTGGCACAAAAGTCAGACGAGGGGAAATCGTGCCAGCTATACGGGGCTTCATCGACCTAAGGGAAAATAGGTCAAATACAGTATCGGCTTACATACACCTGAGACTGCTAAAAGTAAGGTTATGTTTGAGAATTTTTTTTGTGTCTAAAACTGAATTTCATTCAAAAACCATGATATACATTTTAAAGTATGACATTTTATCTAGATTGTGTGAAAGTTTTTGTTAAAAAAATTCAAAACATATATTTTTATTTCCATTATTTTACGAAATATCGTTTCCCAGATTTAAATTCTAGATCTCGAAATAAGCAATTAAATAACTGATCGAAACATTTTCGTCACGGATATCTGGCAAAAGATAGGGGAAGAGGGCCCAAAGCGAGCACCCGGCCTAAAGCGAGCAGACCAAAGCGAGCACGTGACCGCTATGCCCAGTATAAAAGATTGCGATGAGAAATGAAGTTGATACTTTATTTAAATAATTTCTTTTTTAATCTTTATTGTAGGAAATCGAGCACGTGCCGCTATGCTTTAATGACAAATGACTATGCGAAATTAAGATCGTAATGGAAGACAGATGATGAGAACTCGCAGTGTTCACGACAATTTTTTTCTCTTTAAAGAAGATAATCGGACGGTGAGAAAAAGGAAAAAATAGAAGTCAAAGTTGTGCCACCCTAATATATATGTATATTATTTGTGCCACCCTAATATTATATATATATATATATATATATTAGGGTGTGCGGAAAAAAATCGATATATTTTTTTTTC
Organism: Ophion obscuratus; assembly: GCA_964007375.1. NCBI lineage: Eukaryota > Metazoa > Arthropoda > Insecta > Hymenoptera > Ichneumonidae > Ophion > Ophion obscuratus. Next base: position 37,076,809 of record OZ023319.1, on the reverse strand, counting down.
GGTTGCATCCACCAAAACAGGTGAATTAAGGTAAAAAAAGAAGAATCCTCGAAGGGGAGCTCAAAAAAAATATTTCGAAGGGCGCATTGCATTTGAATACTTTCCTTAAGAATAACACAGGAAAATATTGGCACTTCTGTACATCGTAGTAAAACTCTTCAGAAAAAAATCTCACAAAAATGTCATTAAGATATTCTGATAGAGAATTAAATTCCCTACAAAAAAAGTTCCTACGAACAATTAGCTTAGAACAACCGTTCAAGTGGTATCGCTGTCTGAAATTAATTTTTTTATTTAAGCGGCGAGCGCGCACTAGCACACGCTGCCACCTGGCGGCAGCATGCGGTAGCTCGTAGTGCAAAATTACAAGCTTCACGCTAGCGCCACGAATGGGAAACCGCGATATTTTTCCCCCAAATCAAGATCTGTCACTGCTACAAAATTTCATTCGTTATTGCGAAGTGAATCCAGTAGTAGGGGAAACTGCCTCGAAAAAATTAGCTAGTTACTTGTGGTACTTTAACGAGAAAATTGTTGCTTTGTCGTTTTTTTTGACAATGCTGTGCCGATAAGTGTGAAGGCAAAAATGGTACAAGCTCTGCAATCTCGAGAAAAATCAAAAAATCCTTCCGAGCGAGTAATTGTTAAAAAAAAATGATTGGGAAATGGTGCTGAAAGAAAACATAAGCGATTTCGTTACTCAAGAATCCTTATTTCTTTTCCAGCAATTAAATTTACCTCATGATTTTTTGAGAGTAAATATTGAATTATGGCCGGAAAATGCCACTTATATCAGTTGCTTAGATTTGTTTTAATCCAAAAGTCGTTAATAACGTAGCCGAACGTGTTGTCACTTTGATAGTAGCATATAACGGTTCATTAACAAAAAACGAAGAGCAGCTACAATATTTATTGGGCGTAGTGCAGAATCATCGACAAAAATACCCTAATTGCAACAAACAGACTCTTAAAAAAAAGGAACGATGATTATCAAGCATTATAATGTAAAAACAAATCATTTTATCTTATTAAACCAAATTAATTCAATAAAACTTTTCGAAACACGATCAATGATGGACGTCGTTTCTTTTATATTTCTTGTTGTACTTGATTCTTTTTTGTATCAGAGAAATATTTTGAGAACGATTCCATGCACATTGTATGTTAGAGCAGAACATTCTCTACAAAAAAAAACCCAAAAAGTTTTTTCGTAAAGCGAAAAATTCGATTTTTACAGCCTTCTGAATTATTTTTTTTTCCATCAATTCAATTTCAGACAGAATTCCACTTGAACGGTTGTTCTGAGCTAATTTTTCGTAAAAACTTTTTTGTTGGAAATTCAATTCTCCATGAGAATATGTTAATGACATCTTTGTGTGATTTTTTCCTGACGAGTTGCACTACCACATTCAGAAATCCCAATATTTTCCTGGGTTATTCTTATGGAAAATATTCAAATGCAATGCGCCATTCGAAATAGTTTTTTTGAGCTCTTCTTCGAGCATTCTTCATTTTTTACCTTAATTCACCTTTCTTTGGTGGATGCAACAGAAAAAAAAGTATCAATTTTTTTTCGCACACCCTAATATATATATATATATATATATGCACAGGCATGATATATGCCTGTGTTTATATATTCATTCATATACACAGAGCTACCTTCTGTCTTTGAATCCACAAAACGCGGTAACGAGTAGGAGGTTTGCTCCCGGGAATCTCCTGCGGCACGTGTTTGACCCGCAAGAGCCTGCCAGGTATCTCCGAATCGCTTGTATATAGATTCGTGACACTTCCAGGACACCCGGTCGGCGTAAAAAGGGCGGGGTTCGCGCGAACCAGAATCGAAATAAAAACCGGCTTTCAAAGGCAAGCATTTTTACAGGGTCAGTATTCACCGTACTAGAATTCTTCGGACATCGTTGTATACAAATGTGAAAAGAAACTCGGTTTTATATCCGGGATACCAAAAAAAAAAAACAATACGAGTAAAATAAATTTACGAAGCTTTTTAGCGGTGGTTTTTATTTCGATGCCTAGTTCCTAAAAAGTTTTTCATTGACGAGCCTGTCGACCACGAAGAAGTGTATTTTAATTACAACACTCTGGATGGGACATTAGAAGTAAGTAGAACCACTTACGAAAAAAAAAGATCGTTGTAGTAAATAGCAATAAGCAAATGTGTGGAAAATTGTCTCACGGACAAAGTGACACTGGTTGAGATTGTCAATTGCGGAATTAAAGGGGTCATCCCATGTGACAGCTATTGTTTTTGCTTTTTTGGGACTTTTTTGAGAACCATTGAAACGCAACATCTTTGAATTTTACAACGTATTTATTAACATTTTTAGTCCTTCAGAATTTAATCAAACAAAAATAACCTGTTGAATCGACTTTACACCGTTTGGAAGAGAGTCATGTGTAAAGAAAGTTGGCTGATGGCTGTCATGATTCCGAAGGTTTTGCTCATCTGGAATTAAAAAAAAAATAAACGACATTTTAATGTGTAGACCTGAGGCTATCGCCGGAACTAGGCTAAAGTAAAAATATTGAAAATATCATTTTTGGCTTGCTTTTAAAAGTTAAGTTTCAAATTTCATAATTTTTTTCGACTTTTTCAGCTTAAAAAAAGGTATAGCAGATATCAGTAACATTCTAGTTCGGGTGAGAACTATAGATGTGCTGACTAAACGATAAAAATTTGAGTGAAATCCATTCACTAGCTTTTGAGATATCATGAAAGCCAATTTGAAAAATACAGTTTTAAGAAAAACGCGTTCAAAAGTACGATTTACACTAAATGTTGACTCATCATTAGTCTGCTATGCCGGGTCCATATTAACTCCTTATTACATAAGCGATTTGTGCAAAAAAAAGTTACATTTTTTTCGACCTGTGACATGGGATGACCGCCATAAGGGGGGAGATACCTTTAAGAAAGAAAAAAAATTGCTGATTTTTATAATTTTTTTTTAAAGAAGAGATTTCTTCACCATTCTTGAGACTTAGGGTATGGTTCATTATTACTCTTGGTTGTTACATTGTATTTTGTATGTTTCTTTAAAAATGACGGAGTTATGCCACGGTCTTCTAATTGGATGCGGCGGATGTTGTCAGACGGCGTGACACGTAGCGTCGGCGGGATTAATCTGAAAAAAAACCAACGAAGTTTTTTTTTAAATTAACACTCATACGCAGAATATGAACCAAGAAAAAGTGCGAAATGTTGAAAATCAATAGAACGGTACGCTTTGAAACAAAAAGATTGAATTTAGCGAAAAAACTGGCTACATTTTGCAATTAAAAAATCCTTTTTTTTAATGATCAAAAATATTTAGTGTAACGTTCTAGACAATAAGATTAGAAAGATTTATACAAAATTTCATCAGAATCGGTCGATTAGTCTTTAGCTATGCGTCACGCCAGTTTTAAAAATGCACTTTGATGACCGTGTTATACCTTCGGCATTTGTAAAGATTAATAAAAACAAACAATACCTTGTAACAGGCAAAAGTAGTATAAAACATACACTGAGCCTGAAAAATAGTGAACAAAACTTTTCTTTAAAAAAATCATGAAAATCAGCTGTGTTTACCTTGCCTAAAAGTATCTCCCCCCTTGAAAACATCACTAATTCCAAAACAGTACTGTCAATCCTCATTTTCACGCCAAGGGTTAGTCTGATAATTAGTCGCACCGTACCTATCGTTTCAGCTCCGTATTGCCATTTTTCAGCAGATATAAAAAAAAATACTGACAAGGAACATCACTTTGGTGTCCTCCCCCGATCTTTTTGAAACTTTTTTATGTGGAAGAGATCAAAAACTAAGAGACACGTAGTTTTTTTATCGGCGGAAAAACGGTTTTAAGGGGTGAAACGCACCCTCGAAAATAGGGGTGTTTTTCGTTTTTCGTCGATAACGTTATCGTTTTCATCTCCAATGTATAGTATACAAAAAAATAAGCATTGTTGCAATTTGAATTTTTTTTATATCTCGTACCGTTAAAACGTTATCGACGAAAAACGAAAAACATCCCCATTCTTTAGGGTGCATTTCACCCCTTAAAACCGTTTTTCCGCAAAATAAAACGTGTCTCTTAGTTTTTGATACTCTTCCACATAAAAACGTTTCACCAAAATCGGAATAGGACACCAAAGTGATGTTCCTTGTAAGAAATGATCGGGAGCTTTCCATAAATGTAATGTGATGAGGTCACCAGATACGTCGAGTTTCCGAATTATTTTCTAAAAAAAACGGTACTGTGAATCGCACGCAAGCTACACAGAATGATCAGCAAAAGGATTATATACTTCCAGAAAAAAATCAGCCGAGTGGTAGCATCCGGACTTGGCCCCGTAACAACCTTAAGAATACGTTATGTAGAACACTTCCGGGAGTCAAAGAAAAAAGCAAGGGCCCCGGAGAAACGGAACTGTCGGGACAATCAATGTATATATCGCTTTTACAACGGCGATATATCAATTTTGCAGTCTACGCAGTATTCGGTTCAATCGTAAACGTCAAGTTTAATGTGAACCAAAGAGACATTTATTGAACGTAGCGAACCTCTCAGGTACGTACAATGTTTACGACAATGTACAGAATAGAAATCGACTTTGGCGGTTTGCACATTTTTCAATTCAGCAAAGAGCTCGGGTCTTCTCTTCTGTTTTCATTCGAAACGAATTTCATAAACGTCAATGTTACTTTCATCAAAATCCACCAATACGCGATCTTCCGATGTCAACACAACTGAAACTCGCATTATTTTCATTGAAAACTTCACATAATTATATAAATTAACGGCTTGAATATATTTAAATTCTACTATAAATAGTTGAACATTGCGAGAAATTCATTTTTTTCAAACGGTAGCAGCGAGAATCGAACCCAAGCTAGTGGGACGATAAGGCAATGCGCTTGACCACTACGCTACGCCGCTGACATGGAAATCGTTGAAAAATATCTCACAAGCTCCACTCGGAAATCTTTGGTTTCCTGAAACATTGCCTCACTACTTTTTAGACTTAGGGCATGTTGTATTACTACTTTTGACTGTTACATGGTATTTTTTATTTTATATCCATTTTTTTAAATGTCAGACGGCACGGTCTTCTAAACGGGCTGCGACCAATGTTGTCAGACGGCGTGACATGTAGCGTCGGTGGGATTAATCTGAAAAAAAACCCACGAAGGTTTTTCTTTCATTAACACTCATATGCAGAATATGAACTAAGAAAAAGTGAAAAATGTTGAAAATCGACGAAATGGTACGCTTTAAAATAAAAAGATTGAATTCCTCGAAAAAAATGGCTACATTCAGCAATAATTTTTTTTTTCTTTTAATGTTCAAAAATATTCAGGGCCATGGTTGGGCAATGAGGTAAGAAAAATATATACCAAATTTCATCAGAATCGGCCGATTAGTTGTTTAGCCAATTTTGTCATGCCAATTTTGAAAATACAGTTCAGAAGACTATGCCGTACGTCCGCTATTTTTGAAGATCAATAAAAACAATACCATCTTTCTTCTGTCTTTAAAAGAAAAAATCCTTCCTTAAAAAAAAATCTTGGATATTAGCAAGTTTTTTCTCCGTCTAAAGGTATATCCACCCCAGAAGGACGCTTTAAGGGGGTAGGTACGTTTACAAATTTTGAAAAATCGATTTTTTTATCATTTAATGTTTGTGCGTCTCGAAAACATCGTGTTAAAATTTTGAATGAACATTCGGAGCTGTTCAGTAGTTACAGCCGTAAACGTGAAACAGCGTACCGACGCTTGGGCGCGCTGCATGCACAGTCGCGTGTACCGACGAGTCTGCGTACTCGACTGTTTCTGAAAGTGTCCACGGTCTTTTCGGAGCCTTTCGAGCTTTTTTCGTACATACTGTTGAGCAGTGTTTTGTTTCGAAAATTGGAGTACCCCGAAATTTACAGTGCTACGGAACTTTCTGAGCTGTGAAAAAATATTATAAAATGGCTTCTTATCCAAAACGAACGAAATACGAAACGAGCCGATCTTCGAGAACTCCGAAATGAAAATTTTATGGAAAGAAGAAGTCACTTGAAGAAGACGGAAACGAAAGTTTTCGTCTTCGTTTCCGTCAGAAGTCGTCATCTTCCGCTTCACCCAGACATCCAGAAGCATATTTTGCCGATTCATACAGATCTATCCAGGGAAGATTTGCTCCAGAGCTGTTTGCGTGTTCACACTCAAAATGCCAATGAGAGTTTTAATTCAACGGTCTGAATCTTGGCTCCAAAGCATTTAAATTCCGGTTTAATAATAGTCGAAATTCCATCTTTTCTTGCGGCTGGACTATTCAACGAAGGCTATACATCGGTTTTGAAATCCATGTTGGCATTAAATATAATCGTTGGACGCCAGTGCAAAAATTTTGCTGACAGCGCTGATGCTCGCCGGGTACAGCGACAGGATCGGCGAAGTTCTTTATCAACAAAAGAAGCCCGAAAAGCGCGAAAAGAACAATTGGCTGACGACGATCGGTTTTTTGAAGAAACAGAAGGCTTGTTATATGGCTCTGGAATCGCCGATTAGCCGGTAAGTATTTGATATCGTTGACTTTTCCCATGTCAAAACATTCAACGCGCTTTCCTCAAAACAAGGTTTTTCCAATTGACGTACACGGGACAGGAAAACTTTTGAACCGAATTTAATGAAATTTGGCACACTACTGCATAAAATCAAACTCTTCTATGTAAATATAATTATTTTTCAATACCGACGAAAAAAAGTAATTATCCGAAGCAAAATGAGCGAAAAATTACATAAAAAATCGCAATTTTCACTTTAAAGCAGTATAATTTTTACAATTTTTTGCAAGATGAAAACTACGAGTGCCGGACTGTATGGCAATCGAGAATTCCCCGGTCGACATATTCCAGAACCAGGTGGATATCACGGCAATTTTTTTTCATTTGTATTTAAAAAATAAAGCATCCATCTTCAAAGCATCATGAAAAATATCTCCGATTTTGAAAGCAAAAAAAACATTCTGTCCACGAAAAAAAAGATCGAAAAAATTATCTATTTTTTCGCCTTCCAAAAGTACCCCCCCCCCCCCCTTAAGGAGGGGGCCTGAATTAGAGGGTCCGAAAAGCGTTTTTTCGAGAATTTTTTTAGATGGGAAAAGAACAACGGAGCCCGGTAAACATTGAGGTATCTTTTCATGTATATGCGAAATGTAGAAAAAATATTTTCAATATGAAACGATAAATGACTGAAGATTTATTAGTCTATTCCATGTGCGTCTTGCCATTGCAGTCCGCAATCGGCGGAAAAGATGCAGCTCGTCATTCTTGACTGAAACAAAAAAACCAATAAATTTTAAATTGTCATATATTTTTCTTCCGGGTGAATTAAGATAAAGTTGAAAAAATCGTGAAATTATAACTTTTCTCAGGTTTGAAAAAAATGTGTTGAAAAAAAACACTTTAACGTGCTAAAAAATTATTTGGAAAGACTTTTTCAACGACTTTATTAATTCACTTAGAAGAGATGTTCATAGTGAAGAAAATAAACTTTGGTTCGATTGAATTGGTCATTCAGTTTTTTTTCCTATCATGACCGCTAATTTGGAAAAATCGTAAAAATCAAAACTAGAGAAAACGCGCTTTAAAGTTTTCAATAGGAGGAAATATAAATATGAAATATTAATCGCTTCTCTGCTTTTTGGCCGTGTATTTTCGAAAATATTTACAATTGGCCTCTCCATCTTTGTAAATATATTCTTGGATAGTTTATCTATCGATTTAAGCAATTTAAGAAAAAACCGGTTTCTGACCTTCTAATTCAGGCCTTGAAGTAGTTGGATGCAAATTTTTATTGGACGATAATGAAAATTACGAAAGATCTATACAACATAGTGCCGATCCACAAAAAGATCTCCTAACGGTGGTGTTGATATGCCTCGGCACGGTACACACAAAAATAAACTGAATATTTTCTCAATCTGCATAAATGTATTTTCGTTAAGCGTAGCCGTTTTCTCTCTATTTTTTTTTAATAGCTGAATGGCAACAGAAAACCACAAAAATCTATTATATGTAGGGTGCCTGAGAAATAGTCATGTTCATAATTGAATTTAAAAAACCGCTGTACTTTTTGCACTCACTAGCCACGGTGAGTGCAAAAATTTCCGATAAAAACTATACAAATTTCCGATATTAACATCAATCGGAAAAAAATCTTGATAGGCAATTTGGTGAGACAGTTCAATTTAAGGTTTTTATAGGGTTTAGCCGTCAGGAGTGAAGTACGAGACGAGCGCCCTAATGTTTATGCGCGAAGCCGATTAACTATTACCAACCGTAGCTTTTAAATAATCGTCACATTAAACGTACATTTTCGAACTATTTTTCTACATATATTTGCAAAAATATGCATTTTTGAACATTCGGTGATCACATTAAGTGTTTTCATAAGTTTGTATCATTATTTTCTATAACTTTTTCTCGCTCAATTAACGCGAAACGAGTTGGCAACGTCATAAATCGTGGTATGTCATAATGCTCAGGTTGGCAAAAGTGTCGCGAAGTACACATGCGCCCCGTTCGTAACCTCAATATCGGCCCAACGAGCTCCTAAAAATTAATATCGACCCGAGTGAAAAAAAATTCCGCTGGAAAGAAAATGTGTGTACTAAAGCTGTTTATAATCTCGAAGAAATCAAAAACTTTAATAATTTTCCCATATTCTAAAAGAAAACCCAGGTAGAAATTGTGTTTGGAATCCTATAGGATTCCCCTACTTCTCCCTACTCCCTGATAGGGATCCAACGGGACACCCCATTGGATCCCTATCAGGAAACGTCACGCTCGTACATTGGATTCCAAGAGGGACTCCCCATCGGGATCCAAAAGGGATTCCTATCGGGATCCAAAAGGGATTCCCATCGGGATCCAGTAGGGATTCCTATCGGGATTCCATAGGGATTCCATAGGGATTCCCTATTAGGATCCAATAGGGATTTCCCATCGGAATCCAATGTAAGAATCTTAAAGCTTCCCCACAGTATTGAACGGAATCCGATACGATGCTTGATCGATCATATCGCATTCTGTAAGCCCAAAATGCTACAAAAAATAAAAGCATCGATACACTAAAGAGATCAATTTATTGTTTACAAAGGAGTACATATCGAATACCACAATATACTTATTTTGTTTTTTTTTTTAATTGTTTACCCATACTGAATATTTATAGTGCTTTGTATAGTATTCTTCGAATACTTATATCTTATATCTATATCTTCGAGTACTTTTTATACTTTATGAACTTTTTAAAAATACTTTAAATACTTTTTATGCTGTTACGTAGTTTTTATACACTTTTTATACCATTATTAAGCAAAAATACTTGTGCAGTTATGGGCGGGATATTCTTTGAATACTTTTCATACTATATAAAATTTAAACACTTTAATAAGGTTGATGCTTGCATCATTGGAATGCAACAAACATTAATGCGTGTTTGGAGTAAATAAATTTTACGATCGCGATTGTGCAGTAACTCGATCGTCGCGCGCTTTTCAACGACGACACGAATATATATGTACCCTGCGCCGCTTATGTTCTATCGCCCGACGTCTTTCTTTTGTCGGAAGCGATTTTCTGAATCCTTATTGGATCCCGATAGGGAATTCCTATTGGCTCCCGACAAGGAATCCCTGTTAGATCCCGATGGGGAATCCCTATTGGATCCCGATGAAAAATCCACCGGGTTGGGTGGAAATTGCTGTTACGGGCTACAAACTTAAGCGAATGTGTAATAGATATCATGTTTATAAAAATATGATTTCATACTTACATTTAATTTTCTTTTAAAACCTCATTTAAGCCGCTCTAACAAAACTCCACACCCACAGCGATAAACTGCAGACGCAATCGTAACCCGATTGCCGTCACATCCAAAACAAATTTTTATGTGCACAAGTATTAAAAATTCAAAAAGTGTGCATATTAAAATTTATAACAAGTTTTTTTAATCGTATAAAAAATACTAGCCCATAACCAACTATAAATATACAATATGGGTAAGCACTAAAGTAAAGAAGTTACTAAAGAATATAATTATATATTGGAGTATTCGATATCCTAACAAATTCCTAGAAACACGTTGGTGCATGTTGAAACTCCCAAGCAAATCTGTGCACGGGACCATCAAAGAATCATTTTTTACAGAGCGTCGCGAAATCCCATTTTATATAATTTCTAGTAAAAAATTCTCAAACCACGTTAATCTGGAAACAGCCCAGGATCCATTTGGATTCCAATGTGGTCTCCCTACCTGGGGTGTCCATATCAAATCCCCATAAGGATCTGGTAGAACCTGGGGAGTCCCCAACAAATACATTTAGATTCCAATGTGGACTCCCTACCTGGGCCGTCCCTATCAAATCCCCATAAGGATCTGGTAGAATCTGGGGAATCCCCAACAAATCTATTTGGATTCCAGTGTGGACTCCTTACTTGGGGCGTCCCTATCAAATCCCCATAGGGATCTGGTAGGATCTGGGGAGTCCCCAAAAAATTTCTGCATGGGAATGTACGTATGAAAAAAAAAATCCGTGCTATTTTGTCTTTGCCTAGAATGTGTACAAATGTAAAGTTTCTGGACATAGTTATCAAATTAATATTAAGTAATTATTACTAATTAAGAGAATAAGTGCCAATAATATTTCTTTGTCAATAATCCTGATCGAGTAGTTTGAGGTTCTCGGGCATAATTACCGAATTTTCGCACAAATTCGCCATCAAAAAATTAATAATTTTATAATGCTACTGTGAATTCTCACTTTCACAGTACCAAGGTTTAGTCCGATAATTAGTCGAATCAGACCCATTTTTTCAGCTCCGTGGTAACATTCACTTAAGCAGATATTAATGTTGTACTGAAAAATGATGGGGGGTTTCCATAAGTGTAATGTAATTAGCTCACGAAATATGTCGAATTGCCGATTTTTTTCTTCTAAAAACCGGTACTGGAGATCGTATGAAAACTGCACAGGATGATCAGCGAAGAGGTTATAAAGGTCCAGAAAAAATTTCAGATTGGTGGTAACATGTTGCCTTAACCTCAAAACAACCTTTAAAAAAAACGCCATGTGGGGTAAATAAAAAAGACAAAAAAAAAGTTAAGCGTCACTCACCTTTTTGCTTATGAAATTCGGGCGCAGTGGACGTATTGCAGTCGCACGTCCGATTTTCTGACGACCGAGCAGACTCAATGTCAGCCCCCCCCCGACTGTGTGTCAACATATAAAGGGGTGGGAGGCCCAAAAAAGGAAGAAGAAAAAGAACGTGAAAAAACGACACTCGCGAATTCCATTCGAAGCATCACGATGCGGCACGCGAGTACGCGTGACCTCGAAATAGGCGTGAGCAGCAATTAAATTGTACATATGCCTCGGACCGGGGCGACTGACGTATAAATCACGCGCGAAACGCGAATTATCGCAGCACGACCCCGGGCGCTTATAAATAAATTCTTTCGATTTCTTTCTCGAAAAGTTGCGGGTTATTTTTTATTTTTCTCGACCGGTATCTTCCGCCGAGAAAAAATGGCGCATTTATGGCTGAAAGGGGGCGGGGGAGTGTTCGCTCATTGAACGCGAAGCTTATTTAAGGCAGGAGCCTGAATTAGAAGGTCCAAAGAGAGTTTATTCGCGAATTTTTTTAGGAGGAAAAAAAAACAAGTGAGCCCAGTAAACATTGAGGTATCTTTTCATGTATATTGAAACGTATAAAAAAAATTTCATCATGAAACAATAAATGATTGCAGATTTATCAGCCTATTTCATGTGCGTCTTGCCACTGCAGTCCCCAATCGGCGATAAAGATGCACCTCGTAATTCTTGACTGAACCAAATAAACCAATGAAATTTTCAATTGCCATATATTTTTCTTCTGGGTGAATTAAGAAAAAGCTGAAAAAATTGTGAAATTATAACTTTTCGCAGATTCGAAAAAAAAAAATTGTTAAAAATAACACTTTGACGTGCTATAAAAATGATTTAAAAAGACTTTTTCAACCACCCTTTTAGTTAACTTAGAAGAGATTTTCATACCGAAGACAATAAATTTTTGTTTGATTCAATAGGTCGTTTAGTTTTTTTTTTCTACCATGCCCGCCAATTTGGAAAAATGGTAAATGAAAACTGGAGAAAACGCGCTTCAAAGTTTTCGTTGGGAGGAAATATCAATCGCTTCTCTGCTTTTGGCCTTGTATCTTCGAAAATATTTACAATCGGCCTCTGTAACCTTCTAAATTGGATAGTTTGGATAGTTAATCTATCGATATAAGTAATTTAAAAAAAAGATTTTTCGGACCTTCTAATTCAGGCTCCCGCCTTAAGGGGGGAGATATCTTTGGGCCAGGAAAAAAAAATCTGTTTTTCACGATGTTTTAGGGTAAGATTTCTTTAACTTTCTGAGACTTAGGGTATGCATTATTACTATTTTTGGGTGTAACATAGTATTTTTGTATTTCTATGAATCTCTAAAAATGGCGGAGGTATGACACGGTCTTCTAAACGTATGCGGCGGATAATGTCAGACGGCGTGATACGTAGCGTCGGCGGGATTAATCTGAAAAAAAAACAACGAAAATTTTTCTTTCGCTGACACTCATACGCACAATATGAAACAAGAAAAAGTGAGCAATGTTGGAAATTGATGAAATGGTATTGAAGAACAAAATTTTACAGCATATTGACTACATGTCGTGATGCAAAGCCATTAATGGGTTAGGCCACAGTAACGGATATAAAATCATATGCGAATTTGACAATTTTTTTCGTATGAAAAAGTGATTCAGTCATAAAATTTATTACACATCTATTTAGTATGAATATCAAGCTGTTAGAAAATATATATCTCTTTTTTCGATGTACAAAATGGCCGACTACTAATATTTTCTTTTGTTATTTTTTTAGGCGCTCCGCGGCGTGACATTTAGCTTCCACAATTTTCTACCTAGTACAAAAAACTAAAATTCTCATCAATCTACATTAGAATACCTAGAGAAGCACGTACGGAATCGAAAAAATATTGTTTTATTCAAAAGTTGTAGGTATTTGAATGAATTTTCAGTGAAAAAATTTGTATAAAACTGCTTATAGAATGAAAAGTTTTCGATTAATCAGAAATTCCCTCCGTGCTTCTCTGCGAAATGCAATTAGGAACATAACTTTTAAATTTGAAGTAAATCGAGTGAAAATTGTTGAAGTTATTTGTCACGCTAATTGGAAAAAAGATGTTTCGAGAAATCCGCGTTTAAAGTTTTAGGTACTCTTTGGACGTGCCAGAGGAGGGCTTACGTCATACGCTCAAAGTCGGTGAAAAAAAATGTTTGTGCTATAAATCGAATAATAACTTATTCTTATGATGATAAAGCACCGTTTTAGCGAGAAAAAAAATCGATTTTTCGAAAATTCTACTGTTGCCCTACCCCTTAACTCATTTAGGATCATGGATGCACAAAACATTTTGATCTCAATATGTCGTTCACACAATGCATTGTGCATTGTTCACACAATGCACAAATGCATTGTACTCTTAGAGCACGTCTAACTCATATCGCGGTGCTCAAGCGCCGCAATTAATATCCGCAAATTTTACGTCATATTGAAGCCATGTGTAGACATTGTGGCGTGTACTCACTATGGTAGCTTCAATTGTTCTCATGAATTGTACTTAATATAAACGCAATTTCGTTTACGTTGATGAAAACACTTCATGAGCTCATTCAGTATCATGAATTTGAGATACATCGTGTCCTAAATTTATCGTTTCAAAATGCATCATCCGTTGACTACAAGGTGAACTTTTAAGGCGGCAATTTTGAATTTTACCATGAATATTTGCAGTTTGAGGTCATATGTAAGTCATTCAATGACTTTTTTGGTGAATTCACTGGGTCAGCACTGGTAGTAGAAATGCCATGCAAGCAATTTTACGGCGATATGCATGTTTCTCAGTGATACATTCGATGGGCGCAACATGACGACGATATGCGTGTTTCTCAGTGATACATCATATGACAGCGATATGCATGTTTCCAACAAGGAACATCTCTCAGGTGACACCCTTCGATTTTGTTGGAATTTGGATATGTTATAATGCATCGAAAAGTAATCGATAGGTTTTTTTTGATCGGCGGAAAAACGGTTTTAAGGGGTGAAAGGAACCCTCGAAAATGGGGATGTTTTTCGTTTTTCGTCAATAACGTTTTAACGGTACGAGATATTAAGAAAAAAATTATTGCAACAATGTTTATTTTTTCGTGCACTATACATTGGAGATGAGAACGATAACGTTATTGACGAAAAACGAAAAACATCCCCATTTTTGGGGATGCGTTTCAGCCCATAAAACCGTTTTTCCGCCGATAAAAAAAATACGTATCGCTTACTTTTCGGTGCTTTATAACATATCCAAATTTCAACAAAATCGAAAGGTGTCACCTGAGGGATGTTCCTTCTAAGTGACACATTCGATGAGTGCAATATGACGGCGATATGTATACTTGTCAGTGGTACATCCCACGAGCGCGATATGACGCCGATATGTATGTTTCTCAGTGATACGTTCGATGAGCGCAATATGACGGTGATATGGATATTGATAAAAATCAAGAATGATAAAAATAGGCGAAGAAACAAGGAAAGTTTACACAAGTGTTAGAATGGCTAAGTAGGTAGCGGGCTCAGCTCTAGAATTAGAAAGACGTAGGTTCAAATCACGAGGGTAGGTAAAAACTTTAACGAGGCAGGATACGTTTAAATCCAATTATCATATAGGCAGCAACACAAATGAAGCATATGGAAACAAAAATACTACCAGATTTAAAAAAAAAGTTTTATCTTTCTCGCCGTGACATCTATGAGCTCCATATGAGCACAACGTAGTTACGTCATGCCATGCCGCCAATATGAGCTCCATAGAAGCTACATTTTTTTCACGCTGTTCACGCCGTAACACCCATATGAGCCTCATATGCACTCACCCGACTAGAAATATTGCTACGGGCCAGACTAGAGTTGCATCCGGCATACCGTATTCCGTACTACGGCATGGTACAGGCCGCCGCATCAGGGCTTCACCAGGCGTGACACGCTTTTTTGGATCTGGCCATGACGCGGATGCCGGTAACGTAACTGATCCGTATACCTTTTCAGGCTCTGATCCGGTTGCCGTATCTATGCCTGAAATGAAAAAAAAATCCAAAAATTACGAATAAAAAATTCTGGTTGTATTTATTGTGTCCATAGTCGTTATTTATGATCCTGCCTATGTGATAATTGGAATAAAACGTATCCTGCCTCGTTGAAGTTCTTTACAGCCCCTCAGAATTGAACCTACGTCTTCTAATTCTAGAGCTGAGCGCGCTACCTATTTAGCCATTCCAACACTTGTGTGAACCTTCTTTTTTTCTTTGCTTATTTTTATCATTCTAATCCTATTCTAGAGAATGTCAATAACTCAAAAGAATGTCAATAATTTTATTCATGGAGTTGAAGATTGCATCGCTGCAATGCAACAATAATCCTTTTTTTTACCGGATTTTATCTGCCTATTTAGGCTGTGAGAATGTCTTACACGTTTTTACATATTCGTATTAGAGTGTTACGACCGGCATTTGCAAAAAACGTCTTCTGATGATGATTTTGTAAAAAAAAATGTTTAAGTTGTGCCAATAAAATTTAATTCGATTGATTTGATTGATTACGTTTTGATGATGATAAAAATGAACGAATGAAAAGGAAAGAAAAAAAGCGTTGCATTCCCACGGTGCAATCTTCAAATTTATTTTCATTCGTTCTTTGTATCCTGTTTTGATGATGACGGCGTCCGCATGGATATCATATTACTTTTATTAGAATCTTGCCGAAATTATGCACGCAGCAACTCGGTTGTTAACTTTGATTGCCCCGAATAAGGTTATCCGGTAGACATGCGGCGCAAATCAGACATACACGTCGAAGTGCATGGCGGATCGGCATTGGATGTCTACTGGATTAGCCAACCTCGGAGCACAAATGGAAAAAGGAAAATCGATCAGGGCTTGGACAGGTAACCTTAACATAGCCATGTGAGGGACGCGTTGTGGGTCGTCCGATGTGGGCCTGATTAATGCTGCCTTCTTACATCGGTATCTGGGTACTACTGATCCGGCAGACATACGGCGCCGATCCGGCACGGATTCAGGACTGATCAGTTTGTCTTTATTACATCCGTTCTCCGGATTCACTGATCCACTAAACATCCAGCTCAGATCAGTGATCCGGCTGCCTGGAAAACATTTCCAGTCGGTCACTTATTATTGGATATTCGTGAGCCGATTTTGCTGTGCTGATGAATTCATTGCATGCATACTCGTTCGAGAATAACTTTGCTTCATTTGGATTTGTTATTGTGAATCATCATGTGATGCAAATATGACTTGAAGGGGAGCACTCATAAGGGACACATAGCTGTGTGATTGTCTATGTCTCATAGAAGATCTGCATATGATGCCAATATGAGCTACGTGTGTCTATCTGGGTACCCAAAAATGCCGAAATAAACCCAAACCCAAAAACTAGTGCGCGTCGTCAAAAATCCTTTTAGGGGTTGTCTTAAAATATTAGAAGGAAGGTTTGTGTAAAATTTCAACTAGATTGCGGGGCGGGGGTTCAGAACTTTACCTCCGAAAACTACTGCATCGATCTTTTCTAAAACTTTTATAGCAGTTCAAGATATAAAAATATAGTACTTGATCGAAGGTTTTTTCTTATTATACTGTCGATTTGATGAACGAAAAATACCCATTTTTTTCGCCAAAGTCAAGATTCACTTTGAACACGAACTATTTTTTTTACTTCCATATTTCGGAAATTCCTTCGATCAATCATAAGATAAATATATATACTAAGCATTTTTGGGTACTTCCCGGACATCCGCTGTAAATCGATTTAATTAAACATTTTTCCACAAAAAAAATTACAGAGCATTCTTCACATGATATTTTTTCAAATACAATATTTTTGTACAAACGTATGATCACGATTTTCTAAAAAAAAACCCAAAAACGAGATGTTTTCGACTGTTACACAACTCGTTCATACCATCGTCGTTTTCCCGCCCACCATCGACCAAATTATGTAAAGCCTCTTTCCAATAAACTTACGCCGATGTACCCAGTAACAAAAAAATCAGCCTCGGTATTGAAACCCTTCTTTCGTACCCATGTCCGGCTTTGAGTTAATAAGAAAATATGGAAATAAATAAAAAGTGCGAAGCGTTTCGGATTGTATACACAGGGTGGCCCGAAAGGTGATTTCCGAAATGAAAATCTAGATGCCTCTTATCAAAACCTGTACGAATCACCCCCATGTGTGTTCTACGATATTTTTGACTTTATGAGAAGAAAGCCTTTTATAAATTTCGCTGTTTTGTGTACGGACTTTCCTAGCAATTTTCTAACTGGTGTCATCGTCATGAAGTGCCTTGTTAAGCACTAAATAAATTACCAACTGAATACCAAGGTAAATGCCTTAGATTCTAATCAAAAGGAAAAATAGTTTCATGAGGATCAGTCACTAAAGTTAAGATAATAAAAATAATACTTATTTTACATTTTACGTTTTAAAATATTTTTTTTACACTTTCAAGAAACAAGTGCATACACAAAAGAGGGAAAAATCATAACCTATAATACAAGAGAATACGAAGAAAAAAATCGGTTTTATCTCGAAACCTAAAAAATATCGTAGAACATACATGGGGGTGATTTGGATAGGTATTGAAACGAGGCATCTTTACCATTTGGACGCGGCTTTTCGGGACACCCTATATATGTGTGTGCGTGTGTGTCTGTATTCGAATGCTCCTGCCTGGATCACTTTCATCGTCAAATGGAACGACGAAGATAAGAAGGACGAAAAACGACTTAAATGCAGTTCGAAAACGTCACACATACGAGGGAGACCGCGGGGATAACGATAGAGGAAAGAGGAGCTGTAGGGGGGTGAAGGGGGGACGGGAGACGAGGAATAATATGAGAAGGACCGACGACTGCACACACAGACACGTACAGACACTCGTGGCTATACATATACAGGGTGTCCCAGAACTGAATGCGTTCCCTAAAATAGGGGGTTCGGGATGAAATTCTGAGTCGAGTGATATAAGCATGTGTGGGTCTCAGATCAACCCCTGAATTATTATGAATTTTTAAAGGCGGGCCAATGCGGTGCGCCCGATGAGCCGCCGTACGTCGGTGAGTGATACTCACATGCAGTGGTGCTTCTAAGTGCGGTACTCCCGCCAGGCACTACTGCACGCGCGTGTTACTCACCGACGTACGCCATCTCATCGGGCGCACCTCATTGGCCCGCCTGTAAAAATTCATAATAATTGAGGGGTTGATCTGAGACCCACACATGCTTATATCAATCGACTCAGAATTTCACCCCCAACCCCCCATTTCAGGGAACGCATTCAGTTCTGGGGCACCCTGTATATATATATATATATATATATATATATATATATATATATATATATATATATATATATATATGTCGGTGTTTGTTGCAGGGCCTGGTGGACGTCGAGGTTTGGGGCCCGACCGTCGCGTGTTTTTGCCCCCCGTCTGGTCCCCACCGTGGCTCATCGTTTTTTGTCTGGGTGCTGCACTGTATGCACCCTTCTGCCCCCCCCCCCCACCCGCCTCCACCTCTTTCCGAGCCCGCACTCCCCAAACTTCTCTCTTCCCGCCTCCCGTGTACTTCTCTTTTAGCTTTCTTTCTTTCTTATTCTCGACGGCCTTCCTTCGCGCCAGTCCGTGCACTCCGATGCGATGCCCTTCTCCCATCACGTTACTCGCCCTTACGGCTGAGCATATTCCGTCGTAAAGCTCCCTCCACAATACGTTGATCCCACGAAGGCAAATGAGCTGCGCTTTTGAGAGTCTTGTTGAGAAACGGTTGCGGAAAAGGACGACAAAAGGACGAGAAAGGGAGAGAGAGAGAGAGAGAGAGAGAGAGAGAGAGAGAGAGAGAACATGGATTGATTGATTGACGATACATTAGAAATTTCATCAAGCGAATATGATAATGTCTGCATAATATCAGCGAAATAGAATAAAAACAATACTAAATAAACAAATAATGATAAATGAAAGATATGCAATGATAAATGATATGTAAATAATGCAGTGATGCTGGCAATAATAATGACGAGTGAAGTATTAATGACAATCGTAATAATGAATGGATAGGAGAAGAATAACAACAATCATTATACTAACATTACAGTAAAGCAATGGTTTTGATACTTTTAAGCAATTCCATACTCATGGTATTCAGCTTATATTAATAATAAATCAAATTTTCTTCAATAATAGTGATACGCAGTTTTAAGAGGGGGGGGGGGGGGGAGGGGGATACCTTTGGATGAGGAAAAATGGCTGATTTTCATGATTTTTTTTAAGGAAAGATTTATTTATTATTGTTTTGGCTTAGGGTATGCTTTATTACTACTTTTGGCTGTTGCATGGTATCTTTTTATTATAAATTTTTAAAAATGGCGGAGCTTAAAAATGGCACGGTCTTCTAAACGGGTTGCGACGGATGTTGTCATGTTTTAGACCGTAAGGTTAGAAAGAGTTATACCAAATTTCAACAGAGTCGGCCGATTAGTTTTTCATACGTCACGCCAGGCTTGAAAATGCAGTTCAGAAGACCGTGCGATACCTCCGCCGTTTTTAAAGATAAATAAATTTTTTTTTAACCATTCAACAGCCAAAAATAGTAATAAAATATACTCCGAGTCTCAAAAATGGTGAATAAACCTTTCTCAAAAAAAATCATGAAAATCAGCACATTTTCTCCTCGCCTTAAGATATCTTTAGGCGGGCAGAAATTTTACAGCAATTTTATACTGGTAATATTAAGCTCATGTCAATAGCAAATAAAATATTATAAAATAATACTGATACACAGCTTCAGTTTAATACAAAAAAAATGTCAAATATTTGCAATAATACTAATACACAGCTTATATGAATAATAAAAGGAAGAGACAAAGTGGACTAAAAATAACTGCAGATCGCGATCATTAAAATGGTCCATGAAACAGCAATTACTTCGATAATTAATTATTCTGAACACGGCATTTCGATTTTGTAGTTCCAAATAAAGTGATACAGAACTATAGAGTGTTTCCCGCGCTTTAAAAATTTTCCATACAATTCGCGTGCGGTCAACCGACTCCAAAATTTTCCAAGCACTACTCTGTCAATTGGCTTCGCGAAAATTTTCGAATGTTTTGCCCATCAGGATCCCGGTATAATTGATTTTCCAATTACATCGCGGTTCGGTGATTCGGTTTGGAGTTATTTTTACGAAATTTCGCGCAACAATCTGTCACCTGGTTACGTGCTCCCATTGTTTGAAAGTGGCTCGAATGCAGTGTGCAGACTGCCTCTGCTGAATCTCGATTATTCGCACAAAGAACCATTTTGCCGTCTGGCAAAATTTTTCGCTGTGGATGCACCCTAAGGATTTTCTTATTTTTCTCGTGTTATATGTATACATCGCGTCTCGCCGTCTCGCAACCGGTGGCCAGTGAAACCACTTTGCAAAGCTCGAAGAGAGCAGGAAAGTGCACCTTCGTCGTCGAGGGGCTGGTGCAGTTATACGACGCGAGCGAAAGACAGAGAGGGATAATTCTATCGCTCGACCCTCGTCGCCTCTCTGCTGCACCTGCCCGCGATAAATATACGTATGTATGTATGCACGCATGTATGTATGCGCAAAAAGTATATGAATGCATGTATGTATGGATGTATGCACGTATGCATGCGTGTACGTATATATGTATGCACGAATGTATGCACGTGCATACATTCGAGTATATATGTGTGTATGTATGCACGTATGTATACGCATATGCATGCACGTAAGTATGTGTATGTGTGTATGTATGCAGGTATGCATGTATACACGTATGCATGAACGTAAGTTTATGTGTATGCATGCATGTATGTATGCAGGTTTGTGTATATATATATATATATATATATATATATATATATATATATATATGTGTGTGTGTGTATGTATGTATGTATGAGTGTATGCAGTATGCATGCATGCATGCATGTATGCATGTATGTATACATTAGGGTGACCGTTATTTTGGCTTCGGTAAAAAAAATTTAACGTCTAGCAAAAAAACTAATCAAGATGTAAAAAAAAAATCTGTGTAAAATTTGGACGCGCTGGAATAAGGAGAACACGTGCCACCGAGCAGTTTAATTTTCAAAAATACATGCATTTTTTTAATGACCGCAATAAAATATTCATTAGTCTCATAATATTAATTTAAAAACCTGGAATTGGGTATATCGATTGTACATATTAAGAGGTACAAAATATATCATTTATTGATTCTTTTCCATCAATTATGTACAGCCGGGAGTAGATTGAAAAATTAATAGAAAATTTGAAAACAGACGTGGTGGTTTGGTCACATTGTGGCGGGAAATCGAAGCAATGAATTAATTATCGGAGTGGATTTTTTATGCAAATAATAATATAATAATCGTGTATTGAATGCTTCAAAATGATATTTTTTTTCTTGAGCCTGCGAGAAGATTTTCCAACTGTAGTGGCGATAATACAAAATATAGTGCAGACAAATAGTTCGACATTTGGTTGTGGTGCTTCATCCGCTCATTTTTACCGACCGAGTTGGTTTGCCATTGTTGGACATAGAAAAAAAATATAACACGTGAAATCTTTACTTTTCTGCAAATTTATTTCGATTTTACGATGCGGTTCCAAACGGTATCAGGTTTTCCAGTCAGACTTTACTTTTCTGCTCGATAAAGACATTGATTTCTTTATTAGTCCCGAATCTATGGTGTTTTTTGAACGATTTAAAATTGATTGTATTTTTCTCGACACCGCTGTATCTATTTGGGACTCGAACTTGAGTTATCAAATGGTCGCGGAATTGATAAAAAAAAATAAGAGTCTGTAGTGATATAGCGGAGCGAGGGATCAAACTTATCACCGATTATAAAAATCGATTGACTTATGATGAAGTTCAAATAAAATTTGTTCTTCAAGATGTCGCCGAATATCAAAAAAAAATCGGAACGTAAACAAATGTACTCTACTTCAATCATTTCATAGATTGACTGCTATTACTCATGTAACATTTCATGTAAAGGTACGAATGTGCGGTACGTGATTGATGGAAAAAAATCAGTAAATAATATATTTTGTAACTCTTAATATGTATAATCAATGTACCCAATTCCAGATTTGTTAATTAATATTATGAGACTGATAAATATTTCAGTGCGGCCATTAAAAAAATGCATGTATTTTTGAAAATTAAATTGCTCGGTGGCACGTGTTCTCCTTATCCCAGCGCGTCCAAATTCTACACAGATTTTTTTTCATATCTTGATTAGTTTTTTTGCTAGACGTTAAATTTTTTTTACCGCAGCCAAAATAACGGCCATCCTAGTATACATGTATATATGTTTGCATGTAATTATATGTGTATTTATGTATTCACGTATGTATGCATGTTCCATGGCAGGCAAAGCGCTCTTTATCTTCTTTTCTGTTTCCTCATTGCACCGTCTCGTCTCGAGACGCGAAATGATAATATTTCGTTGATAAACTCCGTAATAACCAATCATAATAGTGATGCCCGTTGAGAAGCCAAGCGCAGCACAATGAGGAACTGCAACGTTGCAGATCGCTGCAGATTTACGAAGGCGGTGTCCTCTTATCGCAAAGTGCATTGTTGTTGTTAGTTATCTTTTTTTTCATTATCTTATCAAACATAAATATAGCGAAAGAATGTTTATGAATTTCTCGGAATAATCGAAATGTGGCTATCGATGAAGAAAAGGTAACGGGTTGGGACACCCCCGTAAAGTTAAGCCGAAAATTGTGAGGGGTTGAACGAAAAGAAATTTAACGTGAATTTAGTGTTATGAATGGGTTGTGACAGTCGAAAACAGCTAATTTTTGGGATTTTTTTGTTGACCAAATCGTGATGATAAAATTCTACAAAAATTAGGGCTTTGAAAAAGTATCATCTGAAGAACACTCTATATTTTTGTTTGTGTGACAACATTTATTTATAATAAATTTACAACCGATGTCCGGAAAGCCACCTCTCGAAAACTTTTTTTGCGGTGAACAATGCCCTTCTGAAAGAGTTTATCTAATATGAAAAAATCAATCAAGTTCCTTTAGTATGCTCAATCGAAGGAATTTCCAAAATATAAATTAAAAAAAAAATAGCGCGTGTTCAAAATGAGTCTTGATTTTAGTGAAAAAATGGGCCATTTTTTATTCATCAAATCGAAAGTATACATCGGAAAAAAATCTGTCGACCAAATACTATTTTTTTTATTAATTGTTAAAAATAACGGGGATGTGGCACGGTCTTTTGAACTAGTGGCGGCCGATGTTGCCAGACGGCGTGACGGGTAGCGTCGGCGGGATCAATCTGAAAAAAAATCAACGAAGATTTTCCTTTCATCAACACTTATACGCTGAATATGAACCAAGAAAAAAGTGATAAATGCTGAAAATCGTATACATAGCACGCTTTGAAACCAAAATATTGAATTGTCCGCAAAAAAGCAATAAAAACATACTTTTTTTATGTTTAAAAACATTGGGAATCATATTATAGACAATAAGGCTAGAAAAATTTATATCAAATTTCATAAGAATCGGTCATTTATTTTTTAGCCTTACGTCACGCCAGTTTTGAAAATGCAATTTAGAACTCTAAGTACGTCAAAATGTCGCTTCGAGAGGTCCCCGTGACCTTACCAATGCGATCAATACCAGATTCAAAAAAATCTAAAATTTAAGATTTTCCATTCACCGCATCTTCGTCACAACCCTCGGTTCGTTCAATCCATAAGAAATGGCAATCCATCGCGAATTCTGGTGAAGGAGGGACGAGGAAACCGACTAGACTTCCTAATTGTTATCTCAAATATTGAACATCGAGAGTGCGCGAAATTGCGGAGATGTGTCGTCGGCAGGAGTATAAGCGAATGAACGACAAATGACGAAAAATAAGAAATATTCAAAAATAAAAGAGGGGAGAAATTTCACGTATTTAGCGAATGGAAATCGCAAAGTCCTCGTCGCGGTCGTTGTCAGGCTGATGCGTTTCTGAAAGTCGTTCCACGACTGTACACGCGATATCCAACCAAAGAAAAAAAGAGAGACCGCTGCAAATATACCGCCGCGTCGCTGCACTCTTTTCATTTTTTTTACTCCTCCATCTTTTATATACGTACTCTGCCGCATTCTCGCCCTCCCCATATCTCACTTTTGTTCCTCTCTTTATTATATTCTCCTTTCTTTGCACTCCGGCACTCTCTCTAAGAAAAAAAATATATCCATATATATATATATATATATATATATATATACACAGGGTGTCCCAGAACTGAATGCGTTCCCTAAAATTGGAGGTTGGGGTTAAAATTCTGAGTCGATTGATATAAGCATCTTGTGGGTCTCAAATCAACTCCTGAATTATTATTAATTTTTAAAGGCGGACCAATCAGGTGCGCACGATGAGCCGGCTCATCGGGCGCACCTGATTGGCCCGCCTTTAAAAATTAATTGAAGGGTTGATCTGAGACCCACACATTCTTATATCAATCGACTCAGAATTTGAACCCCAACCCCCAATTTCAGGGAACCCATTCAGTTCTGGGACAGCCTGTATGTATACATATACAGGGTGTCCCGCTTATCTCTGCCACCCGAAATAACTCGGTAATTATCGCCGTCACAAAAAAATGTTCCAGACAAAAGTTGTACGGTGTGAAGGGGACCATCAAATGCGACCATTTTTTTTTTCGGCGGAGGCACTGACGCACAGTGAAGGTCACCTCCACTGTTTTTAATGGAATGGTACATTTTTTTCAAACATCTTGTGGAGCACCTCGAGCCGCATAAAAAAAAAACATTAGGCGGTCAACGTCGTTCAGAGATAAGAGGGCCACCCTGTATATATCACGCTCTTCCTCCTTCAGCCGCTCTTGGTTTTTTTTTTGTTCACTTCTTGGCGCGCCGCGACGCCCGCGAGAGGGTTCTATACGGTCGACGTGTACTCGAAGAGCGTTTAACGAGCGGTCGATCCGTTGAACCGACGATGATGAACGTTGATAAGGTTTTATGGCCCTGTCCCATCCTGTGTCCCACCAATCCCCGGATCACCGTGTGCAACGCAAAGGCAACCATACACACGTTTTCTTTGGTACAAATGTCTTTGTGTCTACCTTGAACATTGTTAAGCTCTGCAAATCCGTCTCATCCGTTGGGTACGTTTGTTTTTATCAATCAATATAGTCCGAGGCACTTAGAAATGCATTGAAATATATATTGGAATGGTGTTTTCTTCGCGGTATCGAAATTTGCAACGTTGGAATGCAACGAAAATTCCAGTTGATTTCGCCACTTTGTCATTTTTGTTATTACACGGAATCTTTTTTTTTCTCATACTTAGATTGTGAAATTCCGAATAAAGGTTTCCTGTTGTTTTAGGAATTTTTATCTGCTGAAAAAAATTTGAGAAGGTAAAACAAAATTCCTTATATTCCAACGATGCAAACGTCAATCTCATTTTGCTTCTCTCCTATTCGTCTGCCTGGTTTCAAATGCTTAAAATTGCGTGATAATGAAGATTTTTTGAAAATGAAAATATTACGAACATCTGTGCAAATGTGGAATTTTCAGGGTATTTTATAAGACATTTGAACAACACGAAAGAACCAGGAACGAAAAGACGCGATAACACTAGTTATTTTTATTTTTTTTATTTTTCAATTTCCGTCGGACGCCCTTGCTGGTTCTTACAATCTCTCCGCTTCTATCACAGCGGATCGCCGCTGGTATTAATACAACTGATTGATAATACAATTAATAATAATAATATATAAATCGATTTTTTCCATCACATTTCAATATGAGGTAAAAATTGTTGAAAACCGCTGGAGAGATAATTGAACGTCTCGAACAGGCGTATTATTGGGTCTCGAAAAATGTGCATAAATTCCTGACACTCGTGACCACTTTCTCCCATCAAATATGCGTCTCAATACGGTGTTTCATGAATGCGCAAAAAAGCCCTGCGAAAAAAATTAAAACCTCCCGCATAAAAAAAAACATCCTTTATTTTCATGATAAAAAAAACCCTTTGGCGCGTTGAGGGAGAGATACCTTTAGGCTACGAAAAAATTGCTGATTTTCATGATTTTTTTGTAAAGGAAAGATTTCTTCATCATTTTTGAGACCTAGGTTATATTTTTTTACTACTTTTGGCTGTTACATGGTATTTTTTTGTTTTATTAATCGTTAAAAATGGCAGAGGCATGGCACAGGCTTCTAAACTGGTTGCGGCGGATTCTGTCAGACGTCGTGATACGTAGCGTCGGCGGAATTAGTCTGAAAAAAAACAACGATGATTTTTCTTTCATTATCACTCATACGTAGAATATGAACCAAGAAAAAGTGAGAAATGTTAAAAATCGTTCAAATGATACGTTTTGTTCAAATGATAGGTTTTGGAAGTTTTTTGTAAGTAACTTTTTTTAACATCCTAAATTCCAACTTTTTGCTCCAATGGAACAATGTGTCCTTTGGCTATCAAATGTATAAGAAAGTCACACCCCCACCCCCACAATTTTATATATTTTTTTTTAAATGTCGAAGCAACCTCGAGTGCGGGGTTTCTTTGACAAGGCATTGAAATGCAACGCATGTCAAAGATTTAGGGCTACTTTGAAATCATTTTGATTTAAAAAAAATGTATGCATTATACATGGAATCAAATGAAAAACAAAGATTTCCACAATCAAATTGTCATCTTTATTAAGAGAGGACACCACACAGACTGTGACAGGCCAAAAAAGTTCGTTTTTACCCATTTTTTTGTCTACTGAATTATTTATTTGAGACTTGGAAAAAGGGTATATTAATAAGCATATATTGAAATGATTTCGAATGATTTTCGAAAATGAAAAAAAAAATCGTTTTCTGAAAACCATGTTTTTGAAATCGGCACGCGGCAGAACACGAACAATTTTTGTCCAATCGACTTGAAATGTTAACTGTAGCTTCGTAGAATCCTTTAACGGTCAAGTTCAAGCGCTTTTTTCGATTAATTGAAAATTGTAAAAAATATATCACTTCTGATATAAAAATTATGGTCGAAAAAGCGATTTTATTCCAAACTCGTCTCTTTTTTTTAAATTATTTTTTAATATCCCCTCGTAAGGTAAATGTCCCAATTATTGAACAGCTAAGGATCTGGGGGAATGAATTCGGTGAGAAAAAAATATAAAATCGAGAAAAAACCATCGCTTTCAGGTTCAAATGATACTTTAATATTTTTACTTTCGAAAAATCACCCTTTAAATTATTTTTAAATGATTTAAAATGAACAAAAGGGATAACAATGTGAAAAATGCAAATGTCCCAATTATTGAACACTGGAAGTGCCTATGTCCCTAATATTGAAGAGGCATGTCCCATTTATTGAACAGTCTCGAGAATTCTTTTTCTGTTCTAAAAATATTATTTTGGGTACAATATTAAGAAATACAAGCAAAATCAAACACTTAAATAATCTTTTGTTAATCATGTAAAAATACAAAAATATATATTTAGTCTCTTTTGACAGGTTTTTGGTTCATTCGCATTTGGTTTATTTTTGCTTTTCAACTCGAACTTTATTTTATTTTTATTTTCATCTTCCTCGTTTTCATGTTCTGTCTTTATTTGATTTTGTCGCAGCTTGGCTCCCTGAAATATCGGAGAGCAAAAAATATTGAACAGTACGTTCGTATTTTTAGGTTACATTTAGGTTATATTCTCTTTTTACTTTCCTTTTTATGTTTATTGCACGAAAATACAAATTAAAAATATATTTGACGATCTTAGAGTTATTATTAAAAGAATAAAGGTAAGTTTATTCAGGAACTTACAGTTTTTGTTTGAATAAATCCGATTCACACGATCTGTCACACGTTAACTGTCTCGATGTTTTGATGGGTTTAATGACGCCAACTTGGAGAATTCGAGTGTTCAATAATTGGGACACACTGCATTTTCGATGTCCCAATGATCGAACACCGTATTTTTTAACAAATAATTAAATAAAGTTTTTTCATAAAAATTGTTATTTGTAAGAAATTTTCTGAGGAACCTGAAACGCCTTTACTTTTTGAGATGCGACAGTTTTCGAATTTTTTATGCCCTTACGCATGAAGCGGCGTGTCTTAGCAAAAACGATAAGCAGTGACCACGAGACGTCAAATCGAGTCACCGTTGCTGATTAAATAATTTTTTTCTCTATTAATGAAAGCTTTTTTGCACAAGTAAGGTAACATTTCAGTAGCTAAAAGTTCCATATATGTAATGAAATTTTATAAATAAGCAAATGCATGCAGGTGAATGAGAAATAATAAAAATACAAGATAGTGTTCAATAATTGGGACCTGTTCAATAATTGGGACATTTACCTTACTTGACTGCTAAAACTAATGTAAGGTAAATGTCTCAATTATTGAACAGGTCCCAATTATTGAACACTATCTTGTATTTTTATTATTTCTCATTCACCTGCATGCATTTACTTATTTATAAAAAATTCATTACATATATGGAACTTTTAGCTATCGAAATGTTACCTTACTTGTGCAAAAAAAGCTTTAATTAATAGAGAAAAAAATTATTTAATCAGCAACGGTTACCCGATTTGCATCTCAAAAAGTAAAGGCGTTTCAGGTTCCTCAGAATTTTTTTTTTAAATAACAATTTAAAAAAATTAATTAATTATTTGTTAAAAAATACGGTGTTCGATCATTGGGACATAGAAAATGCAGTGTGTCCCAATTATTGAACACTCGAATTCTCCAAGATGACGTCACTAAACCCATCAAAACATCGAGACAGTTAACGTGTGACAGATCGTGTGAATCGGGTTTATTCAAACAAAAACTGTAAGTTCCTGATAAAAATTACCTTTATTCTTTTGATAATAACTCTAATATCGTCAAATATATTTTTTGTTTGTATTTTCGTGCAATAAACATAAAAAGAAAAGTAAAAAGAGAATATAACCTAAATGTAACCTAAAAATACGAATGTAATGTTCAATATTTTTTGCTCTCCGATATTTCAGGGAGCCAAGCTGCGACAAAATCAAACAAACAGAACATAAAAACGAGGAAGCTGAAAATAAAAATAAAATAAAGTTCGAGTTGAAAAGCAAAAATAAACCAAATGCGAATGAACCAAAAACCTGTCAAAAAAGACTAAATATATATTTTTGTATTTTTATTTGATTAATAAAAGATTATTCAAGTGTTTCATTTTGCTTTTATTTCTTAACATTGTACCCAGAATAATCTTTTCAGAACGGAAAAAGAATTCTCGAGAGTGTTTAATAACTGGGACATGTCTGTTCAATATTAGGGAACACTTTCAGTGTTCAATAATTGGGACATTTTTTTTTTTTTCATTTGAAATCATTTAAAAATAATTTAAAGGGTGATTTTTCGAAAGTAAAAATATCAAAGTATCATTAGAACATGAAAGCGATGGTTTTTTCTTATTTTTATATTTTTTTTTCTCACCGAATTCAATCCCCCAGATCCTTAGCTGTTCAATAATTGGGACATGTACCTTAATTAACGAAAATATTTCACTTAGTTCCGGGAATAAATTCACGACAGTTCTACTGCGTGCCGCGGAGAAGGTTGGCTGCAAAACCAGTGGTGCTATACCGACTCGTGCGCCGCCATTTTGTATTCTTTTGACACATAACTTTTTTGTTTACACACTTCAATATATACCTTATAAGACCTAAAAGTTCTTTTGACCATGTATTTTATTCCTTTCTTTAAAAAAAGTTCCAAAGAAAACGATCAAAAATGGGCAGTTACAGTGGTGTTCTCCCTCAAGGAAACATTTTACATAAAAATATCAAGTACCTACGGTACTGTTACCTACGGTAAGAAAAACTTTAAACGCGTTTTTCTCGAAACTATGTTTTTTAAGTCGGTGACCACTATAATTCAAAAACCACTCCATGGATTTTGATGAAACTTGGCGTGCTTATTGATAGCATTAAAAACTAGTCCTTAATCGAAGGATTTTCATTTTTGTTGAATATTCCTATATTTTTTTTAACAATAAACGACCGATTTTTTGGTCAGAAATCGAAAGTTATCTGTCAGCAGCTGCCATTTTGTTAATTTAAAAAAAAGCTTTCATTAAGGACTAGATTTATTATTAAACTAATGATTTTTTTTTGGTTATTTTATTTCAAATGATCCAGTAAAATTTTATGATGGTCCAGCACTACATGATGGCAAAGCACTACATGCTGAAGGGGGTCCGACAAAGATGGCAATATTTTTTATAAATAATCAATATTTTTCTTTGAAAATTTGTACAAGCCAAGTTGAAATATAACATAAAAAGTCTGTGTAACCACTTTTGTAAAACAAACTTAATTACTATAATTTTTTAAATGAAAACGCTCGTTTTTTGACGCCTCTGACTGCATCTCACCCCTTAACGGAGCGCCAAAATACGGTGTTAATGTGTACGCAACGAGCCCGCGTGGTTTTCTGTGGCAGGCAGCGGCTGCGGGCAATAAAATTGAACAACATGTTATTCAAGTTTATTATAATGTTGCTAAAGTTGATTGTAATGTTACTCAAGTTGATTTTGATCTCAAAGATAATTATAAGACTGATTAAGTGCCTATCTACGGTGCCTGTGGCGGGAAAGCTGCAGCTTGTAATTCTTGACTGAAACAAAAAACCAATAAAATTTTCCATCGTCAAATTACAACTTTTTCTTCGGTTAAGCAAATTCTTAAAAAAAACAGTTCAACGTGCTAGAAAAATTATTTGAAAATACTTTTTTAACGACTTTTTTAATTCACTTAGAAGAGATTTTCATACTGAAGAAAATAAACGTTGGTTTGATTCGATGGGTCGTTTATTTATTTTTTGCTACCACGCCTGCCAATTTGGAAAAATCGTGAAAATGAAAATTGAAGAAAACGCACTTCAAAGTTTTCAATAGGAGGAACTATCAATATCAAATATTAAACGCTTCTCTGCTTTTCGCCTTGTATCCCCGAAAATATTTACAATTGGCCTCTGTAACTTTGTAAATATATTCTTGGATAGTTTATCTATCGATTTAAGCAATAAACATTTTTTTCGGACCTTCCAATTCATGCTCTGATCTTAAATAGCCCGAAAAATTGTCAAAGTAAGTTTGAAACCCTTTGAAACAAAAAGTTTGAATTTTCCCGGAAAAGTGGCTACATTTTGCAATAAAACGTTTTTCTTAAATGAAAAAAAAAATATTTACGCTCATGTTTTAGACAATAAGATTAGAAAGATACGTACCAAATGTCATCAGAATCGGTCGATTAGTTTTTTAGCTATACGCCACGCCAGCTTTGAAAATGCCGTTTAGAAGACCATACCATACCAGCGCCATTTTCAGAGATTAATGATTTTAAAAATACAATCTAACAGCCAAAAATAATAATAAAACGCGCCCTGAGTCTCAAAAATTGTGAAGAAATCTTTTCTAAAAAAAAAATCATAGAAATCCGCAATTTTTTTCCACGCCTAAAGTTATCTCCCCCCTTAAATTCAGGTGGAAGCGAATTTCGTTATAATTCGAGTATAAAAAGGCACAAATTGAAAGCGTACTGTGTAGTATAACTATGGCGTTTTATCGATCGAATCTCGACGATCGTGTACACGTGAGATTATTGTTCAAGTACGTTGGCTGCTCTTGAAGGAAGAATGAGCAAACGACTAATCGTCGTTACTAACTCAGCGCATTTCCTTCCCCTCTATTGTACACGTACAAACGCACACGCAGACACGTAAACGTATAAATACACGTGTGCATATATATTGCATTTTCGATTATATAGCGAAATAATTTCTATAGCCACTCCGTGGATATGTTTTTCTGGTGTTGACAGTTAGCGGGAGCGGTTACATAGTGTCAGTGGTGCTCGTTCTGTTGGTCGGTGCGTTGGTCGGTGTACTGGCAACGGTTTCACATCATCTGCATCATCATCATCATCGTCGTCCATTGACCCACACGGTTGCCGAGCCGGTCTCGATATTGCACGATCATCACGGCCTTCACCATCATCGACATCATCGTCATCATCATCTTCATCTTCAGCATCATCACAGCGAGGAAACGCCGGCCTCTCTTCAACGTCGGCTGCTGCTACAGGATTATCGGGCTCATCCTGCCACTCCGGTGAGTCTCGACGTTTTGTTTCTTTGTTGCTTCGTTATTTTTAATTTATGTGATTTTTATCCTGAGTTTTTTTGAGAGCGTTTCGAGGCATTTTTTAATTATTTTTATTTTCATTATTAGAGAAAAGAAAGGTAATTTGGAATACCTTTTTGCTTTAGGCCGGCGACTTTTTGTATAGTATAAACAAATAAAACCTTCATGAAATTGAAGCAATATTCATATACTATCAACCTGGAAGCTATCAAAAATAACTTAACATCGCTACTGGGTACAATATCACACTGGGTACAATACACCATCCGCTTCAGGGAATGGGTCGATTTTGTTGCGATTCAGCAGCGATTCGCAGATGGAAATTCGGTCCGTGAGGTTTTTTTTTTGCGTTAACTCATGTGGCACCCGTACATCGAGCTTCTTTTTGTATCCAGCCTTATTCGAGTGTTTCCAAACGGTTTTTTGTGCAACGTTTAGCTCCTGAGCAATCGAAACAGTGCTTACATGACGGTCGGACTCGAACATTTCCATTATTTTATCGACATTTTCAACAATTGGCCTCCCAAAGCGTGGTGCATCATTGACATCAAAATTACCGGAACGGAATCGACGAAGCCAAAATTGCGCGTGATTGGCTGTTACAGTATCAGCACCATAAACACTATTCACATTTTCAGCCGCCTGGCTTGCGTTTTTGCCTTCATCGAAGAAAAACTGTAGAATATGGCGTATTTTCACTTTGCTGGTGGCCATCTTTGACGCGCGCTCAAACAATATTGAGTCAATCAATCACAAAACTGTCTGAGATGTTTACTTTAGTATGAAATGTTATCTTTCTAACGCCATCTAGCCTAATCCGATCGCACTTATTCAACGCGAGATACAGATAACTAAAGCCATCTATTGCAAAAATAATGGATTCCTCTTTACTACACCTAATAAAACACTGCACCCATTATTCCTCCTGTCTTCGCTATACTTCCCTTTACAAAAAATACACTCTGCATCAGCTGCTGGGAATCTTCCACCAAATGAAGTTTCTAGTTCTCTAAATTGGTGAAAAATACCAACATACCGCAGCCAAACTTTCCCTTTTATATATTTGTGAGCTAGACCTACATCTAGTTACATCTATTACAAATAAGTCTCCGCCGTTTGACCAAAGATGGCCCCACCAGGAGGTTATGGTTGAAATTGTCAGATGTAAACCGTCATATCGTAAGGTTGGACATCTGGCAAGACCATAACCTTTAAATATTAGCGATTTTGTATCAGCATCGCATAATTTTTTCGTGCGAAAATGTCGAGTTTCGAGCCGAATAAGTGTCATTTACGGGAAGTCTTGCGTTTGGCACGAATATCCCTCCAATAATACTTCCAATTCCGCGTCGTCGTTTCGGCCTTCCTACGTTCTTTGTCTTCGACGCCAAACTCACCGTTCTTAAACTTTTTAAGGTAGTACGTCCACAGAAGAGTTGAATTAAGAAATGGTTGAAATTTGACATATATGTTATTTAATACATTATCCAAACATCTGTGCAATTTGAATAAGTTCGACCACCCCAAACCTGAGATATTTACACTTAAAGTTGGCTCGGTTTACACGTAACAAACGCGTTATGATGAGCAAACAGAGCATCATTAATTCTACCGTCAAAACTAAAATTAAGAAGTTGATGAAAAACGAGGATAAGCTAGAGTAAGATATCACGAATAATGTGAAAAAAAAATGAGAATGATTCACCATCTAGTTTCCAAGATATAACCATGAGAAGTCCTCTCAACTTTGGTGCAAAGCCTGGCGAAGCCTGGAAAAAAAACAATTGGGGCAAAGCCTGGACAGTTCCGGCAAAAAGTTTACTGGCAATGGTAGATCAAAAACACAATATAAAATATATTTTACGGCAATAAATTATATCCATCGTATTATCTACTAGTACCGAGTCAATGTTGCGTAGTTTTTAATTTTATTTATTTCTAATTAAACCAATTATCAATCTTTTAAACATGAACATGGTATGTGAACTTTTGGTTGAGATTATCGCAGAGGAACTTCCTTAAGCCACTCATGACAACTTCTCTTACTTAAAGCCTCACCATATGCGTCTACAAGCACTCGATGCGCCTCATCTGCAGATTTCTTCAAATCAAAGAAGTAAATAAGAGTTATAAAGTTCCCACAAATGATGCTTATTCGGCGTAAAACTCGACATTTTCGCACGAAAAAAATTATCTCATGCAGATACTAAATCGCTAATATTTCGAGGTTATGGTCTTGCCAGAAGTCCAACCTTACGATATGACGTTTTACATCTGACAATTTCAACCATAACCTCCCGGTGGGGCCATCTTTTGTCAAACCGCGGACACTTATTCGTACTCCCAATACATCTGGTTACGAAACTGATGGTGATTTGGAATATTCCAAAGTGTCAACAGATCGGGTATTCCAAATTAGCAACGAGACATAGTCGTCCATAACCTCTATTTTTTGTTTATAAACATACAAATGTTTGAAATCAAAGCAATATACAAGGTTCATAGTCTATTTCACAGTACACATAAAGCTAAACAAGGTAATCATATGGAAATGTAGCGATTTGAACTCATTAAACACGTACCTTGGAAGTTTTTAAAAACAGCCCTTTGCAATTCGAGCTCTGGTCGCCATCTTAGAAAGGTGCGGACCAACCGCGTGAACATATCGGCAAGTGGCGCCTTCTTTTCACATTTCACAACGATAAAACCGAGATGGCGCTACTAGTTTCCGTGAAACCCTGCTATTTCAAATTACCAGCAGTATTCCAAATATTCTTCCTTTCCTCTATCCGAAAACTTTTTTCGGATTCGAGTTGTAGATCTCCAATAATAATCATGATAAAGGTTCGAGTGATTTCTATAACCTTAGGGTAGAGGAACAAGTTTAGGCGTAAAACAATTTACGTTACATTGCGATGTTGCAAGGTTTAACATAATGTTTTGGCTTCTCATAAAAATGGTTTTTTTCGTTAGTTTTATTTTCACGCATTTTTCTATCTATTCTATTTTTTAAATGAATTTACTGTTCTTTACAGGAAAAACACTGTAGCGAAAGTGACGGCTATTTTTAGGGGGGGGGGGGGGGAAGAAATGCGGATTTTCATGATTTTTTTTAAGGAAAGATTTCTTCACCATCTTTGAGATTTAGGGTATGTTTTATTACTACTTTTGGCTGTTGCATGGTATTTTTTTTAGTAATCTTTAATAATGGCGGCAATGGTCTTCCAAACGGGTTGCGGCGGATGTTGTCAGACGGCGTGACACCCAGCGTCGGCAGAATTAATCTGAAAAAAAAAACCAACGAAGACTTTTCTTTCATTAACACTCATACGCAGAATATGGACTAAGAAAAAGTGAAAAATGTTGAGAACCGATGAAATGGTACGCTTACAAACAAAAAGATTGAATCTTCCGACAAAAAATGACTGCATTTTTCAAAAAAAAACATTAAGGTTCATGTTTTAGACACTCGGTTTAGAAAGATTTATACCAAATTTCATCAGGATTAGTCGATTATCTTTTCCGCTATAGCCCACGCCAGTTTTGAAAAAGGAGTTTGGCAAATCGTGCCATACCTCCGCCATTTTTAAACATTAATCAAAAAGAAAAATCCCATGTAAAAGTCAAAAGTAGTATCAAAACATACCCCAAGTCATAAAAATGGTTAGGAAATCTTACCTTTAAAAAAAATCATGAAAATCAGCAAATTGTTTCCTCGTCTAAAGGTATCTCCCCCCTTAAATGTATCGTCATAAATTTGATTACATCGGATCTATTTATTATTTTCACGTATAGAGATTCTCTTACGTATTACGGGTCGAATGTATTTCCGTTCAAGAATGAATTCGAGCGGGTTTAACGAAAATACGCGCAAAAGGCGCGAGCGCGGATACACATACGCATTTTTTTTTATTGCCTCGAAGACATGACTATAAGGTTTAATTATCTGATATATGAAACGGCGTGTACAATTCTTCGAGAAAAACTAACATTACGCGCCTGATAAAATTCGGGACTATTCGGCCCTAAGTGCAGAACGAAGCAATGACCTAATTCGAAATTTATTGCGTTTGGATCGAGTCCAAGTGCGGTGCATTGGCGCCCACATTCAAACCATCGGAGATATAGGTAGCCAAAAATTAAAATTAAAAAACGTGCCCGTTCTCACGCGGGCGAGAACAAAACTATAAGCTCACCGGGAAGAATGCAAAATTGTCAAGAATGCAAATTTCATCAAATCAAAATTTGGATAAGAATTAATTGCATCTGCACATTCGTAAAAATAAAAAATAAATTAAATTATCGTTTTTTACTGCATACATTTTAAAATCGGAATTTTTCTCTTATTCGCTCTTACCCGCTGCTCGATCGTAAAGCAGTTTATAGTAAATCGAATAGTCCCATAATACTCTCTTTTTTTTCAATTTTTCGTTAATTTTACGGGAGACTGAAAAACCACTGTATAAATTTGAATAGACTATTCAATTTGAGGATTTTTTTAGAGGTATCCTCGGCGAGATTTCCAATTTTTTCGAGGTCCTTCTTTACGCCATTGAGGAGAGAGACGCACGTGGCGATGTGTTCGCTTCGATGTACGACGCATCTCACGAGCCGTGACGTCACCCGGGACGTACCTATTTCACTATAAATGTAGTTAAGTCTCGTTTCTTTCGTTTTTCAACCCCCTCGCCGCCCGTCTGGAGTCTGTTAGCTGTCGCGACAGTCGGGAGGAATGGACGAAGAGTCATATATATATATACATATTTATTTATTTATTTATTTATTTATTTACGATTTCTCTCTCCCGCTCTCCTCTTCGTCCATTTTTGCAAGCCCAAATTTGAGCTCTTTTTTTCCTTTTTCTCACCATCCAATAGTTTTTTTTAGAAAAAAGAAAAAATTGTCGCAAAAGCTCTAGCCGGCCAACGAATATTTATTGGTCGCTCAAGAGCTTCGAAATGACCAATTATAGCATTTTTTTCTATTCTCACTCATAAATTTAACACTATGTAACATTTTCAAAACAATTGATCTTTTTTTTCGTTAAAAATAAATTTTTTCAATTTACCTCTCACTTCTAACCCGATAAAACGGGGGACCTATAATTTTGTTTACGGACAAGAGGTTCAAAGAATTATTTTATGAAAACGAAGATTACAATTCTCGGGTTAGTAGTGTGAGGTAACTTTGAAATATCTGTTTCGAAAGAAAAACGGTTAATTGTTTTGAAAATTTTACAAAGCGCCACATTTATGAGTGAGATGAATAAAAAAATGGCAAGAATTGGAAATTTCGAAGCTCTGAGCGACCACCAAATATTCATTGGCCGGCTGGAGCTTTCGTGAGGTTAATTTAAGGGGGGATTGTCTTTTTTTTCGCAAAATTTACCGCTCTTTGGGAATTTTTTTGTGAAGAAAGTATACAACGGAAAACTTGTGAAACTTGGGATATGGTTTTATTGATCTGTTTACTACATACAAAAAATTTTTTAAACAATTTCATCAAAAAATCCGCCTCCCACCCCCCTCGACGCGCGATGGTCCTTTTTTGATGGTGTGCACGATTACAGCCTTCACGTTCATCCTGCAACAAAAACCCAAAAAGAATTTTACTTTAGACACATATAGCTATCGTTCGATGAAGGGAAAAAAAATTGACGATTTGGTGACGTTTTGAACTTGAAGTATCGATTTTTCAAAAAAAATTGATCGATTTTTTGTTATAAATAAAAAACTATTAAACGTATTGCTTTTTTGCTTCATCAAACGATAAAAGGATGTCAGCTGAGCATTCTGTCCAAATTTGAAGGCAATCGGTTGAATAGTTTTTGAGAAATCGTGCACACCATCAAAAAAGGACCATCGCGCGTCGAGGGGGGTGGGAGGCGGATTTTTTGATGAAATTGTTTAAAATTTTTTTTGTATGTAGTAAACAGATCAATAAAACTATATGCCAAGTTTCACAAGTTTTCCGTTGTATACGTTCTTCACAAAAAAATTCCCAAAAAGCGGTAAATTTTGCGAAAAAAAAAGACAATCCCCCCTTAAAGTTATAGAGCCTACAATTCATGGGTGAGAAGTACACGAAAAAAGAAAATCGATTTTTTAATGAAAATTTGCATTTGTGGAGGTTTGAGCGACCTCGAAATATTTTTTGACCGCTCGAAGATTTCGTGACAATTATTTTTCCTCTTTAAGGTAGTTCTGTAGATACACGTATGAGCCAAAAGTTTCGGTCGAAGCGTATAGTAACATCCATTACCTATACGATACTGTTGGTTGAACTTTTTTGACAGCGCTTTTACCCTCTATACGCCCACACATTCGCACCTCATGCATGGATAGGTCTCATACTCGTATAGAGAGTGGCGTTGTAATCGTAGCAAGAGCGCGATTTTCCTGCAGTCATAGTGTTGAGCTTCCTACGATCCGTATTTCGCAAAATATGTTATATAAATTAAAAAAGCGTGAAAATGTCAACCCAAATGCGGTACAAAGGAAAGTGTATAAGAAAAAAGGCACTTGCTAAAAGACTGAAAGCTGTGGCAGCCACGTGTCAAGCAAATGCGGTTAAACGCGATGAGAGTAACCATAACCTCAATGATCAGCAGCAAAAAATTGCTGTCGAAGGACGTCGGATCGTGGATTTACAACATCTTGCCGACAGTTTAAATTGAATTCGCTGTAACAAAGACAAATATATGCATAAATACATGCATAAATTGAACAAATTAAATTTGTTTGCAGAATATATTTATTTCACATCCGTCTCTGAATGACTAGAACTCGGGGGAAAAAACACGCTTCGAGTTCCCAGACCGCGCGCCGATCAGCTGGCTGCAGTACACTGTTTGAATGAAGTAAAATAAATAGTGAAGTAAAATAAATAGATAAATAATGAAGTAAAATAAATAGATTTTTTTAAACAAAAAAAAATCTATTTAT
Source organism: Ophion obscuratus (assembly GCA_964007375.1). NCBI lineage: Eukaryota > Metazoa > Arthropoda > Insecta > Hymenoptera > Ichneumonidae > Ophion > Ophion obscuratus. The sequence goes on along the minus strand of OZ023319.1, from coordinate 37,037,443 downwards.
TTTACTTCATCCACCTATAGCTGAGAAAGAGTTGAATTTTCGGGCTCGGCTTATAAGACTTTTTTGTAGAAAATTACTTTCTCTACAAAGTTCTCATATGAATTTTTTTCGATATATCTAATAGCTTAGGCGTTACAGCCGTTTGAATAGATATTTTGCACAATATTCACTTAAAATAATGATGCCGCTGAAACGGTTGAATTTATGGCCATGGTTCAATGAACTTTATTGTGGAGTATCATATTTCCTATGAGAACCCACTTGGAAAATATCGCGATATCAAAATTCACGGAATGGTAACACTAATAATGAGAAAAACATTTTTTTCAATGTTAATCAAATGGGAAACCTTCAATTTTGATTCGCGACCTCTAAATATTTTTTGACAACACCCCCCTTTCACGAAAGTTTGTTTTTGGGTGCCAACTAAAGGTTTTCGGGCACGATGGATCGAAAAAAAAGTTGCCCTGAAACGAATCATCCTGATATATATATATATATATATATATATATATATATATATATATATATATATATATATATATATATATATATAATTTTTAAAAGCGAGCGCACCCGATTGGCCTGCCTTTAAAAATTAATAATAATTCAGGGGTTGATCTGAGACCCACACATGCTTGTATCAATTGACTCAGAATTGCACCCCCAAACCCCCATTTCGAGGACTACCTTCAGTTCTGGGACACCCTGTATGTTTAAACTTTTACTTCCGTAACTTCTGCAGGCTGTCTTTACTCGCTTTGGTATATCCGCAGTAGCCTCTCCCCTGTCATTACCCACTGTCAACATGCTACCTACCACGTCTCTTGATCAGCATTGAAACACAAGAAGAAGCATTGCTCCAACGAAAATGCCGCGTTTTGTAATTTTTTCGTCATCTTACGGAAATATCGTCGCGAATTTTTCACAATCGAGGCACGAAGGGTGAAAGAATGACGCCCTGCAAATGGAGAAGAACCGAGAGTCCCTTCAGGTTTCCATGATGGCCTCGTTATTTTATTCCCTGAATCCCTTCCAACCAAGAAACGACATTTCTCCCCCCCCCCCGGTCTATCTCCTTTTCTTCCTCTTCGTTCTCGGTTGTTGAAAACGCGTGTAGAGTCCGGATGGTAATAAAATCGCGCCCGGGGCGAGCCACGCGCGGCTCAAATTTTATCCCTCGCCTGTGATTCGGCCATGACGACGCGATGCCGAAGAGAGGAAAAGGGCGCAAGAGCAGTTCTCGTGCCTTTTAGCGAACGAGGGCGAACCAGTTTTTAAATATTTTTCGAAGGTTTTTATTTTTTATTTTATTTTTTCACATCTTCCTCTCTTTCTCTCGCTTTGGCGTACTGGCACCCTTCACCCACCTGCTTCGCGACTGCGAACGTGTAGGAAAGCTTTAGTCCGTGTATGTGGGCTCAATTTTTTCGCGGCAGTAGGGGTTAGGGATGTGAAACGAGGGTGCTGTCTGGGTCGGCCTTAAAGTGGATATAACACGTGGGGATGTGCCTCCTGCCAATCTGACAGCAACGAGATAGGCGACGAAACTAAATACCACCGCTCGTCAAACCTCGGCTTTCACCGTGTCAGCATCTTTGCGCTTAATTTTAACGTTCTGAAAGAAAGAACGAACAATTTTCATACCCGAAAGGAGTGTGCGTGGGTTTTTTTTTTAAATTATTTCTGCAAATTTATTCCATACTCTCTATTCATCGATGAATTTTAAGGGGTCTTCTCACTTTCAACGCTACAAAAAGGCTGTTTTCATGAATTTTTTGATAGTTTTATATTATAGATATTGATTTAAAAGTTGTTACACTTAATAAATACACTTCCGAAATACATTTCAAAGAAAGGTTTTTATTTCTTTAAGGGGGGAAATCACAGTAGCACACAAAAAAATAGGCATATTTTCGGGAATTAATTTTGGCTGAATAAAAGTATCAATCGAAAATCTGTAAAGTAGGTTTTATAGCAATACTAAAAAGGTACAAAATGTAATTTTTTCAATAAAAAATATTTAAAAATGGCGGCTGCGCAGCATATGCCCCAAGGCGCCTTTTTTTGAGCTCGCCGAAGACATAACTCGAGCAAATTTTTACCGATCGACTTGAAATTTTGACAGTAGCTTCGAAACATCTTTCTCCACGGAGCTACGTAGGATTTTTTATTTTATATGGCTTACTTTTTTTTTATCGACGATTTTATGGCGTTTTTTTTTGTTAAAAATTTAACTTTATTTTCAAACATGCACCATTTTGCGAAAAATCAATATATCGAAAAAATCCTACGTAGCTCCGTGGAGAAAGATGTTTCGAAGCTACTGTCAAAATTTCAAGTCGATCGGTAAAAATTTTCTCGAGTTATGTCTTCGGCGAGCTCAAAAAAGGCGCCTTGGGGCATATGCAGCGCAGCCGCCATTTTTAAATACTTTTTATTGAAAAAATTACATTTTGTACTTTTTTAGTATTGCTATAAAACCTACTGTACAGATTTTCGATTGATACTTTTATTCAGCCAAAATTAATTCCCGAAAATATGCCTATTTTTTGTGTGCTACTGTGATTTCCCCCCTTAAGTCACTATTTATAGACGAACATGGTAGTTGAGAAAATGTCCTAAAAAATGTTAGGTCTGCGCTGTTAATGAAATCTCGAAGATCGATCATCCGAAACAAAAAAAACAAAGGTTTTAGATTCATTGTGTTAATGACTATAGCGCAATGAATATATCATACGATTTTTGATATATTCAAAAATAACGAAATGGCGGACATTTTTCGAAAAAACAAAAAATACGTGTTTTTCTCACCGTTTTTGGCAAAAAAAATGGTGAATGTCAAAATTAAAAAAAATCCTTGATATGCGCTATAGCTATAGTTGTAAAAACCATGTGGTTAAAATTTCATAAGGATCGGTTTAGTAGTTTCGAAGATTTTATCAACAACCCGTCGAAAGATGTTGTTTCGAGAAAAACGCGTTTAAAGTTTATTTGGACTACATAAATACATTTAAAATTTTTGCTATGTATTTCGAAAGTGTATTCATTAAGTGTACCAACTTTTAAATCAATATTTATAACATAAATCTATGAAAAAAAAATCATGAATATAGCCTTTTTCGGTAAAGTGAAAAGACCCCTTAAAGCACCTACTCACCGCTAGATTTTGAGGTTAGAAAAACGTAGAATGCCACGCTGTGCATAAAAACCCATTTGAATCGTCATTCCTCTGGCATCATTCCTCTGGCTTCCTTCCGACGTATGAGTTTCAGAGGAATGACACCATCTTGTTTACGCATGTGAGGATATGCATGAGATTATTTAACCCTCAATCCATGAACCTGGGTCGTTTTCGTCCTGCCCAAAATCATTTTCTTCGCACGTTGCTTAATGTTTAATGAAGAAAAAAAAATGTTAACCCTATTTTCCCTTGAGAAGTACGAAATGAAGATTGACGATTCTTTTTTTCAGATTTTTTCATTGACGTGGTAGTTGATTTGGTACTGCGAAGACGAAAACGACCCAGGTTCACGGCATTAAGGTGCCTCAAGTACCTTCACGGATTGAGGGTTAAAAATTATTCTCTTAAATTATTGCCATGCCGCAGTCGAAAGAAGAAAGACCGTATGAAATCCGATGAATCTCTCAAGACTGAATAATCAGTATGATCCATAGGGAATTATATTATATTGATCAGAACTATAGTCAATTGCAATTTTTGAATGAAAAAATGATATATTTTTGTTTATGAATTTCGTTGTCCTGCAAAGTAATTATTTCGGGAGAATCACCCATATATATGTGCAAGATCCAAATTCCAATCACTAAACCAATATCATCATCGTCCAATCTGCGGGCATTAAAGCCGGCGAATACATAGCATTGAGAATATAAGTATGCGTAAAACGTACACACGTATAGCTACATACGCATGCCAACGACAGTTGAAAAATTACAAAATGACGGAAGACGTCGCGACGCGAGGTCAGTTGAGCCAAGGCATCGCGAGTAATACGTCCCGCGGATAAACGTGAAAAAAGACTGTATAGACGTATCCATTGACCGCGGATCGTTTCAAAAAGTTCCGCACGTGCCAGCGCCACCGAAAGAAAAAAAATCCATCTGATTAATAGATTTATCATTGCGTAACACAGATCATATATATATATATATATATATATATATATATATATATATATATATATATATATATATATATACAGAGTGTCCGAGAACTGAATTTGTTCCCTGGAATGAGGGGTTGGGGATTAAAATTCTGAGTCGATTGATATAAGCATGTGTGGGTCTCAGATCAAACCCCGAATTATTATTCATTTTTGAAGACGGGCCAATTAGGTGCGTCCGATGAGCCGGCGTACCGCTCACCGACGTCCGCCAGCTCATGGGGCGCACCTGATTGGCCCGTCTTTAAAAATCAATAAAAATTCAGGGTTTGATCTGAGACCCACACATGCTTATATCAATCGACTCAGAATTTCATCGCCAATCTTCCATTTCAGAGAACGCATTCAGTTCTGGGACACCCTCTATAAATATAAATATATGTATGTTGCGTATGTATCCACTGCTTCTTAAGTTCACCGACGATTCCAACGGTATGGTGCGACTTCATAATTAACAAGCGTAACGAGTTCGAGAGACTTCGCAATAACCCTGACACCATAATAAATAAATAAATAAGTGACAGTAGTGAATAAGCGCAGTCGATGTTGAAACTCGGCGAGCTGGAAAGCTAACAATAAACAACGCTGGCAGAAGCCAGGACAGGATGGGTGACCGGTGGACGCTCGAACGCGTACTGTCTTGTGCGCCGACTGCCAAGCCGGAGGCAGTCTCTCTGCATTTCCGATGATGATACAACCGAAACTAGCGGTAAGGTAAAGAATAGCTCTATCGACACAGGTTTTCCAAAGTTTCCCTGTGTCGTCGTGCAAATGCGATACGGGAGCGCTAAGAACGAGCGGCTATTTTCTTTCATAGTTTCTAACGAAAGGATGCTTTAAAATAAATAAATAAACATTATACAGTAATATTTGTCGATATCTCGATTAGTTCAAGAGTTATCAGCGTTTAAACGTTTCCAAAACTTCCAAAATCGACATTTTTGGAAAGTTTCGATTACAATCGAAAAAATTCGTTCCAACTTTCCAAACAATTGTTGTAACTTTCCAAAAAATTGAAAAAATTCGATTTTTTTGAAAGTTACAACTCCTAAATGCGAAGAAAAAAAAATCGGTAAATCGATGTGGATATATATATATATTGAAAAGCATATCCACACTGATTTTTTTCTCTTCGCTTTTAGGAGTTGTAACTTTCCAAAAAATGTCGATTTTGGAAGTTTTGGTAACGTTTAAACGCTGATAACTCTTGAACTAATTGAGATCTCGACAAATGTCACTATATAATGTTTATTTATTTATTTCAAAGCATCCTTTCGTTAGAAACTATGAAAAAAAATATCATTATGTATGTCGTTTTTTTTGCTTCTAATGGTGAAAACTATTTTTTTTAAGATTGACTCGTTTATTTTTTTCGAAAAATTCTCTAAAATAGAGTGATCCATTCCATAATTTTTAAGACTAGTCTCACTGTAGACTTAGTTTTCTTCCCATTTTTTTCGAATTAATCATATTGTTCTTAAAAGATTTTTATCTTTTGAACGTCCAATCATGTTATAAATGATTTTGTGATTCCCAATCCGGCATCTACAGGCTTGAAACGGTTTATTTTTAATTTGTGCTGAATTTAACGAAAAAAATGATGAGATGACCTCGAAATCAGGTTGATACCTCCACTTGAAACAAATATAAGCCTACCAAAATGTAGCAATTGACAAACCATTCAAATTTTGTCTCCCACTTTTTCATCTGAAGCCAATATTTGTAGGTATTTGCAAGTGGCTAACTTCTAGTGAATCGAGTCAAAGTATACGTTTTTTGTCATCGAATCTTTTTAAATTCTTCTCTGTAATCATGCTTGCAATGCTGCAATTCAAGATACGCCTTTGAAGAAAGGTGCATTTGAGTTTGCGTTCCTGAAATATTCGTCCAATATCAAAATGTTTTATTTTGCATTGCGATATCATCGTTAGTTTCGATCGTCGCGAGAATCAAAGAAACTCGACAATTTTATTGGACCATCTTGATTCGAGTGCGCAGCTCATAATCATCGAACGAAAATGAAAATAGTGTATTTAATTCTAAAGGATGGAATTGTTACGTATAGTACGTAGTAGCCAGACGTACCATGAAATTCGTAAAATAAATACAAATATATGATTAAGGGGAGAGACACCTTTAGGCGAGGAAAAAAATGCTGATTTTTATAATTGTTTTTGAAAAGGATAGACGTCTTCACCATTTTTGAGACTCAGGGTATGTTTTGTTATTACTTTCGGCTGTTGCATGGTATTTTAAAAATGTATTAATCTTCAAAAATGTCTTTAAATCTTTAATCTTTGATTTAAATCTTTAGTTGTCAGACGATGTGACGCGTAACGCCGACGGGATTAATCTGAAACAAAACCAAACATGTGAGAAAACGTGAGAAATATTGAAAATCAATGAAATTGTACGCTTTGGAAAAAGATTGGATTTTCCGAGAAAAAATGGCTACATATTTCAGTAAAAAAAATACTTTTTCTTTAATTTTTGAAAAACATTTAGGTTCATGTTTTAGTCGATAAGGTTAGAATGATTTTCATTAAATTTTATTAGAATCGGTCGATTAGTTTTTTATTTATACGTCACGCCAGTTTTGAAAATGCAATTTAGGAGACCGTGCCATACCTTCGCCATTTTTATAGATTAATTTTTTTTAATACCGTTTAACAGCTCCAAGAATTAGTAAAACATACCCTAGGTCTTTAAAAAGGTAAAGAAATATTTCCCTTAAAAAAAATCATGAAAATAATTAAATTTCCGCCTCGCCTGAAGATATCTCCCCTCTTGATACGAACGATTATAAGAGAGAGCCGTTCGGGGCGTCCGCGCGTTTATGAGCTTCGTCATCAAGGACGCCGTCTCGCGGCGATTGCAAAAGGAATAACACACCGCGAGCAAGACCGGGAACGAGTTTTTCCTCGTTCGTTATTATCACAGACGTCGTCTAGACCACAAGTTCTATTTTTCGCGATCGCCTCGAGAAAAACGTTCGACGTCGTCGACGGGCACCGAAGGTGCAAGACGCGACGACGAGCTCGCAGGACAAAAACGACGATTGTTGCTGGTTGCAACACTATACACGACGTCTCGCCTGCCTCGAAACACGTGCTTGTAAAATGATTGTTCTTCTTTCGCTCGGTGCTTTTCCACTGTCGTTAACTCGATCGAGTGAGATCGACAATCGAAATCGTAGAGTTCACTTAAGGGCGGAGATACCTTAAGGCGACGAAAAAATTGCTCATATACACTCATATACACTCATACGCAGATAATGAACCAAGAAAAAGCGAGAGATGTTGAAAATCGATGAAATGGTATGCTTTGAAACAGAAAGATGAAATTTCCTGAAAAATGGCTAGTTTTTGCAATAAAAAATACTTTTTTGTTTTTTAAGAACATTTAGAGTAATGTTTTAGACAATAAGGTTAGAAAGATTGATACCAAATTTCATCAGAATCGGTCGATTAGTGTTTTAGCTATGCGTCACGCTAGTTTAAATAATCCAATTTAGAAGACCGTGACATACCTCCGCCATTTTTGAAGATCAATTATCAATATATATATATATATATATATATATATATATATATATATATATATATATATATATCTATTGATAATTGATCTTCAAAAATGGCGGAGGTATGTCACGGTCTTCTAAATTGGATTATTTAAACACTAATCGACCGATTCTGATGAAATTTGGTATCAATCTTTCTAACCTTATTGTCTAAAACATTACTCTAAATGTTCTTAAAAAACAAAAAAGTATTTTTTATTGCAAAAACTAGCCATTTTTCAGGAAATTTCATCTTTCTGTTTCAAAGCATACCATTTCATATATATATATATACCAGGTTATATATATATATATATATATATATAACCGATAAATACACCCGAAGTCTCAAAACTGGTGAAGAAATCTTTTTATTCGAAAAAAAAATCATGAAAATCAGCAAACTTTTTCCTCGCCTAAAGGTATATCCCCCGTTAACCTTCCATTGAAACACTGGGTCATTTTGACACGGGCAAATTTCAAATAAAATGCCCTCTTTGCCAAAATTAAAATAAATTGCCGAAATTGAAATAAATGTTTACAACAATTCAATTGTGTATATTCCGAATTTCGATTGTGCAGACATGTTGAAAAATGTTCAAAGCGTTTGATTTTTTCAAATAAAACCCTATAGAAGGGTTGTTAATGGCAACTGGATGTAGTGCAACCCGGTCATATTACCCGAGTACGTTAAAATCGTGGTCACACATAAGTGTATCAACGTAACTTTGAACCCAGTTTTTTTCGGATACTGTACACATTAGAATGATGATTTATAAAAAATGTAGGGTCTTTTTAGGGTTAACATTTTTTAGGACTCCATTGCAAAGTAGGAGTGCCCTTAAAAACAACTATTTGAAACAGTTGACTGAGTAATACTTTCCTCAAGAAAGTACTTCGTGCTTTGTGTTAACTTTGCACTGCTTACTTACCAAAGTACTTTGTACGGTTTACTATACAAAGTACAAGCCGACGTGAAACTGCATTTTGCCAAAGTGTTTTAGCCGGTGCCAAAATGTTTTGGAGTACTTTCCAAAGTGGAGGTACCCTTGAAAACGAGGTTTTAGAATACTTTACTAAAAAAAATTCAGGGTACTTTACATATTGTTCTCAAGGCGAGATATAGATTTAGACAGGAGAAAATTAAGCAATTTTGTGGAATTTTTTTAACCAACAAATAATTATTCTACAATTATCAAACTACAGATATACTTTAATAGTATATTTAAGTATACAAAACAATTTTTTTTAATTCATTTATCATAAAAACGGCGAAGCTGTGGTAGTGTCTATTTGACAGTCATTAAAATAAAGAAAATGTAAATTTAAAAGAAGGGCACGAATTTACAACAACAAAAAATCAGCATTTCACGCAATTTCATTAAAAAGGTAGTTTTCTTTCTAATTTTTCCGAAACAATTCTCGTCAAGTAGAAGGTAGCCATATTATCAATATTTCCACCAAGTTTCAGTCCAATCGGCTCAATACTTTTTGAGTAAGCCTGCACGCCAATTTCGAAAATGCATTTTTGAGAAAAACACGTTTGAAGTTTACGCCCACTCCGAATCCGAACGGTGAGTCACAGCGTTGACGGGCTGTAGCGTTTGAATTTTTTGAAATTTCACTTTGAAACTTTGGGAAAATATTCTACCTATACAAGGTGTCCGAGAACTGAATCCGTTCCCTAAAATAGGGGGTTGGGGGTGAAATTCTGAGTCGATTGATATAATCATGTGTGAGTGTCAGATCGGCCCCTGAATTACTATTAATTTTTAAAGGCGGGCGAACCTGATTGGCCCGCCTTTAAAAATTAATAATAATTTAGGGGCTGATCTGAGACCCACACATGCTTATATAAATCGACTCAGAATTTCACCCCCAATCTCCCATTTTAAAGAGGGCATTCAGTTCTGGGACACCCTGTATAGTTCTAGAGTTTAAAGAAAGAAAAAAGAATCCGATTTTTTTATCGTTGTACTTAAACTTATATCCCGCCTTGAACTACAACATTTTTTGGAGTGTTTTGGGAAGTCTTGGTGCCATTCTACAAACTCCAATTTAAAGCTGCCTAAAAAATACCGAGAGGATAGAGTTTCCTCAATGTATTCTAGTTTCGACCATTTATTCAAATGGATTTTCTTATTAACTCAAATGCATATTTTCAGTAATTCAAATAAATAATTTCATCTAAATTCCAGCTTGTTGGTGTTGATGCCAGATTAACAGAGCTATAACATCATTGGTGGCGAACAACCCGATGATCGATATTGACGTATAATAATCGGTGTACACCTATCGATCATTTTAGTTGCCCATTTTGAACAGTTAAGCGATGTACGAAACGATTGCTGTTTTGACGAATAATACCCACCAACGCTGATTATCGTTAACCAGGCTCATCTTTGCTATCTCCCCTCCCCCCCTTGCCGGACGACGCGGGTTGCAGTATACCTCGTATCGCTCAATTCATCAATTATCTCGGAATATATGGGACGAGTTTTTTTTAGTAAATCAGTTATTATCATTAAGTTACGAAAAAATTATCATTAAGTTACGAAAAAATTATCATTAACAAGGAGACAGTACGGCAGTCGGATTTTTGTAATTTTTCGTACTCATGGTACGCGAAGTTCAGAGCTCGAATATTAATATCCCAAAACAGTTCGACGCCATATTCAGAAATTTTCGAGAAAATTGACTTTGAAGTTTTCGAGCGCACTCTTATCCCACAAAGATGCAACGATATTCGAACCGGGCTCGTGGCATACCCGGCAGCGCTCGAGTCTAGTAATCGCGGGGTCGCTGGTTCGAGTCTCACTTCGATTTTTTTTTTTTTTTTTTTCATTTTTTTTTTAATTCGCATACCTCCGTCATTTAAATATCCTGATAAATTTTTGTTGTATATAATCCATATTATTATATATAATTAATATAATATATCTATATATGTTTATATATGGACAAAATCCATATATAGTTATTTATGTACAAAATTCATTATAGTTATACATAATTATATATTTTCTCATATATGATCATATATTATTTATATATAACAATAGGTGATTATTTATAAAAAAATAAATAAATAATCCCGGGATAAAAATCATAAAATCTATGCTAATTCACATATATGTAATTATAATTGTCAATGATAAATGCAAATCTTATTTTTGATTATCTCTTGCTTGAAATTGCGAATAGGTGACGTAAAAATATCCAGTAATAATATTTACATAAACTCCCTTGTAGATTAATAGGAATATAAATAGAAGAATAAATGTTGAAATATGTGAATATAACGCTTGCTTTGGCAACCGTCGATATTGTGAATAACAGTTCTGCGTACATCGTTTGCCTTTGTCCTGATCAACTACCTGCGAAGCGTATTCAAAAGTATTCAATTCCTACCTGAAAAGTATTCAATTCCTACCTGAAAAGTATTCAATTCCTACCTGAAAAGTATTCAATTCCTACCTGAAAAGTATTCAATTCCTACCTGAAAAGTATTCAATTCCTACCTGATCAACTACCTGCGAAGCGTATTCGAAGTATTCAATTCCTTACCCGACGTTTTTCATTTTCATCCTAAAAATGTTGTTGGCTATAAATATTGATACTTGAAAATGTATGTTGATGATGACTATGACCCCGCGATTACTAGACTCGAGCGCTACCGGGTACGCCACGAGCCCGGTTCGAATATCGTTGCATCTTTGTAGGATAAGAGTGCGCTCGAAAACTTCAAAGTCAATTTTCTCGAAAATTTCTGAATTTGGCGTCGAACTGCTTTGGGATATTAATATTCGAGCTCTGAATTTCGCGGACCATGAGTACGAAAAATTACAAAAATCCGACTGCCGTACTATCCCCTTGTAAGTTACGAAAAATTTTGATTTTTATGAAATATGATTTTCTTTTTAAAGGAATTATTCACCATTTTTCAGACTTGGAGTATGTTTTGTTACTATTTTTGGCTGTTACGCGGTATTAAAATTTTTGTATCTATATTTAAAAATGGCGGAGGTATGTCACGGTCTTCCAAACGGGTTACGGCCGATGATATCAGCCGGCGTAACATGTAGCATCGGCGGAATGAATCTGAAAAAAAACCAACTAAAACGTTTCTTTCATTAACCCTCATACGCAGAATATGAAGCAAGAAAAAATTAGTAATGGTGGAAATCAATGAAATGGTAAGCTTTGATACAAAACGATTGCATTTTCCGAAAAATTGCTACATTTTGCAAGCAAAAATTACTTTTTTTAATTTTCAAATACATATAGGGTCATGTTTTAGACAATAAGGTTAAAAATTATACCAAATTTCATCCGAATCGGTCGATAAATTTTTTAGCTACACGTCACGCCAGTTTCGACAATGCAGTCTAGAAGACCGTGTCACACATCCGTCATTTTTAAATATTTATAAAAACGAAAATACCACGAAACAGCAAAAAGTAGTAATCAAACATACACTGAGTCTCAAAAAGATGAAAAAATCTTTCCGTTAAATAAAAAATCATGAATGTCATCAAATTTGGTTCTCGTCTGAAAGTTTCCCCCCTGAAGGATGCATTGCCCGTACATTCCCTACCAAAAGTGAGTTTCGGTGAGAATTTTGAGTACTTTGCGAGAACATTAAAATCTGAAAAAAATCTGATTAAAATCTGAAAAAAATCAATCGTATTGAAGATGCTAAAAACATTTGTTTTGAATAATAAGAAAGCCAAAAATTCATAAATAAAGTGTTTAACCAAAAATTTGTTCAGAAAATCTCCGGTAAACTTGATGTTTTGTGACATTCAATGAATTATGATGTTTTTTCCGAATACATATGATTTTTTTAAAGAATTTTCTCTCTATTTCAAAAAATCCGTTTTTTGAATTTTTCAGAGGATGTACCTATGATACTGTTCGTTCAATACCCCGGACACTTCTTGGATTTAATATGGAACATTAAATCTGGAACATTGCTCCGGAAACATATTGAAAATTTGTGACTCTTCATCCATTTTGTTAAATTAAAAAAATGAAAATAGAAAGAAAATTCTTAAGAAAATCATATATGTACAGAAAAATCAACGAATTAATTTTATAATATAAAAAAGTAGTTCACCGCACATTTGCTGAACAATTTTGTTTTCAACAATCTACTTATAACGTTTTTGCATTATTATTACCGGGAATTAATGTTCTTAGCATCTTCAATGTAGTGGATTAAAAAATAAATTAATCTCATCGCAAAGTACTCAAAATTCTCGCCGACACGCACTTTTGGTAGGGAATGTACGGGCAATACATTCTTAATTTCATAACACTTTTTGTTTACTTCCAACGCGTCTATCAACCTCGTCCCACCGCTTCGCGATTTTTCGTTTTCCCGAAGTCGCACGAAAACAAAAATATAATATCGTTCCGATTACAAAGACTGGCAACCCGTTGATATTATCGTCCAAGGCCTGAACAACTATAATCGCAGGTACGTGTAAGTCCGCCCCGACGATTGCATGCCCGGGACGGCCGATCGTAATCTTAGGAAAATTTCCCATTCCAAGTCCCTGCGTCATATTCACGCCGGCAGGCGCAAAGCCAGCGAGACGGAGACTAAACAAGGTGTATTTAATTAGCGCGTACTTATCGCGTATCGGAAATGTGAAGAAAAAAAAACAGAAACAACATTTTCGCGAATTGTGAATGTAGATGAGATAATTATTTGCATACTTCATTACGGTCATTTGTGTACTCCATTTTAATCAAACTTCACAAATTTCATACACGGAAATATAGAGGCTGCATAGTTTTTCATTCATTTTTATAAGCCAATTCCAATACCCGTTTACGTATTCCAACACAAATTGATGTTTAAATGAAAAAAAGATGACTACGCGACGTTGGGACAAAACTGACGCAGTATTTTGTAGAAAGAAACCTATGGATATTTTTTTATTGGTACCTACAGTAAAAAAAAAATGTATGTGTTGCTCTTGTTATAGTTAATAGTGGCCCGAAGCAAAATCACTGGGATGGAAATTGCTTTGTTTTCGAACAAATTCCATTTACGCGTGGATCGTAAATATCTATCTGAATATTCACAAAGCGAGTTCCTTTTTTTCGAAAAAAATGCTACTTCTCGCAATCAGTCATCAACCCTACTATAATATTTTGTTCATGCAGAAACGTAATGTCAATTTTTTTATATCAGTTTGAACGTTGAAAAATGGTTTTCATGGTATGATATAGTTATTATTTTTAGTGGGCAAATCATCAACGTACAATGTGTTTTTTTTTTCAATACATATAGATGTGGGCATCAATTGATTAATGTCCATACCTGGCCCAGATTACGTTTTTCAATTACAGTTGGATCAGTACGAGAAAAGAACTTCGCTCGATAAGGCAAAAATGTTAATATTTATATATACGTCAGTTTGAAAGAGGCCACAAATCGAGAATACAGTAAAAAGGACAACATATTTTTTCACATTTATAATGAGAAATTCTTGGGATACAGATAAAATAAGTGGAATATGATAAAATTGACTACCGACAGAGATGGGCGCGCGGTCGGTGTGAGGGCTCGGCGGTCACTGAAGTTAAGGGCCATTGGAGGCTGCCAATACTTGGAGCGGTGACCGCTTGCCCGTGCACTGGTTTGCGCGTCAACCTCTGAGTGGGAGGCAGTTTGTTTCTGATGGTAATACAACTGAAACTCAGCGAAATATAGCCGCCTGTATCGGCCCGGGTTTTCCGCTGTTTCCCTGGGCCCTCGTGCAAATGCGATACAGTAGTGCATTAGGAAAGAGTGGCTGCGGTCAACACTCTGGAGGGGAACTCTGGATTGATTGTGAATGTCGGAAGGAATGGAAGGAATAAAGGAGGGAAGGTAAAAAGGGGAAGGACCCCGTACCTCTGAGGAATAGACATATAAAAAAATAATAATAATAAAATTGACTATGAAATAGAAATTAAAATAACATATACGTGTGTCGTTGGACATTTTCTTTATCCTAATTTCCTTCTGGCTCTCAGACTTTCGTACGATTGGCAAATTTTTACGTTGTGCGAATGAGTTTAAGGGGGAAGATACCTTTAGGCGAGGAAAACATCTGCTGAATTACATGGTTTTTTGAAGAAATAATTCTCCACCATTTTTTAGACTTAGGGTATGTTTTATTACTACTTTTGGCTGCTACATGGTATTTTTTATTAATCTTTACAAATGGCGGACATATCCCGTGTAGAAATTTGAGTCGGGAAAAAAGTACTGCCCCCGAACTACCTTCCCTGGATAATATCAGGCATAATAGGTTTGCAATGTAACGGGTCTAAGACTAGGTCCCGATCCCTCGTTCCCTTTCCGGGGAACTGATCAGGAACGGTCCTGAGAACAAGCGATAAATGATCAGGGAAGTTGTAGGGCATAGATCGGGAAATAGCCAGGAACAAACGAGGAAACTAAAAATGACTTTTCAGCGTTTTTGGAATCCTTGAGGAGGTAAAATCGGGAGTGTATTCAATTTAGTATTTCAACAACATATTGTTTGTCGGTTATTTACTTGCTAAGGTAGTATATGAGTGTATACATACGCTCGCTCGCATTTCCTGATAGGCAAAGAGACAGAAAAACGTACACAGATCACTATCCGAGCGAAAAAGGCCTAGAGTGCAAAGGGTTATTTCGCAAGTATCGCAAAATCATAAGTGTAAGTGCACGCTGTGAGCATAACACTTCTGTACGTGGTACAACTCACAGGACGAACTTTTATCCTCGTAGGATGGTACCTCGCTTACGCGAAGCTCTTTGCTTGCTGCCACCTGGCGGATTGCTGGCGAAATACATTCAGGTAATGTCTTCCCGGCCAGAACATTGATATTTCCCAACATGGCGACAAGGCGTTCAAAAACCACGAATGACCTGCTTTACTTTTTTGCCTCATAAAATAAATTGGCTATTCTTTATGCTCAAATCATTAATTATCGTAATACCGGTATTTATGATAAGCATTGTTATCCTCGTCGATTATCATTGATGAAATGAATGCTGTCAATGATGAATAGAATTACAACAGATGTACTAATTTCATCTCAATCAATAATAAATATCTTTGATGAGGTAAAAATCAAAGTAGTTTTTCTTTAGTTCTTAGAGACAGGCTCCACTTTTCGGAACATGTCAATGTTCTGGCCGGGTAGACATTATGTGAAGATGTACTTGCTCGCAATGTATCCCGGCCAGAAGATTGTAATTTCCAAACATAAAGGGTAAGCCGTAACAAAACGACTTCGCGATCCTACCGGTTTATTCCATGGGAGGGCCTGGTCAGGTAAATCAGACAAGGCAAGTCTAATCAGGGCCGGACACGAAGTAGGGAATGCCTGGTCACATTTCTGCACGGGATGGCACGGTCTTCCAAACGACCCGTGCAGAAATTTTGGCAGGGATACAGCTGGATTCTGACTTGTATCCCGGGCTCCCAGTCGGGATCGAGTCCGATATCGGATCAGATTCGAAGACTAAATGTAAGATCCGTAAACTGGATTCCATTAGGGATCCAGAACCGGATCCTTTAATGACTCTAAATAGATTCCCCATGGAATCATTGAGGAATCTGGGAAGGATCACGGGTGAATACAGGCTGAAATAAAATATCAAAAATGGAATTATGACATGTTAAATTTATTATAAAAATAAATAACATTTATAAAGTTTTGGTGCATTAAACTATCAGTAAAAAAAAATTTGTCCAAAGATTCAAATGGCAGATCGCGCTCATCGCGAGATTTTGATGGGAATTAAAAAAAATTCACATCAAAATCTGTGAATGCAAATGTATTGACAAGAAATTATAAATACAAAAAAATTCACAAAAGTTGTGATTTTTTTCGTATTTAAGACAAATTAAAATCAAATTCAAAATGATTAGATTAAAATTTGCGCCAAAAGTGAGTTCGTACGTATTTTGAGAGAAAACATTGCCTCGAGGCAAAGAAATTTTTGCACATAACTTTTTGTGCGAACATTTCTTTGTCTCAACACAAAGTTTTCTCTCAAAATACGTTTACACTTGTGGTGTAAATTTTAATATAACTGTCGTGAATTCGATTTTTATTTTCTTCAACTTGAGGAAATTCACAACTCATTTTGTGATTTTTTTCATATTTATAATGTAATAATTGAAACTCACAACTTTTTTTGCAAAAATTTCTTTGCCTCGACGAAATGTTTTCTCTCGAAATACGTAAGAACTCACGGTTGGTGTAAATTTTAATCTAATCATTGTGAATTTGATTTTAATTTGTCTTAAATACATGTTTATACCCACCGACATGTCGGTGCGTACAAACAGAGACTTATTCCCCAAAACCGGTATCCCGGTTAGAATCCAACTTGCATCAGTATCGGAATATGTACGACGACGATGGCATAATTTTGAAAATTTTGCCATCACGTGTATTTTCAGTATTACTATGTAATTCCTATCTATAGATAGGAATTTTATAGATAGGAATCTATAGACAGAAATTCCATAGTAATACAGAAAATACACGTGACGCCAAAATTTTCAAAATGATGCCATCGTCGTCGTACATATGCCGATACTGATGCAAGTTGGATTGTAACCGGGATACCGGTTTTGGGGAATCCATGACAAATCCTGATCGGGATTTGATCGGACATAGTGTATCCCGGTCAAAATTTCTGCATGGGGAGTGGTGGCTGATGTTGTCAGACGGCGTGAAACGTAGCGCCGGCGGGATTAATGTGGAAAAAAATCGACGAAGATTTTTTTTTCCATTAACACCCATACGAAGAATATGAACCAAGAAGAAGTGAAAAATGTTGAAAATCGATTAAATGGCACGCTTTAAAACAAAAAGATGGAATTTTCCGAAAAAAATTGCTACATTTTGCAATAAAATGATACTTTTCTTTTATTCTCAAAAACATGTAAGATTATATTTTAGAATAATTTTTTAATTTAGGATGAGGTTTTAGAATAATAAGGTTAGAAAGATTCACACCAAACTTAATCAGAATCGGTCGAACAGTTTTTTAGCTGTACGTCATGCCAGTTTTGAAAATGCAGTTTAGAAGACCGTGCCATTCTTCAAGTTTTTGTTTTAACCGCGTAACAGCCAAAAGTAGTGATAAAACATTACTTGAGTCTCAAAAATGGGGAAGAAATTTTTCATTAAGGAAAAAATCATGCAAGCAGCGATTTTTTTCCTCGCCCGAAGGTATCTCCCCTCTCAATGCTTTGGACAAACCGTTACCCCTTTTCGGTTCATTTCTTTGTACACGTTCTTGCAAGTGTGATGTGGCCAATCGTCTGTGGGGTTTTGTAGACCCGCACCAGCAGCGTAACAACCTCGACCTAGTCCCGGACGAGGTCGCGACCCCAAACGTCTGATACTTGAGTGTGCAACGGGTTTCAACCTCGACCTCCTCCTTCGACCCGTCAGTCATATGCTCTCTCTCTCTCTCTCTCTCTCTCTCTCTCTCTCTCTCTCTCTCTCTCCCTCTCTCTCTCTCTCTCTCTCTCTCTCTCTCTCTCTCTCTCTCTCTCTCTCTCTCTCTCTCTCTCTCTCTCTCTCTCTCTCTCTCTCTCTCTCTCTCTCGAAAATGTACAGTCGCTGTACATTTCGTCGTGAAATGTTTTTCTTCGGCATTTGGCGGTGAAATAAGACTAGTTCCACGACTGGGGGGCGAACTCGATGACCGGGCTGTATTGGTGTTGTAGGTTTTCCGCAGTTTCCCTATACCCATGAAAGAAATGTCATGATGAATATAACACAGAGGGGGAAGTCAGCTGCGGCCGCAAAAGAAGGGAACATGGAGAAAGATGGAGAAAAAAAGAGTAAAACAGTAGAGGAAATAAACGAGCACAATGAGGGGAAAGAATAGGTAACAAAACCGAAAAGCGTGTGTACCCAAGGACAAAATCAATTAAAAAACACAAACTCTAAGTCTCAAAAATGGTGAAGAAATCTTTCCTTTAAAAAAAAGTCATAAAAATTAGCAATTTTTCCTCGCTTAAAGGTATCTCCTACCTCAATATATTTGATTGCCTGCCATTTCAAAAATATATCATCGAATCGACATTCGATAACGTTCAAAATAATAAGTCCGTAGCATTGCTATCCAAGATAATTAATTTTCTCGAATTCCATCGATTTCTCGTTAAATAGTTAAGTAGTTAAGTAATTGCGGGTACAAGTAAGTTTTAAAGGATTTTTTGTGAAAATTGGGGCTTTATTGTGCAAAAAAGCTCCTAACAATTCTGCAAGTTCTTCTTGCGATTGACACGATTCATCATTCAATATTGCCTCCAATTCTGCATCTTCAAACGTTTGTGGCTTCACGTTCATTATCCTTCGTGCCGAAATCACCACTTTCGAAGCGTCTAAACCAGTGCTGACAAGTTAAGACTGATAGAGCATGGTTCCCATAAGCCTCACACAGCAATCGATGACCTTCAGCTGCTGCTTTTTTCAAACGGAAGCAGAAAAGTAAAGCTTCCGGCAAATTGCGTTTCGTGGGCATAAGAGTTGACATATTTGGAGTTCAAGAAAAGCATGTTGTTTACACTTCGCCAAAATGAGACGTACTGAAAACAAAAGTTTGAATGACGCTTTGGCATGGAGACGGTTAGGTTATGGTCCGATGCGATTTAATACTAGTAACGCCCTCTCGTGGGAATCTTTTAAAACTCACTTCTACCCCCTATATTTCGAGAGGGCAAACTCACGAAGTCTTTGGGCGCCCCCAATAAAAATCTTTGTCCATCCTTCATCTATGAGGTTTCCGAACGGATGCTCCAAATAGGTTGAGCAAAATGAACGTGGGCCCAACCAAAGTCTCATCCCAATTTGCGCTCGGATTCTTCAAGAAAGCTGTTCTATGATTCTACGCAAAATACAGTTCTCTTTGAAATATGCGAATTGTTTGAAACTGCAGAATTTTCATTCTCAAAGTTGTGAAGCAGAGAGTACCGTGAATCGGGGTCAATTTGACATTAAGAGTAACTTTGGCAGTTTTGGGGCTACTTTAACAGAGAGCCAAAATACGGTTTTGACAAATTCTTTTTTAACTTTCTCTCTATTGTTGCTTAAATTTGTTGTTCAAGTTTATTATAATGTTGTTCAAGTTGATGTTGATCCCAATGATAATTATAAGACTGATTAAGTGCCTCCAATAATCCCCAAGGTACTTGATATTTTTATGTTATATGTTTCCTTAATAAAGAAGGCAATTTTTTTTTGTAAAATATCATTGTTTTTCATATAATTCCATGTATAATGGATGAAATATTATTTTTTTCAACAAAATGATGTCAAAGTAACCCTTAATCTTTGACATAACCGGTGCAGAAATGTGACCGGGCATTCCCTACTTTGTGTCCGACCATGATCAGACTTGCCTTTTTTGATTTATCTGACCGGGCCCTCCCATGGAATAAACCGGGAAGATCGCGAAATCGTTTTTTTATGGCTTACCCCCTATGTTTGGAAATTAAAATCTTCTGGGCGGGATATATTGCGAGTAAGTACATATTTGCGTAATGTCTACCCGGCGAGAACATTGACATGTTCTGAAAAGTGTAGCCTGTCTTTAAGAACTAATGAAACCCTACTTTGATTTTCATATCATCAAAGATATTTATAATTGATTGGGATGAAACTAATACATCTGTTGTAATTCTATTTATCATTGAAAGCATTCATTGCATCAATGAAAATCGACGAGGATAACAATGCTTATCAGAAATACCGGGATTACGATAACTAAAGTTTTGAAGCTAAAGAATAGCCATATTATTTTATGAGGCAAATAAGTAAAGCAGGTTATTTGTGGTTTTTGAACGCCTTGACGCGATGTTGGGAAATATCAATGTTCTGACTGGGAAGACATTACCTGAATGTATTTCGCCAACAATCCGCCAGGTGGCGAAGCCCTACGCGTAAGCGTGGTACCATCGTACGAGAGTAAACGTTTGTCCTGTGACTTGTACCACGACAGAAGTGCTATGCTTACAGCGTGCACTTACGCTTATGATTTTGCGATACTTATGAAATAACCCGCCTTTGGACTTTAGGCATTTTTCACTCGGATAGTGATCGGTGTACGTTTTTCTGTCTCTTTGCCTATCGGAAAATGCGAGCAAACGCGTGTATACAGTCATGCACTACCGTAGCAAGTAGATAATCAACAAACAATATGTTGTCGAAATACTGAATTGAATACACTCCTGATTTTACCTCCGCAAGGATTCCAAAAACGCATAAACTCCATTTTTAATTTCGTCGTTTGTTCCTGGTTATTTCCCGATCCATTCCCTACAACTTTCCTGGTCATTTATCGCTTGTTCTCCGGCCCGTTCCTGATCAGTTCCCCAGAAAGGGAACGGCGGATCGGGTCCTAGCCTTAGACCCGTTACATTGCGAACCGATTCCCGGGTTGAAAGGCCCGACCAGAGCCTGATATCATCTAGGGAAAGCGAATCAGGGGCAGTACTTTTTCCCGACTCAAATTTCTACACGGGAAGTTGCACTTTAGTGCTTTGTCAAAGAAACCCCACACTCGAGTTTACTTTGACACTTAAAAGAATAAATATAAAATTGTTGAGGTCTGGTGGGGCTTGACTTTCTTATACATTTGATAGCCAAAGGACACATTGTTCTATTGGGGCAAAAAAGTTTAAATTTAGAATGTTAAAAAAAAAGTTACCTAAAAAAACTTCCAAAACCTGTTCAAAGTAACCCCACTTTACGTTACCTCGTGGAAAAAGAAAAACGTATACTTCAAACGGGCTCGCGTAACGTGCTCGAAGGAGACTCAAAAAAAAGAAGAAGGGGAACAAGAGGGCAGTAGGAAAGGAAACCCCGGCCACGGAAGGATGTAATGGAGGGCCCCCGCAAACGCGTGATCCGTGTAAGCATGCAAAATCATAAAACGACATGTGGTTCGTCGTGTTGGAAAGATGGAAACGTCAGACCGCTTGGTGGCCTCTATTCCTATCCCCGAGTAATGCCTCAGATAGCTCATTGCAGCCTCACATGCGAGGAATTATTCAGAACTCTAATCCCGCGCCTGCGAGCGAAACAGAGCTAGAGGGGAGGAGAGAGAGAGAGAGAGAGAGAGAGAGAGAGAGAGAGAGAGAGAGGGAGAGAGAGAGAATGCTCGGTGAGTCAACCTTGGTCGATCGCGCGCGTGATAAGAGCGATAAAAATGTGTGTCGTCTAGTCTAGACGATTACGCAATTTCCTGAAAAATCGCTACGCAGTCCCAAGGATCGCTTCAAGTTTTCTTTGCCCGTGACGTGTGTGTGCATGTGTGTATGTGTGTGTGTCTGTGAGTTCGGAGAAGATTTTCCAATCCTTTGCGCTCGGCCAGACAGCGATAATAGCGAGAACGATCATGTAATCACCGCG
Organism: Ophion obscuratus; assembly: GCA_964007375.1. NCBI lineage: Eukaryota > Metazoa > Arthropoda > Insecta > Hymenoptera > Ichneumonidae > Ophion > Ophion obscuratus. The sequence continues at coordinate 37,015,258 of OZ023319.1, read as the reverse complement.
AGTTAGTGACGGCGACGACGACGACAGGGAAATTTACGCTGAAATGCGCACAGTCATGTCCACGAGGCTATCCAAGAGGGGTGACACCTTTAGGCGAGGAAAACATTGACTTTCATGATTTTTTTTAAAGGAACGATTTCTAGGCCATTTTTTAGACTTAGGGTATGTCTTATTGCTACTTTTGACTGTTACATGGTAGTTTTTTATTTTATTAATCTTTAACCCTTCGATTGCACACTTCCGCCACGAACTTCTGGCTGCATATGGGGTCGATCTGACCCCAGACGTTTTTCAGATCGTTGTACTTCGGTAAATATGCACTTTTTTGTCAAGACGTTTTTTTAGGCAATGATCCTTATTTTATGGCCCGACATTTGGTTTTGAAGAAACACAAAAGTTCAGTGTACCAACATTCGTTCAAAGTGGGAGATGCGGTGAAAAATACGTACTTGCACGAAAAAGATGATGATTTTTTTTTCTTCGGAATATTAAAAGAAAGTCCTTTGCGTTTTTAAAGAGGAAGGTTTGTGGATACGAAAAAAGTTATTGTCGACCGTCTTTCCGTAAAGTATATTTATTCGGAGATTTGAATTTGAGCATTTTCGGAATAGTGAAAAAAGAAAAAATTCGACTCCTTCGGCAGATTAAGCATTTAGACAGGAAAAAATAAGCAATATTGAGGGATTTTTTAAACTAAGAAATAATTATTCTACAATTATCAAACTTCAGGTATAATTTAATAGTATATTTAAGTATACACAAGGATTTTTCAAAATTAATTCATCATCAAGATGATGCAGCTGTGGCAGAGTGTTACAGCAAGGCCGCGGGAGTTGCGAATCGGCATGCAATCTAGCTTCCCGTAGACTTTGATTTGCAAAAAAGTTCAAACAATTTTTCAGCTTGAACATGTATAGTTTCTATGTGATGGTAATTAAAATGAAGAAAATGGAAATTTAAGAAAATGGCACGCATTTACAAAAAAAAATCAACGTTTCACGTAACATTTCTGTAAAATGTGGATTAAAAAAGTAGTTTTCTTTCCAATTTTTCGAAAACAATTCTCGTTAAGTAGAAGGTACCAATATTATCAATATTTCTGCCAAGTTTCAACTCAATCGGCTTAAGGCGTTACACCAACTTGTAGCGCAAAAAAGGCCTTTTTCATGATTTTTTTTAAAGAAAACTACAAAACTTTTTTAATCGATCAATATACCATCTTAAAGAACACATCTTGAAGAACTTTCAGTAATTTTTTTATTGTAAAATATTACATTGTTTAGTGGCAAATGGCCGTCAATGAAATAATGTTTTTATACACACGGTTTGCAGTGACCAACATTGCGGCGAAGTGGATCATCTGAAAAAAAAATGCGGATGGATTTAGTCAAATATAAGTATAAACTAGTCTTTAATCGAAGGATTTTAAAATATATTCATTTTTCACAAAATTGCGGACAGTCAAAGTTAATGGTTCGATTTTAACGAAAAAAAAATCGAACGATTACAGACTACATTTTTATGTATTAAATAAGCCTGCAAAATTTCAAGAAGATCGGTTCATTAGTGTTCGGGCAATCTTGGTCACCGACTTCAGAAATGCCATTTTGAGAAAAACGCGTTTAAAGTTTTAATTTCCGGTCGTTTACACAACGGATTCTTCTCTTTCAACGCTCATATCTCCGTCAATTTTGTTCAGATCGACTTGAAATTTTCAGGACACATTCTCAGATACTTATACTTCAAAAAAATGCAAAAAAAAAATCGATTTTTTCAAAATCGCAAGTGAGGGTAACCCCTTAATAGTTTTTGAGTAATCCTGCATGCCAATTTCGATAATGCAATTTTGAGAAAAACGCGTTTGAAGTTCACGCCCGCTCCGAATCCGAGCGGTGAGGCACAGCGTTGACGGGCTGGAACGTTTGAAGTTCTATCGTTTAAACAAAGAAAAAAAGAAATCGATTTTTTATCGTTGTAAACGTATATCCTGCCTTAATTGTATAAAACGTATACTTCCCCTTTCTTTCACTTCAATGACTAATTATTATTGACATTTACCGCAATCGACGCATAAGTACATTTGGTGCTCGTTGTACGTAGCCCTCTTGTACAATGGACACTTGCTTTTAGTTTTATGATCGCCATTCTAAATACATAATTTACTATCGTAGTGCAAAATAAACAATATCAATGAGTATTTTTTATCGTAACTCACATGTACCAATAAAACACAAACTTTCACACAAAAAAAAATGTTTTCACTTTCACCGTACTACTGCATAACCGGGGTCGATCCGACCCCAGGTCCTTTTTCGACAGCTGTCGGTCGATGTCAGATGGCGTGACACGTAGCGTAGGCGCCATTAAGCTGAAAAAAAACCACGAAGATTTGTCCTTCATTAACACTCATACGCAGAATATGAACCAACAAAAAGTGAGAAATGTTGAAAACTGAATGTTTTGCGATTAAAAAATACGTTTTATTTTTATTTCCAAGAACATTTAGGTTCACGTTTTTGACAACAGAGTTAGACAGATTTATACCGAATTTTACAAGAATCGGTCGATTAGTTTTTTAACTATACGCCAGTTTTGAAAGTGCAGTTTAGAAGACCGTGCCATACCTCCGCCATTTTTAAAGATGGAAAAAAAATTAAAAAATACCATGTAAGAGCCAAAAATAGTAACAAAACAAACCCTAAGTCTCAAAAACGGTGAGGAGATCTTTCCTTTTAAAAAAAATTATGGAAATCAGCAAATTCTTTCCTCGCCTCGAGTTATCTTCCCCCTTAATGCAGCTGACTATACCAACGACGTTTCTTTTCTGCTAACAATTAGCAATCTTTTCATCTACGTAGTGTCGGCATCTCTGCGATAATTAAGCAAACGTTGCTTTAAAAAAACTTGTAGCTACAAAGATAAATAAAAATAGCCGGAAATATAAGATTATCGCCGTAAACAAGCTCAGGATCACACAATAATAAAACATATATGGACACATGGAATAGCACTATAGGGTACGGCAGATCCCGTGCAGAAATGTGACCGGGCATTCGCGACTTGACTACTGGTCCAGGCCTGGCTTGCCTCGTCCGATTTACCTAACCGGGCCCTTTTGTGAAGCGGACTAGGAATATCACAAAACCTTCTCCTGAGGAGAACATTGCCATGTTCTGAATATTAAATCCCAACCAATTATTAAATAATACTTTTTAATGTAATAATATGATTACATTTATTGTAATCGTATACTCCGTTTTATCATCATATTATTTTCTTTAAGAATAATTGACGCCTGACAATGCTATCATAAAGAATAAATTATGATAGTCAACGAAAATTATTTGCTGATATAATGGAGGATATAAGTACAATAAATCTAATCACATTATCACGGTGAATTATTAATATCTATAGTACGACGCCGACGTTAATTTTTTTTTTCATTTTTCTTGTCCTCTATATATCAACAAAAGTAATTTTGAGGTTGGTTTTATCGACATTTCCTGGTCATTATCTGCTTGTTCCGTGGCCCGTTCCTGATCAGTTCCCAAGAAAGGGAACAGCGGATCGGGACCTAACCTTAGACCCGTTACATTGCGAACCTATTCCATGGTGGAAGGCCTGACCAGAGCCTGACATTATCTCGGGAAGGCAGATCAGGGGCAGTACTTTTTCCCGACTCAAATTTCTACACGGGATGTCACCTTTCGAAGATGGAAGGGTTACAATCAATAATACTCAGGACGGTGATAAACGCGCCGTGGTACATCCAGAACGAGAAAATTCGCAAAGACCTTAAGGTGTAACCTTTATGGTTGCCACCTTAATTACATATTAAGGTGCTAACAGTACGCGACGAAATAAGAAATCGCACGAGAAAATACATGAACATAATCCAAGTGCATCCAGACGAGCTGGCTGCAAGTGTTTATAATACTCCCTCAGCAAGACGACCAAGAAGGAACCATCCCACTGCCCTATACACTGGATGAAGGCGCGCCATCGTATATACGATGTGATATCTCATTGGGGACCATCACACGTAAATGCTACATTTTCTGGAAACGATATACTATTTCACCGAATAGTCTACTGGACAAATTGTAAAGTGAATAAGGAAAAGCAAATTATAAAAATAAAATTGAATGAATAAAAACCCCAATATTGCAGAAGCAAAAACATTAGACCCAGAATAGGATAACATTTATTCAAACTTTTGACTACCTAAGTTTACTATGCAGTCTATGACCTGCCCCACTCTCATCACTGCACGACGAGGGTGGGGTGAACAGTTTCCGGCCTGACCAAGAGATGGTGCCACTAGGTCTAGTTTTGGAGCGGCGTCCTACAGTACCATTCCTACCGAGCTTGTATGTACAGTTTCAGCCCAATCGCTACGTTACTTTGCATTTGAGAGCACATTGCGCGAGACGCTTCCGTTGTTTTCGTACAAATGGAAAAATTGGAAAAACGTGCTGTCATCAAATACTTCCATTTGAAAGGTTTTACACCAAAACAAATAAAAGAAGAGATGGATTCAGCACTAGGAGACTCCTCCCCATCATATTCAACTATTAAGCAGTGGGTTTCTGAATTTAAAATGGGTCGTGTCAGCACCTCTGACGAGCCTCGCTCAGGACGGCCCGTTGAAGTCACAACTTCAGAGATGATTGAAAAAATCCATAAAATAGTGTTGGAAGACCGCAGGTTGAAAGTGCATGAGATAGCTGAGACCTGTAGGATGTCAGCTGAACGTGTGCGAAATACTTTGCACAACCATTTGAACATGGAAAAGCTGTGTGCAAGGTGGGTGCCGCGTTCGCTAACGCTCGAACAAAAACTGCTTCGAAAAACCATTTCTACCGACAATTTGGCGCTGTATAGGCGTAATCCAAACGAATTTTTGCGTCGATTCATAACTGTTGATGAGACATGGGTCCACCACTACACTCCTGAAAATAAAGAACAGTCAAAACAGTGGGTTGGAAAAGGGGAACCAACCCCAAAGAAGGCAAAAACAATTTTATCGGCAAACAAGGTTATGGCTACTGTTTTTTGGGATGCGAGAGGAATTATATACATTGATTACCTTGAAAAGGGTAAGACTATCACTGGTCAATACTACGCAGAGTTATTGCAACGTTTGAAGCACGAGGTGCAAATTAAACGACCTCATTTGGCGAAGAAAAAAGTTTTGTTTCATCACGATAACGCACCAGCGCATTCGTCAATTGTTGCCATGTCCAAAATCCACGAATTGAAGTTTGAATTGATGCCGCATCCTCCCTACTCTCCAGACTTAGCCCCCAGCGACTATTACCTGTTTCCTAACCTCAAAAAATGGCTTGGCGGAAGAAGATTTAAGAGCAACGAAGAAGTTATCGAAGCTGTAAATCAGTATTTTGAGGAGCTTGACGAATCTACGTTTCAAACTGGTATAACTAAATTAGAACACCGTTATGAGAAATGTACCAGTGTTGATGGAGATTATGTTGAAAAATAAAGCAAAAATAAATTTTTAAACATCATTTTTCTTGGTCAGGCGGAAACTTTTCACCCCACCCTCCCATTTGCAGTTCCTAGATACTCCGCAGCACATTGTCACAGCGGCCGTTGCCGAATGCAGTGCTGTTTCGCAAATATATTTGCACGAAGACACAAGCAAACTGTGGACAATCTGTGGCACTGAAGACAGCTATATTTTACAAACTTTCTGTACTTTCTGTAGAGAAAGTTTAGATTTCACATTGCCTTTTCTGTGCAATGTAAAATTTAGTCCAATTGCTTCCCTTTCAGTAGTCTGCGAACCAGCCAGTGGCTAAGCACCCACCATTCCAAGTATTGGCTTAGACCAGCGCTGCTTCCCATGAGGCGATCACCGTGCATAGATTTTCATCACCATGGGTCAGTCTATGGTTCATGACCTGTTGACCCGGAATAATAAATTAATCGAATTTCCGAACCAGCTGGGTGCATCCTCACCAATTCCTTCAATGACCAATCTCTCACCTTCCTTTTCTCTCCACTGCCTCCAGCAGAAGTAACGTAAAACCAACCAGCCCAACGCCACACTCACGGCTACCCACCCAGATCAACACATGTAGTTCATATTGGCATCATGTGTAGATCTTCTATGGAGTATAGACAATCACGCAGCTACCCATGAAAAAATGTACAAAAGGCCCAGCACTCGGCCAGTACAGTGCCAACTAAAGTCGACGCTTGGTCGACGGTTGGAGAAAATCCGAAATGTTACATGGGTCCTACAGTTGGCAAACAGCGTCAGCCTAGCGTTGGTGCTGACCTGGACCAGTGTCGGCCAAGTGTCGGCCCAGTGCCGGTGCCAATGTTGGCCCAAGGTTGGTTGTTGGTGATGCGCCAATTTTCAATTTAACCATGGGTTACTCATCGATCAACAAAACCGGTCGAACGTTGGCCTTATGGTTGGGTACCATCGGTTGGGCCCCGATTGCCATCCCGAGCGTTGGTTTTATTGTAAGCGTCGGCAATTTTTTCACGGGTATGTGACGCTTACGAGTGCTTCCCTTCAAGTCATTTTTCCATCACATGATGATGATGATTAACAAATCCAATTTAAGCAAAGTTGTTCTCAAGCGAGTGTGTATGCAATGAGTTCATCAGCACTAGCAAAATCGGCTCACGAATATCCAACAATAAGTGAGTGCATATGGCGCTCATATAGGTGTCACGGCGTTAAGGAATTGTAGTGCTCCTATAGAGCTCATATTGGTGGCATAGCGTGACGTAACTATGTTGTGCTCATATGGAGCTCATATGGATGTCACGGCGTGACAAATTTAAAAATGCAAAAAATTTGGAATACAAAAAATCTGGTGGTATTTTTTTTGTTTTCATATGCTTTATTTATGTTCCTGCCTATATAATAATTGGATTAAAACGTATCCTGCCTCGTTAAAGTGTTTACCTACTCTCGGGATTTGAACCTACGTTTTATAATTCTAGGGCTGAGCGCACCACCTACTTAGCCATTCTAACACTTCCTGTTGTGTAGACTTCCTTTGTTTCTTTGCTTATTTTTATCGTTCTTGATTTTTATCAATATGCATATCGCCGTTATAAGATGTAGCACTGTAAAACACACATATTACCGTCATATTTTTTGCATGGCGTGTCTACTACCAGCGCTAATCCAGTGAATTCACCAACAAATGTCATTGGATGATTTCCATATGATGTCAATCTACAAATATTCATTGTAAATTTCAAATTTGCCGTCTTATGACTTCATCTTATAGTCGTTGACTACAAGATAAAGCATTTCGAACCGACAAATTTAAGTCACGATGTATCGTAAATTCATGATACTGAATGAGCTCATGAAATATCTTCATCAACATAAACGAAATTGCGTTCACGTTAAGTACAATTGATGAGAACAATTAATGCTACCATAATGAATACACACCAAAATGTCTACACATGACTTCAATATGACGTGAAATTTGCGGATACGTGGTACTAAATGAGTCCATGGCTTTCCATCACGACATGTAGTCAATATGCTGTAAAATTTGCTTCATCAATTGTACGCACGGCGTGATATTCATGGCTGTCTATCTCTCTGTCTGTAACATGGCAGACACTTTACGTAAAACAGTGGCTATGGTTACGAATATTTTCGCAAAGACCCAATAAAAAAGAAAAAAACTAACAGAAAAACGGAAAAACACCCGTTTGAATAGAAAAAAGAAAATAGCGAGAAAAAAATAAAATTAAAAATGAGAGAAAAATAAAAAAGTAACGAAAATTGGGAGAATTCCGATTACGTGCGTTAGGCTCGCTGGAAAGTCTTCCAAATTGTCGCCGGGAAGCTCGGGCTTGTCTGGCTGTATGAATAAGACTGGACAACCCTTGTTCTGTCATTTGCCTGCACCAGACAGCTGAAGGAACAACATAATTGTCTGCATAAGTTGAAAAATGTATTTTCAATTCGTCACTGTCCAATTTGGTCAAGCTATTTCCATTTTTGTTTCTTATCGCACGTACTTGCGTACGTCAAGCACGAAATGAGCGGCTTAACATTCACGGACGTGTCCCCGTTATCGTCCCAAGACTCATAAGCTCTTGGCCCTCTCTCTCTCTCTCTCTCTCTCTCTCTCTCTCAACGTATTTTTCCTTCTTCACCCCTCATCCTCCGAACGTTGGCCTCCCTCTAATGACTCATCCGCTTACCGCGCACATACGGCTGGCGAGTGCGTGTATATATACATGCGCGCGCGGGTGTGTGTGTGTGCGTGCGTGTGTGTGTGTGTGTGCGTGTGTGTGTGTGCGCGTGCGTGCGTGTTCGTGCGTGCGTGCGTGTGTGCGTGCGTGCGTGCGTGCGTGTTGTGTGTGTGTGTGTGTGTGTGTGTGTTTGTGTGTTTGTTTATGTGTGTGTGTGTGTGTGTGTGTGTGTGTGTTTGTGTGTTTGTTTATGTGTGTGTGTGTGTGTGTGTGTGTGTGTGTGTGTGTGTGTGCGCGCGTGCGTGCGTGCGCGCGCGCGCGTGTTGTGTGTGTGTGTGTGTGTGTGTGCGTGTGTGTGTGTGTGTGTGTGTGTGTGTGTGTGTGTGTGTGTGTGTGTGTGTGTGTGTGTGAGAGAGTGTGTGTGTGTGTGTGTGTGTGTGTGTGTGTGTGTGTGTGTGTGTAATTCGAGGCAAGCCCAGACGGTGGCTAGACGGTGGTCCGATTCATTCCTCTTTCTCTCTGTCTGCCTACGTAAACCGAGTCGTCGGTGTCACCCTCTCCCCCCTCTCCTCTCTCGCCGTACTTCGCGACACGCTTCGATATATAGCAGGCCTCATTCGCGGTTCGTCCTCAATCCTCCGGCTCGTGCTTCGGCTTCGCACTGGTATATGTTTATATTTCTATATATAAATATATTTCAATCCTTGTGGAGACATACGTATATAGATATATAAATGTACGTGACCCAACGTCGAACCGCGAGTATAATCTCATTTCGTCGTTTCACACTTTCCGCCTTCCACCCTCCTGGTCCCTCCCCCACATACTCGCTTCTACGATTACCCGACGAACATATGTACAGATTTCTATCGACTGTCGAGATTTTTTTTTTCAGTTGCGCATACACCCAGCCGAGACTCATTGTGGATGAAAAATGTATCGGGGGAACTCCCACGATCAATGGACTAAAGTCGAAGCCCGTATCACTGACCTTGCCTTCTTGACGTCGAGAAAGAAAAAAAAAAGCAAGTTTGATGCGGAATCTTGGTTTTTTTTTTCGTTTTTTTTTAGCTTCTGTTGATTGATAGTCTCGATATTTAGGGAAAGATTCGGAGGTCCTTTGGGGAAGCACTGTCAAGTACTATTTGCCCAAAATAAGGTAGGTATGAAAATGTTGGGGCTACATCTACCTTGAGGACCGAAAAAATTTCCAAATTGTGAATATTTTTTTCGAGGAAACGGTTGGTGAAAAAAAAACGCTTTTTTAAACAGGAAGGTACATATATTGCGAACCTTAAAAAAAAAAGACCGAAAAATTCAGAAAAACAACAAAAACATGGGTGCCGGCAAACGATGAAATTTTTTCCGCGACGGTTGACGGTGGACACTCTGCAGCTTCAACGGTTTATCCGACATATAAAAATGAAACGGGGCATTCAAGTTAAGAATGCATACGAGTCATTGACGATCGTCGATTTTGTAAATACTTTTTTCAACATGGTCATGACAAATTGAAACTCGCGCACCCATAGTCTATGAAAAAAGTCGTCATTTTTACGTAACTATTAAAAATTTAAGATCGATTTAAAAAAAGTGAGATCGTCAACGACCTTGAAATGTTTCTCGTCGTATCTCTTGTAAATTTGAAAACAATCCATCAAGTGGTTGTCGAGATATCATGTCCACTGACTTTGAAAACAGTGTTTTGAGAAACACGCATTGAAGGGAGTCATTTTTCGCTTAAGCTGGGGTTTTTTTTCGTAGAACCATTAAAACACACTATCTTTGAATTTTTAACACAGATTTATTCACATTTTAACAGTCCCTCAGAATTTTATCAAACAAAAATAACGAGTTGAATCGACTTTACACCTTTTGGAAGGCACGCATGTGTAAAAAAAGTTGGTTGACGGCTGCCATGATTCCGGAGGTTTTACTCATCTGAAATAAAAAAATTAAACGGCATTTTCATTTGTAGACCTGAGGATATCGCTGGAACTACATGAAAGTAAAAATATCAAAAATTGAATTTTTGGCACGGTTTAAAAGTTAAGTTCCAAGTTTCGTCATTTTTTTTACATTTTCAGCTTTAAACATTTTATGGAAGATATTAGAAATATTCTCGTTAGGGTGAGAACTATAGATGTGCTGACTGTACCATAAAAATTTGAGCGATCTTCGTTCAATAGTTTTTAGAATATCATGGAAGTCAAATTTAAAAATACAGTTTTGAGAAAAACGCGTTTAAAAGTTCAAGTACGATTTACGCAAATAAAATGTTGACTCACCATTAGTTTGCTATGCCGGGTCCATATAACACGTACAGATTTCTTGCAATTTGTGCAAACATTTTTTTTTCGACTTTTCGGACCTATCACCCGGCCGACTATTAAGAGCTGTACCTCCTTCAATTTTAGGAATATGTCAATTAAATTTACGGGGTATATAGCAGAAAGGTGGTAATATAAAATAAAAATATTTTTAGAAAATGAGTTTTTTTTATCCACCTAGGTAGATGTAGTCAGTTAAGTCACTATAATAACAACAATAATATATTTAATAATAATAATAATGAAGATAATGATGAGCCTCTAGTATTGGGTTGAACATTTCTATATTTTTGTCCTTCGCCATAAACTCCTCATATATATATATGAGACATTGCACGTCACTTCAACCAGTGAAAAAAAAATCCACAAATAATTTTGAAAAATCGAGTTACTTTATTAAAAAAATATTCACCGAGTGTCGATTTTTTTTTATTTTATTCTGACTTTTTTTCTTGTTGATTACCATTTTTAACATTTTTCCATTCAAATGACTGTATCTTTGGCAGGATTTGATGTATTTACATTCGTAAAAAATGAAAATGTGCGTGTTTTACTAGCCCTCCAGAAAAAAATTAATTTACATTTTATTGAGCAAGCCGAACGTCCATTTCAGGGCAAAATATGCAAAAAATATTTTTTTTTCTCTAAAAAGAAGAAGAAAGATACAGCCATTTGAATGGAAAAATATTTAAAAAAAGGTAATCAACGAGAAAAAACAACAGAATTTTTTTTTAAATGTCGACACTTGGTGAATATTGATAAATAAAGTATCTCGATATTTAAAAATTATTTGTGGATTTTTTTTTACTGGCTGAAGTGACGTAAAATGCCTCATATATATATATTAGGGTGCCACAAATTTGGGCTCTATTTTTTTCCTTTTTCTCACCATCCAATTATCTTCTTAAAAGAAAAAAAAGTCGCAAAAGCTAGGAACGGTCATAAAAATTTACAGGTCACTCAAGCCTCCTAAAAATTCAATTTTGGGAGACTCGATGTTTTTCGTCCCATATCACCCATGAATTTTACGCTTTTTAATTTTTAAATTAATCTCGCGAAAGCTCTCGCCGGCCAATGAATATTTAGTGGTCGCTCAAGAGCTTCGAAATTTCCAGTTTTCGCCAATATTTCTCTACTCTTCTTACTCACAAGTTTGACGCCTTGCAAAATGTTCAAACCAGTTAAACCTTTTTTCTTTACAAACAGATTTTTCAAATTACCTCACACTTCTAACCCAATAATTATAATTCTTGTTCTGATAAAACAATTATTTAAAGCTCTTGTCCGTAATCAAAAGTAAAACTGTTCGTAAAACTGAAATGGCAGCTGTTTTCGGCGCATCGTAATGCGTCCCACAGTTGGTCTCGTTAGTCAAACTGCGGACCAATTGTAGCTGTACTCTGCTGACGAGCGACGCCATAATACAATAATACATAATATTACATAATAACACATATCGTCTAATTGGCGTGTGTTACAAATTATTATAATAAATTATTCAGAGAATGTAACACTTCGCTGTTTATTTTGTTTTTATGCTACAAGGAATTATAATGCATGCGAGATTTATTTTTTGACGGAAATTTTACATTTCGAAAACCTTGAGCAACCACTAAATATTCATTGGCCGGATAGAGCTTTCGCGAGGTTAATATAAAATTTATAAAGCGTGTTATTTTTGACATATAGACATTTTTTTTGACCGCTCGCAGCTTCGGCGACAATTTTTTTTTCTTCAACGCCGATAATTGGATGGTAAGAAAAAGCAAAAAAAAGAGCTCAAATTTGTGTCACCCTAATATATATATATATATATATATATATATATATATATATATATATATATATATATATATGCACGGATATATTTACAAAAACACACATATATTGTAGTAAATTCTTCGATATAAATACAGATAAAGTACGAAGTTTAATGTGTTGCGTAGGTATACACTGGAATCGTAATAAGAAGCAAGTCGCGGTCAACCTCGCGGTCCGGTTTTCGAATAACGTCCGAGTCGGCGGGAAGAAGGCGGACGAGGGAAGCTCGAGAGGTCGGTTACCCTGAGGGAGAGAACGTACAAGCAAACCGTGGCGCCTTCTTCTGTATATATATATATATCTAAAAAATGGGGATAAGAAAAAAGAGAGTCGAGGTAAGGGTGATCGAATGTGTATGTAAGTGTGTATGAGAGAGAGAGAGAGAGAAGAAGGAGGAAGAAGAGGGACGAGAGAGGGGAAAAGAGTCGGTGAGAAAAGACAGGACGGAGAAAAAGAAGAGCAAAGAACTGCAGAGTTGTGCAAACGGTGTCCAGTGCAGCAGGAGCCTCGTCGCATCTGCAGTCCCCGCACGGCACACACACAAACACACAAACGCAAACATATACACACTACGTATAGATACAAATACATAGACACCGGATACAAGCGCACTCGAGTGCATTCACAGAATCTCTGTACCTCTCCGGTTACTCTTCGAATTCTTCGACCCCCATTCCCCCATTCCCCGTTCTCTCTCTCTCTCTCTCTCTCTCTCTCTCTCTCTCTCTCTCTCTCTCTCTCTCTCTCTCTCTTTCCGCTGCGAAAAATCTCTCGCACAGGTGTTCTCGATTACACATGCGTTATTTTTCGAGATGCACAACCGTGCAAGCGGGAATCCATTTCAAAGGGAAAAACGATTCGGGCTTATTAAAAATCAGTACGTGATAGTTACACCGGATGTCCCATTTTTAAATTACACCTGATTTATCTCGAAAAATACTGCACTGAATAAAACTTGTAGAATTGGAAAGGGGGCGTTGAAGTAAAATCTTCTTTGATCCAAAATGTAAAATGGCAACGTTAAGATAGCAGACATGTTTTAGTTAATGGGAGTTTTTTTCACCTAAACATTTTTATACAAATGTTTGTATACAAATGTTTCTATACAAATTGTTAGTTTTGGCCTTATAAGGCCAAAACTAACAACTTTTTTAGGCAAAGTTTTTTTATAACGTTCGTAATTTTTAGGTTAGAATACAATTTTTTAGCCGAATTGACGAGCCGCAGAGACCTTGTTTGGGTTATCGAACAAGCCCAAACAAACTCAAAAACGCACACGTACACTAGAGATGTTGAAAACCTCCTCGTGGTACATTCTGTATAACGCTAAAATAGTCGAAAATGGTATTCGAAACCAAAAAATTATGAACGTTATCAAAAGTTTTCCTACAAAGTTTTTAGTTTTCACCTGATAAATGTATTGGTGAAAAAAATTAATGATCCCATTTTTTTAAAAATATATCGGACATCTTGACGTCGCCATTTTGAATTATGGACGAAAAATATTTTTTTTTATGAACGTCTCCCTATGACTCCTTAAAGTTTTATTATTCTCAATACTTGATCGGACCAGTTCCTTCGAGATCAATCAGGTGTAACATTAAAATGGGATATCTGGTTATAAATGTTCGAATAAAAGTTTCTTCGAAATTTCATGATGACGATTTATTATAGCTTTCCATTTCGCCATTACGGAGGATATACTTGGTGAGCTTCTTTTTTAAGATCAACGTAATAATTTGTGGAAGACGGGGTTAGTTTTTTTCTTTCCAGCCGTGTATAAGGACCATCATCCACCAAAGCGGAGATGAGCGGAGCTAGGAAGAAAGAACCAATCAACCGCTGAATTCATGTTCATCGAAGTTGAGCGGGGCGATTTTGTTGGTTGTTTTTTTTTAGCTCGCATCAACTTCGCTTTGGTGGATGATCGCCCTAAAGCTTCTGACAGGTGAGCACGACCACGTGACGTGTAATTATTTAGACGTCGGAGGAATTTCTTCACTATCACTGCCCAAATATGATCGAATAGTAGGGGCAGGTGGGTACGGCGTGTCATTTTTTTCTAACGAATTTTTACTCTAACCAAGGTAGTCTGATTAGAAAAATAACGGTCATAACAGATTTTATAGAGCTTTAACCGTACAATGAAGTTCCCATATTGTTTGCACAAAGATTAATACCAAATAGTACAGTCGTGACGTCGCTGAAAAACCCCGTAATCGGAAAAAATTAGAAGACTAATTTTTTTTACAGGTGATTTTGTAGGTGCCGCAAGTGCTAAATCCAAGTTAACCTAAAAATCGGGATGTAGGGTTTTTTAGGGGATGAAACGAAATGGGGGTGGATTAATGCCAAACTCCTACGAGGTCGGCGCCGTGAGACAAAATGTGCAGAAAAATCCAGGCTTTAGTTTTGTCCACAGCGCCGAAAGCGTGGAAGTTCAGTTTGGGAGTGAAAAAGAGATACTGAATTAAAACTGATTTTTCAAAACTTCACCAATTTTGAAAAAATCAGTTTTTATCCAATAACTGTTTAGAAAAATTCGTAGACTTTTTGTTCAAATGGGAACGTTGTAGCCCTAGAAAATGGACGCATCGATAAAGTATTTGATCATCACTCTCTGATAATATCGTCGCCCCCCAAAAAATGATTAAAATACCAAAAAAAAAATTGTTTATTGAATAACTCAAGAACAATCGATGTTTCGGGTATGGTTGAAATGTACGAAATGCCGAAAATAATTTTCTCTATATTTCCGTTTCTATGGACCACCCTCGAATTTCGATTTTTCAACCCTCCTCAGGGGTTGGAAATTCAAAAGGAAATTGATCGCCCGAATTCGGCGCTGTGGAAGAATTTGTAGCTTGAACCCTCAGCTACATTTTTGTACACAACGCCAAACTCATGTATCTTTATTTTCGGTCAATAGTTGTCCCGGAATTTCATTTTGAATTTTCAACCCCTGAGAGGGATTCGAAAAAGCAAAATTCAAGAATGGTCCATAGGAACGAAAATATAAAGAAAATGATTCTCTACATTTCGTACATTTTAACCATCCCCGAAAAATTCCTCATTGGGAGTCGGGGCATTCTGCCCCACATCTCGGTGATATATTGTACCCGCTAGTTAAATATTTGATTATTGATGAAAATAACTACGAGGGTGGGGTGAAAAGTTTCCGGCCTGACCAAGAAAAACGATGTTTTAAAAATTTTTTTTGCTTCATTTTTCAACATAATCTCCATCAACACTGATACATTTCTCATAACGGTGTTCTAATTTAGTTATACCAGTTTTAAACGTAGATTCGTCAAGCTCCTCAAAATACTGATTTACAGCTTCGATAACTTCTTCGTTGCTCTTAAATCTTTTTCCGCCAAGCCATTTTTTGAGGTTAGGAAACAGGTAATAGTCGCTGGGGGCTAAGTCTGGAGAGTAGGGAGGATGCTGCATCAATTCAAAGTTCAATTCGTGGATTTTGGACATGGCAACAATCGACGAATGCGCTGGTGCGTTATCGTGATGAAACAAAACTTTTTTCTTCGCTAAATGAGGTCATTTAATTTGCACCTCGTGCTTCAAACGTTGCAATAACTCTGCGTAGTGTTGACCAGTGATAGTCTTACCCTTTTCAAGGTAATCAATGTATATAATTCCTCTCGCATCCCAAAAAACAGTAGCCATAACCTTGTTTGCCGATAAAATTGTTTTTGCCTTCTTTGGGGTTGGTTCCCCTTTTCCAACCCACTGTTTTGACTGTTCTTTATTTTCAGGAGTATAGTGGTGGACCCATGTCTCATCAACAGTTATGAATCGACGCAAAAAATCGTTTGGATTACGCCTATACAGCGCCAAATTGTCGGTAGAAATGGTTTTTCGAAGCAGTTTTTGGTCGAGCGTTAGCAAACGCGGCAGCCACCTTCCACACAGCTTTTCCATGTTCAAATGGTTGTGCAAAATATTTCGCACACGTTCAGCTGACATCCTACAGGTCTCAGCTATCTCATGCACTTTCAACCTGCGGTCTTCCAACACTATTTTATAGATTTTTTCAATCATCTCTGAAGTTGTGACTTCATCGGGCCGTCCTGAGCGAGGCTCGTCAGAGGTGCTCACACGACCCAATTTAAATTCAGAAACCCACTGCTTAATAGTTGAATATGATGGCGACGAGTCTCCTAGTGCTGAATCCATCTCTTCTTTTATTTGTTTTGGTGTAAAACCTTTCAAATGGAAGTATTTGATGACAGCACGTTTTTCCAATTTTTCCATTTTTACGAAAACAACGGAAGCGTCTCGCGCAATGTGCTCTCAAACGCAAACTAACGTAGCGATTGGGCTGAAACTGTACATACAAGCTCGGTAGGAATGGTACTGTAGGACGCCGCTCCAAAACTAGACCTAGTGGCACCATCTCTTGGTCAGGCTGGAAACTTTTCACCCCACCCTCGTATTAATTAAACTACGAATGGAAAAACACAAGTCACTGAGCTCGTCATGAATAATAAAACTATCAATTAGGACTGAAAACCCGAGCTGCTACAGAAAGTTACGTTATATTTGACATTTTTTCTGGCGAGCGAAATATTTTTTCTCCAAGCCTCAAATTAATTTTTAATTTTCAATAATTCTTTGCGAGCTACTATCGACTTTTTTTTTAGGCCTGACGAAACCAAATATAAATCACGAAACAACACACAAAAATTTAGAATTCACGAGCTACAAACCTCCGAGAAATTGCGTCTACCTCATAGTGCCCTGTGATACATTGTACCCCACTCTCCCCTACGTAAGAAACAAAGTGTGGCTAGTACAAGTGGGTTTGGACATTTCTAGTACGTGCAACCGAGCGATTGGACTTTTCGAGGAATTTCGGGACAGTTGACGATGGAGCACCATTTGATTCAAATGTATACAATAAATGTATTGTCACGTACTGAATGCACCCTCCTAATTTTTAATCGATCGTCTGCGTCGTTTCTATATTATTGACAATTGAAGAAACACTTTTTTAACATAGGGAGAGTCCTAGGTTCATCGCCGAATGGCAATTTTAGGCACGAAATAGTTTGAAAAAATGTTTAAAATGTTATGAAGAACTGTCGAATCACTCAGTACATTATGATAATTTCGTCTCCCTTTACATCATCACAATAGAGCACCTCCTTATGTTAAAAAGTGTTTCTTCAATTGCAATTTTTATAAAAACGGTGTAGATGATCGACTCGAAATTTGGAGGATGCATTTCGTAAATAACAAAGAATTTACTGTATAAATTTAAATCAAATGAAACTCGTTAATGCAAAAGTCTGTTTTTTTCGTCTCTTCGGGTTTTTTTTTGCGACTTATGAAGAACGATATGATTTAAATTGAAAGAAATAGTGCAATAATTTCTTTAATTCTCGACTTTAGAAATCTGCAACCGGCTTTGATAAATATTAATTAGTTGTTGGAGTGGTCAAGTTCAAACAGCAAGAGCGAATTTTCCGTTTACATCGAATAGGGAAAAAATGATCCAACACTGCTACTTACATTTGAGTTCGAGAGCACAAATTGGGCACGTTTTTGTATACCTATGACTATTGGTTGAAGGACTAAGAGGTGGATTTTTCTTTGGACACATCCTAATACACACACATATCTACATATATTAGGACGTTGAATAAGTTCTCGCGGTTTTTCAATAGATGGCGTTACCAGAACTGCGCACGTTCAGTTTGAGATGGTAAACCATCTATAAAAAAAAAAGTACAGTCGTCCCTTGATATAACAAAATCCTCGATGTAACAAATATTTGTCCATTCCCTTCCGATGGACACCCGACACCTGTATACAACGACATAACAACATCCATTGCGCTCTAATTGCTAATTGCTTGTGAACGTTGCGCTAATTTAAACCATTCGTTCTTTAAAGGATATTCTCATATTTATAATGCTAATATATTTTTCTCAAAGAACATTTTAAGGAACATGATCTCGATATAACGAAACCTCAATATAACGAAAACTCGATATAAAGAACTTCCCTAAGGATTCCTTATATCGCGGTTCGACTTTATAAATAAGCCTTAAACTCAATGTGTCATTCTGCCCAAGTGTAAACAACTTTCTTTTCCATAGTCTTAAACATGTCAAACTTCGTGCCAAAAAAGAGTCTTTGCGAGGAATTTTACTGCACTACGTTATTCAATAACAATCTGTAGGCTGGAGCACACAGAATTCTTGTTGAGACTTACGACGACCATGATCTTTCGGAAACATTCAGAGATTGGCTTAGACGCTTCCATAATAATGATTTTGATGTGTTGAATTGGAGGCATTACTTCACGAAGACTCATGTCAGACCCTAGCTGAACTTGCAGAATCATTAGGAGTTGATCACACAACAGTTTCGAAACGTGAAAGCATTATTAGGAATGATTTTTTTTAAATGAAGCATTAATTTTTACGAAATAAACAGCGAGAACTTATTCAACATCCCAATATATATATATATATATATATATATATATATATATATATATATATATATATATATATGTATGTATGTATGTATGTATGTATGTATGTATGTATGTATATATATATGGGTATGTATTTATCATGTCGTCGTCTTCTCTCTCCTACACTTCATCACCAACCTCGTTTCCCTTATCTTTTCCCAGATAGACATACACATTGACGTAGAGAACTCTCGTATGCAACGATAGCACATATACTCGACATCTCCTACAGGCGTCGCGGCAATCCTGAAGATAGAGGCCAGAAATACGTTGTACCAAACGAGAACGTGCCTCACTCTCGCAATGCAGGATGTACACGTACGTAAATTGAGAGTTAAGACATCATCACCAAGACTTCCCTCGTATAACGTTACGACATGGCGATTGTGGGGAAAAAAGAGCAACTTCGAGTGAACTCGAAAACGAAACGCTGAACACGAGCTTATGATCCTTAATAAGAAATCAAAGTCAAAGAATTTATTTTTGGCTCAAGGCCTACTACGACTTGTGAAAATATTTTTTTATTCGCGTAAAGTATTCGTTGATGTAGCCGAATCGATTGAATGTACAATTCGAATGAAATGCATATTTGTTTTAAACGTGTAAAATATATATTTGTGTAAAAATTTCTTTATTTTCATACCGTAAATGTGCCTCAAATTGTAATTTATAATTATTTAAAAAAATATGAAAAACATTTTTGCATCAATAGTATTTTTATTTGCAAATAACAAACGTATTATATTTTTTATATTTAGTATTTATTTATTCTGGCATCGATACCCAATGGTAAAAATAAAAAATTAACTATATATATATATAGAAAGGAAGATACCACCATTTCAGAAAATGAGAAAATGTTTATACCTTACATAGATATCAGGGGAATTGCAATTCCAAGTTTTTTGGAAGGCTCTTGGCTGACTGTGATGTTCAAGGTATGCTGATACGTTTCGCGGACTAGGTTATATACGCACTCGGAGTATATGTGGCCTGCGGGGGAAACCTCGAGGTCCTGCGCCACACGACGGGCGCGGAGTGTACTACCCAGCGAGCAGGCAGTACGCGTGGTAGCCGACGTATCGCGCAGGCTTTCAGCCTTGCCCACAAATTATTCGGACTCCGAGCAAGCATTTAAGCGAGCCCGTAAAAGGCGTCGTATGTTATGTCGACATTTTATGTCGTACATTGCGAACCGCAGCATTGTGAACCGCGGCTTTCCAAAGATTTTGGAATTTTACATAAAGTCGAATAAAAAAAGTCTACGCTCTGATTTAAAAAAAATCATGCCTAAATGATCCAGGTGGGGTTTGTTTAAAAAAAAAGCATGTTGAAATGAGGACACAGTAGTAACAATATTAAATAGAACAATGTTCCTGCCTACAAACAGGCTAGGTGTTCAAATAGAAAATGTAATAGACGCACGTAGTCTAAAAGTAAAAGTTGTATTACCCAACGATGTTAAATACATCCTGATCCAAATAAATCAATATATTTGGAATCCATCTCTGCATTAAAAGTATAAAATACAGAAAACTTAGAATGTACGAAAATTTTTGTGAATTCAAATTTTAAAAAAGAATCAAACAAGTGAACCTAGTTGATTTAAAAAGATCTTTTTTATCAGTACATCAAATGATTGGAGATTTTTCAAATTATTCAATGAAAATGATTTTTCACGAATTGGCATTCGTAGCATGCTTTAATATTTAATTATCCAGGGATTTTGTTTTTCTCAATAAGCCGAAATCCGGGACTGTTCGCATCTCGTTTCTCAGGCGGGATGAACAACGATAAGTTTTTTTCTTCCGGTCCGTTTCTTTGGTTTATTTAGTAACTTGTTGGAGAGAAGTCAAGAGGGAGATTGGTGGAAACAGCCATTGATTCTCACGGGAGACTAGCGAAAATTGGGTCGCGTCCGGTCGCCGCCCAATTAATTAGCACGATCGACCGATGAATGGGGTGCGCTAGGAGAGGAGGGAAACAGAGACAAGGATGTCGAGAGCGCAATCGATTCACGCGATAGCTCAGCAAGGATCTAAAGACGCGAGAAAAAAATTAAGAGAGGATAAGGAAAACGAAAATAAAGTTTTCTATTATACAAACAAATGCACAACCGCGAAGCTGAACGTATTTTGATAAAACAATCGGCAAAAAACCTTACTCAAGACCCAAAATTGACTAAATTAACGAACAATTACTTAAAACTAATGTTGGGTGCACATGAATAATCGATACGAGCCTTGATACACATTGGCAAAGTATTCCAGTGTCCAAGCGCATGGAATAATCGGTGAAACGTGGTTGGCTCATTGCGTGTTATAACGTATCGGTCTCGTGGGTGTCGTGAAGCGCGTTGTTGGCATTCGCGAGCTCGTGTCTGTATAGCACGCATGGGAGAAGTGAGGGGGTGGTGGGAAAAAAGCGGTAGGTGTCTGAAACAAAATCGCCGCATCGCATCCCTCTTGCAGACATTACGAAGAAGGGTGAGGGTCAGTCGCACGATGGTTGTTGGTTGGGTTGAACGCTATGTCGAGAAACTGACAGGGAAGTGGGGTGACTATAGCTCTATACGTGCTCAGCTATAGACATAGAGGGTGTTCCAGAAATCGTGAGCTATATTTGTAATATAAATAGAACGTGAAATTTGAAAGCGAAAAGTCCTTATCCATTTTTCTCTACGTGATACCGTTAGTGAGATATTGTGTAATTGACGGCAGCCAATGCGCTGAGTCGAGTGCCGGAACGCGTAACAAGAGGGAGTGGCTCATGTGGAGTGGGGACGATGCATGGGCCAATCGCTTACCACGGTTTGATTAGACACGCGTCGCATTCGCTAACCAATAATTCTTTAATTTCTGGTAAACGGTACTTTGTAGAGAAAAATGGACAAATACTTTTCTTTTCAGAATTTTGCGATCTACTTATTCTGTAAAGCTTGGCTGTAACTGTGAGTATACCATATAGATACGGATGGTGGCACTGCTAGTGGAAATGGTCGATGGTATGACACTCTCCCTGGTCTCTCGCTACTGCGGATCATGTTTTACTCGGGCCAGACATACCCGAGGCGATTTCTGCCTCTCTCTCTCTCTCTCTCTCTCTCTCTCTGTCTCTCACTTTCCATCTTTCTCCTACGCTCTCTCCCGCTGATTCTCTTTCCGTCTACCTTCTCCCTTTCTCTCCCGACGATGTGCCGATTGTGGCGCTGCATAATCTCCATTTCCGCATGTTCTCCCTCTACCTCCCTCGGGCTCTCGTCTGCTCGGCAATGTTGGTCCGCGGTTTTTCAAAAGACGGAGAGAAAGGGAGACACGTCTGGCTGATCGGTATGCCCCCCCCCCCACCCCTCTCTCTCTCTATCTCTCTTCCTCGCTGTCTCCCCCTCGATTGTAAAAAAATGGTCCAGGTCAACGAAATCGATAATTAGCAAAACGCCGCGATGGTTGAAGTCCATCTGAAAGTTGTAACATCCCAATGGTCGCAAAACAATTATGCGACATTTTTCTTCATTGTACTATTTCGTTAACACGGATACCTTTGATGGAATGCGAAACAAAGTATATAATATTAAATCCTACTGAAGCCATTATATCAAAAATTGAATCGATGCAGCGGTTATCATGTATCATTGTTCAAAGATCGAGGAAACGGGATTATATTTTTATTCAGCTTTAGTTATGATAGTCAATTTTTATTGTTCGTTGCCTACGATTGTGTATTTTTGCGAACGATAGCTGTTCAACATTATTTGTGTGTATATACAGTGTCACAAAAGTTGATTTCATTAAACTAAG
The DNA here is from genome assembly GCA_964007375.1 of Ophion obscuratus. Taxonomy (NCBI): domain Eukaryota; kingdom Metazoa; phylum Arthropoda; class Insecta; order Hymenoptera; family Ichneumonidae; genus Ophion; species Ophion obscuratus. The sequence goes on along the minus strand of OZ023319.1, from coordinate 36,992,597 downwards.
ATATATTCCAATTCTATTTGGTACAAATATATTTTTTTGTTTGTTGCCAGATTTTTTATATAGACAATTCAGTAAATACGTATGTAATGGAAATCATTGATCGATTTAAAAGTGTAAGGAATATTTTAATAAAAAATATTTTTATTCGCATGAAATAAATATGCCTTAAATACCAGTATATTATTGTTTCGAACTCGTATTTCGAAACTGTATTCGAATGGCTTTGAATTTGATTTTCAAGCTGCAAATTTACCCTACTTCCTCGTGTACAAAAAATATTTAACCGTGTTGTTAACAATTCTCAATACACTTAGCCGACCACGAGCACCAATGCGCCAAAATCGTGGTGCGCCGATTCGTTTCGCGGACTCGGCTATCTGCTCGGCCGGGGTACAAATGACTTGAGGGAGAAAAGTCGGGCCCTGCGCCACACTCCGGCGACCGAACGTACCACTACGTCTGTGAAATTACCCGTTACTTTAAACTAAAAAAAAGCTTAATACACCCAATTAGTATATGCGACTGAATATTTTTTTGAGTGAATAAATTATCAAAAGCATATAAATCTTTGATTCCTCAGCGATTTTAACTAAACACTTATGACTTAAGGGGCTACATTTACCTCGAGGCTCCAAAAAAATGGCCAAACTCCGATTGTTTTCTGAGAAATGGCTGGTGACAAAGAAACGCATTTTTAACACAAAGTTACATATATTGAGAGCCTTTTAAAAAATACAGAAAAACAACAAATACATGGCTGCCGCAGGTGGTAATTTTTTTCGCGACGTTTGACCGTGGACACTCTCCAGGTTAAACGGTCCATCCGAAATATAAAAACCAAAAGGATTATTAAAGTTAACAATAAATAGAAGTCTGTGACAATCGTTGATTTTCAAAATAATTTTTTTTTAACAACGTGGCGACGAATTGAAACACGTGCATACAAAATCTATTCAAAAAGTCGCCGTTTTTACGTAACTATAAAAAAATAAAGTTCGATTTAAAAAAAGTGAAAACGTGAACGACATATAAGGGTTTCTTATCGTATCTCCTGTGAATTTGGAAACAATCCATCAAGTGGCTCTCGAGATATCATGTCCACCGACTTTGAAAACAGTGTTTCAAGAAAAACGCGTTTAAAGTTTAAACTATGGTGCCGCTTCCGCTCGCCCAGCCGACTGTTAGAAGCTGTAGTTCATTGAATATTAGGAATATTTCAATGAAATGTTCGGGGAATATAGCTCAAAAGTGTCTATCAAATGCCTATCAAAGGTGTCTTGAAATGTCTATCGAATGCAAATATTTTTGGAAAATGCAAACTTTTCAAATTTGCTAAATTTGGATTTGGTAAATCCACCTAGGTGGATGTAGCTTTGCGGGAGAGGCGGCAAGAGGGGAAAGCATATGCTTAAGGGGTTACCCCCACTTGCGATTTTGAAAAAATCGATTTTTTTTATTGCATTTTTTTGAAGTATAAGTATCTAAGAATATGTCCTGAAAATTTCAAGTCGATCCGAACAAAATTGACTGAGATATGAGCGTTGAAAGAGAAGAATCCGTTCTTCGTGTAAGCTGAAATTGAAACTTTAAACGCGTTTTTCTCAAAATGGCATTTCTGAAGTCGGTGACCAAGATTACTCGAACACTAATGAACCGATCTTCTTGAAATTTTGCAGGCTTATTTAATACATAAAAATGTAGTCTTTAATCGTTCGATTTTTTTTCGAAAAAAAATGGCCGTTTTATAGCCACAAAACGGCCGTTTTTTTCGTTAAAATCGAACCATTGACTTTGACTGTCCGCCATTTTGTGAAAAATGAATATTTTTTAAAATCCTTCGATTAAAGACTAGTTTATACTTATATTTGACTAAATCCATCCGCATTTTTTTTTCTTCAGATGATCCACTTCGCCGCAATGTTGGTCACCGCAAACCGTGTATATAAAAACATTATTTCATTGACGGCCACTTTGCCACTAAACAATGTAATATGTTTCAATAAAAAAATTACTGAAAGTTCTTCAAGATGTGTTCTTTAAGATGGTATATTGATCGATTAAAAAAGTTTTGTAGTTTTCTTTAAAAAAATTCATGAAAAAGGCCTTTTTTGCGCTACAAGTGGGGGTAAGGCCTCAAACACGGCCGTCTCTAACGGCTGCCAACCCCCAATAATCAAATTTTCGGTTACGTAAAATAAAGGTAATTACGCATAAGTGGGGCACCACTCGAATTTCGATGGCAACATTTTTTTGCCTAAACTGCTTTAATTGGTCACCGTTAATGATATTTTGGCAGGGGAGGCTGACATTTTTCATTAATTACATAAGTTATGGAGATTTTGAAGTTTCCGTAAACACGTGGTGTCCGGAAATCCATCACGTGTCGGAGGGTATGACCAGGAATAGAGCACGCACACGTAACACCCAAAGAAACTGAGACAAACCCAAACACACAAACACACACACAGCACACAGAACCCAAAGACGCATACACACACAGCAGTCATACGCTATGCAGGTGAAAAACTGCTGTCTGTGTGCTGTGCGTGCGTGCGTGTGCGTCCGCGCGCGCGCGTGTGTGTGTGTGTGTGTGTGTGTGTGTGTGTGTGTGTGTTTGTGCGTGCGTGCGTGCGTGCGTGCATGTGTGTCCGAGTGTGCGTGCATGTGTGTGTGTGTGTGTGTGTGTGTGTGCGTGTGTGCGCGTGCGTGCGTGCGTGCGTGCGTGCGTGCGTGCGTGCGTGCGTGCGTGCGTGCGTGTGTGTGTGTGTGTGTGTGTGTGTGTGTGTGTGTGTGTGTGTGTGTGTGTGTGTGTGTGGGTATTCGGGAAGGCTTTTTCTATGAATCCCCAACCCCCACTCCCAACATAGGCGTTGAAATGTTGGAAAATGCCCTATCTCATCACGTCTTTCCGGAAACTTAAAAACTCTATAATTTATGGAATTAATAGAAAATGTCAGCCTCCCCCAATGTCACTTACTATAATGGAATCAACAACTTTATGGTGAAAAAAAAAGTTCCCATCGAAATTGGGGTGGTGTCCCACTTATACATAATTACCAAAATAAATAATTTTCAGCTAATAAATATGTGGAATGCATTGATTGACTGTTCAGCAATGTTATTAATGTTTTTTTGTTTATTTACATCGCGAATAAGTTATTAACCAAGTTGAAATCGGCAAACGCGTAATTTAGTTCTCGGTAACTGGTATCACTGAGCTCAGATACGATCGTCACATCGTGAGCGCGTAGCTGTCAAACATCCTTCGCGAATTCCATTTATTTGTTCAACGAAAAAAAAAATTATTCACTTCACGAATATCTCGACAATGAGACGGACAAAACGCTGCACTCTTCGTTGAAATTATTCATAACAATCGCAATAATTTTTTACACCCATTTCCATTCGATTCTTACCATTTTTATTATGTTACAGTCGTATTGGACTTCTCATGAAGCGTTTGCTATGTCGCTATAGGTGAGCAACCCCCTTAAACGAATAAATATATTTCAAATAAATCTCTGGAAGAGTAAAATAAAACAAAAAAATGCTTCCGCGAAAATCTTAGTCAATTCAAATTAAAAAGTATCAGCTCGACGCATTCAGTTGATTTCAATGAGTCTTTTTTATCAGTATATGCACATGGGAATGGAAAAATTGCAAACACCGTTCGAGCTGGCAATGAAGTCGACGATGAGACATTCATGGTCAATCTCGGGTAGACGGTTTTATCAATTTTGCAGATAGTTTGCGTACACACACGGCGAGACATAAAAAATAATGAGACAAAGCGCGGCAGTGGTGACGGCGAACCTGCGTCTTGCGTGTGCTGCGCATATACAGACGGTGTGCATACACTCGCAAATATAAATCGCTGTCAAGGCGAGGCAGCGTGCGGCACGAGAATAAAAATCAATCATCGATAATAAATCGTGGATCCGGTTCTTTGTAAGACAATAAAGTTTACGATAGCTGCACTCGAGTGCCTCTATCGAAAGCTAACAAAGATGGCCCCGTTTTTTACTTTTATTCGATTCTTCGTGTCTTCGATTTTTCTACTCTGCGATTCTATCCGCATTAAAATCGGATCGGCTCGATAACACAATCGTATTATTAAAAAAAATCGTCTATCGCGTGTCGCCAAATGACTGATGGTGAATATGTATAACTTTGCAGAAAATGATATACGGTTTGTATTTTATTCGTACAATTATTTTTATCCGGTTTCACTTTCGTATCAAAATTCCGTGCGCAACAATTGTTTTCCGCGGAATTTTTGAGACGCAAATGATGGAACCATAATCAAAATAATGATTCTTAAAAGTGATAGACGATCGAAACCAATTTTATCGAAAAATGTAAGTTTTGAAATATATTTTCACATACAGTAAGCTCCATTTTCTCAATTTTCTCGAGTGAGACTTCTCGAGACAGTCGCGCATCAAACCCCAAACGTAATCAGCTATCATGTGTGTGTGTCCTATCTTCCCTGATCCCTATGTTCCATGATTTTAATGTCTTGGTGAAAGCGTTCTCCATGTTCTTCCGTGAAGGCGCTAAGACTCTGTAAATTTGTTTTGATCCTTTATTTCGATCTTGAAATAAAAAGAAAAAAAGCACTCGTCACGAAATCTGTAATCGTTTTTCTAAATTTTTCCATAACACACTCTCCGCATATATAACAAAATGAGTTATGGTAGTTCGAACAAGCTCGCCTTCGCTTTGCTACCATCGACATATCTAAGAATTTATTTATAACGGTAGATAATTTAAAAAAAAAGTCAAAGAATTGCTAACGACACTCACTATGGAATAAAAATTCATTTGAAAACCCTTTGTATATAGTAACTTGAAATATAAGTTGGTACAAGTCTCACCAGTAGTCATGGGACGAAAACTCATACAAATTTCGTCGGCACCAAGAATTTTTTTTTACGTGATGAGTATATCATAGAAATAATTACTACAGATATAGAAAGAGAGAGCAAGCGATATTGGGGGGGGGGGGTAGACGAAGTAGAATAGGAACCCTGTCCTCGCAACCGGGAAGTCCCGGGCGAGTGTTCGACGCGTACTACTATAGGGAGACCGCACGAGTCGATATGGAGCCGTGCTGGCGAAGGCTTCGCGGCAGAGAGACGAGGCTGGGAAGAGCGAGAGGCCACCGGGGAAAGGAGACGAAGAAGAAGGAGAAGAAGGAAGAATCGTGATGAAGAGGCATGAATACACACACACACACACACACACGCGCGCACACACACACCTACCGACCCACTCACACACACAGAGACACCAAAAACACATGCGCCAACCCACCAACACACCCTCACACCAACCCACTCACACATACATACACCACCAACCCACCAACACACGCAACCACACACAACCACACACACACACACACACGCACACGCACACGCACATACCACCACCACCACGCACACTCACATCATACACCAAACTACACGCACCAGCACACCAACACACACACACACACACACACACACACACACACACACACACACACACACACACACACACACACACAGGCACGCACATACCACCAACACCACGCACACTGACATCATAGACCAAACTACACGCACCAGCAACACAGAGAGACCCTAAAACATACGTACCAACCCTCCAACACACACTCACACACACACCACCACCACCCCCACCAAACACGCACCAATCGAACAACACAAACAACAATGTGCGCACACACACACCACCACCACCACCACCAACACACACACACACACGCACGCACGCAAACACACACACGCACGCACGCACACACGCACGCACACACACACGCACACGCACACCAACACACACACACACACACACACACACACACACACACACACACACACAGAGAGAGAGACCATAAAACATACGTACCAACCCTCCAACACACACACACACCACCACCACCCCCACCAAACACGCACCAATCGACCAAGGCAAACAACAATGTGCGCACACACGCACCACCACCACCATCACCACCACCAACACACGCACACACGCACACGCACACACGCACACGCACACACTCACACACGCACACACACACACATGCACAGACACAAACACACACACACACACACACACACACACACACACACACCTACACACATGTCTGTGCGTGTGTAAGTACACGAAGGATAGAGGAAAAGAGTGAGAAGAAAGAATCGACGTAGTATCCTTCGTTGACAGAAAATATAGTCGAATTTTATAGGATATACCATGAGATATACGTATATGACATAAAGAACGCTGAAAGAGTAATCACGCTTCGGCAATGTGTGCTCTGGAGTTTCCCGGTGTAGTTATAATGTAAGGGTATCTCGTCAACTGCGGAAGATCTTGGCGGAAAAGAAAGGGAGAGACAGACCGATTGATAGATGGTTTATATATTTATCACCTCGGCTACATCTTTGGACAAAAATCAATGATCAAGGAAATTGGGTGCCGATGAACGTTGCAGTAATTCGAGAATAAAATGTTCGTGTGACAAAAGGTATTTCTGAGGTAAAGAGCAAGGAGGCGGATATTTTATTCCAGCCTGGATAAATTTGCGGGTAAATAAGAAATATAGACAATCGTAATAAATGACGTTGAAGGTCGTTGGAATGCAACGAAAATTAATATTTCTGAATTCCTTTAATTTCTTTGGCAAATTTTGCCTACAAACATCCGTCAACCATTTTTAAAGATATTGATTGAGCAATCTACAATATAAGTCTATACAGACAGATCTTCTATAAAAATAAAAATATGGAAAATAAAATGTAAAAAAAAACTTTTGTTGCGTTCCAACGAAGCAAACATCAATATCACCATAATATATCACCACACCTCGGGCACAGTCACTGACAGAGTTTAAAATATACTGAATTTTGACAAAGTTTAGAAACGAAACATAAATATATTATGGCAATGGTAATAATAGGAAATATCATATGATGATATGGGAATTAAGAAAATCTGGCATGGGCACGGCTACAACTCGAAATACTAAAAAAATATGAGGCATCAAACAACAGGATAAAATACGCCCTGACATGTACTAAACGAAGTGAACCGACTTCATCGTAAGTGGCTGTAGACGGCTGAAGAAGCAAGTAAATGGAAAGTTAAGGGAGAAGATACCTTTAGGTGATTTTCGTGATTTTATTTTTTTAAGGCAATGTTTTGTTACTACTTTTGGCTGTTAATGGTATTTTTTTATTAGTCTTTTAAAGTGGCGGTGGCATGGCACTGTGTTGTAAACTGCTTGCGGCGGATTTTGTCAGTCGGCGGGACACGTAACGTCGGCGCCATTGGTCTGAAAAAAAAACCAACGCTAATTTTTCTTTCGCTAACACTTATACGCAAAATATAAACCAAAAAAGTGAGAAATTTTAGAAATCCATGAGATGATACGGTTTAAAACAAAGAGATTGAATTTTCCGAAAAAATCACTACATTTTACAATCAAAATTTTTATTTTTTATTTTCAAAAACATTTTGGGTTGTGTTTGGGGCAATGAGGCTAGAAAGATGTATACCAAATGTCGACGGGATCGGTCGATTAGTTTTTAAGCATAGTATGCTAAAAACCGCGTAGAAATTTTGATGGGGCCCAAATCAGGGCCCGTTCAGGTTGCCTGACTACCCTGGTAGGGCACTAACAAGGCAGCCTGAAAGGGCCCTACTAGGAAATGTAACGGTGTGTCACATATGGGCCTGACCTGGTTGCCTGATCAGGCCCCTCTCAGGTTGCCTGATCAGGAAGAAATGCATATAATATTCCAAAAATCCAAAATAGAATGAACCACTCAATTGAGAGTTCCACTACAATGATTTTGTATCATATTTCATCATTCGCTGGCCTGCTGAAATGTTTTTGTTCGAAGAAAATATTTCGCCTGTATGGGAATCGAACCTCGTACCTACCTACCCAAAGCTACGCACGCTGCCCCTGTGCTACCGAGTGCTTGTAACATCTTTGTCCCAGATATGGCATAAGAGACCGAATGAATTCCTATAATTATTTGTTGTATGACATAAAGCATATCAATTAGTTAATATCATTGTGACAATTAAAGAGGTTTATTGAATAACATGCTATACATTTTTTTAATTAACCTTTATATATTTCCTCTCTCTCTCTCTCTCTCTCTCTCTCTCTCTCTCTCTCTCTCTCTCTCTCTCTCTCTCTTCGCCTTACAAAGCTGCCGAAATCTTCCAACGCGCATCCGAGTTGCATAACGTTTTTCGTCGTGACAGTCCATAGCATCATTTTTTAAATAGACTTCAGGTATGCATCGAAACTCCGAAGCTATGATGCTGTAAAATCGAAGTTTCCATGTGAAAAATAAGACGTTATGTGCATCTATCGACTGCTGAGGCAGTTATAGGGCGAGTCTATTTATGGCCTCATCATGGAAAACCTTAGTAGGGCCTATCAGGGCAAGCCTTGGTAGGGCCCTATTGGAGAAAGCCTTAGTAGGATCTTATCAGGGACGGCCTTAGTAGGGCCATTTTAGTATAGCCTGATTTAGGGCCTAAATACTTCCGGCCCGATCGGGGCCGGATCAGGGCCTGATCCTGGTCAGGCTAACCCTAAGAAATGTCTACTCGGGACGTCACGCCAGTTTTGAAAATGCAGTTTAGAAGACCGTGCCATACCTCCGCTATTTTTGCGGAATAATAAAAAAAACGTACCACGTAACAGGCAAAAGTAGTCATAAAATATACCCCGAGTCTCAAAAAGGGTGATGAGATATTTCCTTTAAAAAAATGAAAACCAGTAAAGTTTTTCCTCGCCTCAAGGTATCTCTCCCCTTGATGCGTAAAATGGAAAGTAGCATAGCCCAAATGAGGACTAGATTTGAGTGGTCTGCATAGGCTTTGGGCCAAAAAAACGTGTCCATTTTCAATATTTTTTAAAATGAGAGTATTAGGATAACGTTGTCACCATTTTATCCACAATTAATACGTCGTCTTGCAAAGTATGACTTTTTTATTTGAAAAAATATTGATAAACAATGAAATTGTTATTTAAACAAAATACCGCCGTTGCTACATGGCCAAACAGTGTAGATTGTTTTGGCAACTAGGGTAATTTAAAAATTTTTAAATGTACTTCTACTGTAATAATAAAACTTACGTTTCGACGGATATTTGTTTGAAATTTCCGAAATTACGACAATGAATACAATGGACAAGCTGAGGATACAAAAGTTCGATTTTCGACGAAAAAACAACGTTAATCATTCGTTATTAAGAAATAGTGAACATATGAAAAAATCATCCGGTCATACGATAGACTATGCTCTGCCCGAATTAGAAGTAAATCGGACGTATAGATTTTGAGATACGACTTACACCGTTTCATAATACATAGTTTCAAGAAAAACGCAAGAGAAAAAAGGGTAAAATGCAGTGGGGTGGTTCGCCGTAGTACAGTGGGCGATCTGCCCCTTTACAAAAATCGTTGTATTGCGGTCAATTTTTGGAAATTTAGAAAATCTTTCATTGCTAATTGAAAGTAAGACCCTTGGCTATCGATGACGCAATAAAAAAAATCGAATTGTTCAAATTTCAAGTCCAAACAGACCCCTCAACTTAAAGCATTCCTTTCGCGGAGGGCCGTACTTTGTGGGGGCATAAGCAGGGCCCTTCTGAATAATCGGTAAATTATAGTGGCGCTGAATAACAAAAAAGTTACAATCAATTATTATACCCAACGATAAACTGGAATAAAATCACGGCTACGAAAATACGTCTGCTTGTCACAATTTTTCAAGTTTTACCATTAATATTTTCTTTAAAAATTCGGTGGCGCCCCGTTTTTAGTGTCGTTACGGAATCTTTAGACTTTTTTGCACGCGTGAGCAGTTTATATCGGGCTTCTAGTTATTTAGTGTGTACATTTTTATATAGAAATGTGGCCAGTGTGTCACCTCCATATAACGCCCTATAAATGACATGATTTTTAGGGTCGTAAATTTTTGTTTGCGTCAACTTCGGTAACGTGACTTGAAATTTTATCAGTATACTAGGATGGACTTTTACTCGATTATAGACAAAAATCAGTAATTTATTTAATATTCGGGTTCGTGAAGGGAATACCTTAAGGGGCGCCACTAATGTTACACTTTTAAAAATCGATTTTTTTGTTGTTGCATTTGTCGATAGTCTATACCTTCAAGTATACCTTGCTACTATACTACACCTTATACTTTTATCGATTTATAACAATAAAATCAGTATTTTTATCTTTTAACGCGTTTTTCTCAACACGACATTTTTCAAATATGCTGCAGTTCTAACTCAAATACAAATCATCCAATCGACATGAATCTTGTTTTAGCGTATTTAGGATTTGTTTCTTTATACAATGACTCTTCAGTTTTTCCATTGGATAAAAATGTCAATTTCCCAAGCATGAAACCATCATATTTTGAAGCCTAATTCGGAACTTTATTCTCAAAACTCCGCCATTTTGTTAGATTTGTAAGTTTATTTCAGAACCCTGCATCATTGTACAGACTATACCTTCTAGACTAACGGACTTTTTTAGTTGAAAGAACTTTTTAGATAATTCCTTTAAAATTGTATATTTTCGTAAAAAAAAAATTCTGTATATACATAATTTATACATAAATATATCCTCGCAATTTTAAAACACTCGATTTAATACTACTCTTTCAATAAATTCCGGAAAATCACCTTTTTTGGGCAGTCACACGAGTTGTACCCCTTCAGGATTGCATTGCTAATACAGGTATTATGACTAGAGTGGAGTGGCACATCGTTCGAGAACGAGGGAAAAAGAAAAACAGAGGAAGAAATGCAACGTGTAGGGAAGGTCTGACAATAGTAACCGGGATAGGCACGCGAAACGTTGGTGAGAATACAATGTGCAGCGGGGGCGTTCCGAAGTCACGGCAGCAACAAGGGTACCCAGCGCTAGGAACAGTTAAAGACCCGAAGAGAGAGAGAGAGAGAGAGAGATTGATTGATTGATTGATTGTTTAATATGCCCAAGCAAGCTAAAGGGCAACATGTTACAAGATAACAGAAACAAAGTTAGGTGAGAGAAGAGTAAAGATTTCCGACATTTTTGCGCCAAGCGCATAAGAGTGCTTAAAAACTACTTACAAACTAAAAATAACTTACAAACTAAAATTACTTACAAACTAAAATTACATGGTAAATTTAAGATACAGTGATTACAAAGTTGAGTACAGCGATTACATAGTTGAGTACGGTGACATCAAGTAATACCGCGCCAATTTAGGATGGCTAACAGCTGAGGTTTCCTAGGCGTTATTGTTAGCAACTTTTGAGTACAGATGATTGTGATTTTGAGTACGCCGGGACGAAGGCCCTTACGCTACCTAGACAGCAAGATAAGATACTGGCCACTATGTGCACCTAAGGTGCCTGACGTTCGGTCTCGAGTAAGTAGGAGTGCAGGCGATTCTTAAAGACTGCGAGGGATTGCGATGACGTAATAGACCTAGGGAGGGAGTGCCAGTGATAAGCTGCGGATAAGCGAAAGGATTTATGGAAAACAGCGGTGCGGTGGATGGGAATATGGAAAATTGGAACCGTGGCAGATGATGTGAGCGGTCGTTGCGAACGGCGGATGGACTCGTCAATATGAGGTAAAAGCTCAGTGAGATAGCTGGGAGAATCAAGGTACAGAATTCGATATACGGTAATGCCCAAAAAATATAGCCTACGATTTTTTACAGAGAGAGAGAGAGAGAGAGAGAGAGAGAGAGAGAGAGAGAGAGAGAGAGAGAGAGAGAGACAGAGAGAGAGACAGAGAGAGAGAGAGAGAGAGAGAGATATTGTCGTTGAAAAATAAAAACCGGGGAAGTAGAACGTACCACATGTAAATGTACAACAGAATTCCCAATAAAGTTTTTACTTTAGGACCAACTTTTTTAGCTCGTATTTATATTCCCAAAACGTGAAAGCACACACATAAGACGAGCATTGGCGTAGCCAGCATTTTTTTTTCTTTTTCTTTTAAGAGGGCTTACGGAGCCGGCTTGATCAAAGAAGTGGTTTTGATTACAATCATATTTTAAAAAAATGATATTTATATAATAGTTGATAAACATATGACACATCAAATATGCCGAGCAGAAATTTGTTCAGGGTGAAATCCGGACCGGATCAGGCTGCCACAATAGCAAATCCGGGCCGGGTCAGGCAAATTTAGGCCGGCCCTGATCAGGGATGTAACGCTTTTCCAAATTTAGGTCCTGATCAGGTACCTTATCAGGCTCTGATCAGGCGCTTCATCAGGCCCGGATCCAAGCAACTTATCTGGCCCAGATCAGGCATCTTATCAGGCTCGGATCAGGCATCTTATCAGGCCCGGGTCAGGCTCCGTATCCGGCTCGCATCAGGCACTTTATCTGGCTCGGATCAAGCAACTTACCAGGCTCAGATTAGGCATATCTGGCTCGTATCAAGCAACTTATCTGGCCCGGATCAGGTGCCTCATCCAGCCTGAGACATGCGTGGCATATGGCTCAATCATTTGATTAATTTTTTGTTTGAAAATTTAAACATTTATTAAATTATTATCGCAGTTACACGTTATCAATTTTACTAACGTTATTAAAAATATGAAAACATTTTTTTTAAGTTTAAGTTTTTTATTTTGCTTGACTTCATCGTTAATTTTTTGTTCCGGTTTTGGCGATGGCCGTCCCAACCTTTCGCACTGTTTATGACCGCCACTAGCCCATCCGAAATTTGTTTCTCTTTGATCGAACCTGCGTGGGGAGTACCATCATACTCCGTCGAGATTGCATCTGAAATATTTTGAATACATAGAAAAATTAGTGAATATACATAGAAAAATCACATCTTTACATTAAGGGGTGCGCCACCGCTCCCCCGTCGAGTACATCTATATTTATCATAAGTATAGATATATTCGACCAGGGAAAAGTGAGCGATATAGGCTCCGCAAGCGAGCAACAGCTAGAATACGATAGAATAAAGAGCAACTCCCGCTAATGGGGGGAGGGGGAGAGAGAGAGAGAGGCTTTTTCCTCTTGAATTTTTTTAACTATGCATTCCCTATCCTTAATTTAGGACTTCGAAAGCTGAGGTACCGAGAGTTTATTGAACGGCGGTATCCCAGTTTCTGAGCTTTAAATTAGGAATACGGAATACGTGTCTAGAGGCGTCTAAATTAATTGAGAATAATTACTCACCCTCTATATTGAAATCGATCAGTTCGTCTCTCGGGGTTTCTGAGAGAGATTGACCGCCGTTTCGATCTATCGTCTTTGGCTTTGTAGGACCCGATTTCTCTCCACTCTGCGACAATGAGGACTGCGACCGATTTGAATCACCGCCATGAATGTAATTTTCGCAATTAAAAAAAACCCAGAATTTCAGCATATTTTTTTTCAAAATGTTAATGTTTTTCTCTAAACAATCGTTTTTTTAAATAATTTTTCGATACGAAATATATTACAGTATATATACAAATGGTGTGAGAGTGACAACGTGAGGTTAAGATACGCCGCATTGTCTTCGCCCATCAAGTCGTATTTTATATATTATTACTATTCATATGTAGATAATCCACAGTATAATCGCAAATATATTTTACCTGAGATTTCGTATGAACTGCAGTCTATTGAAGGGCTTGCCTTTCTTCGGGAGAAATTGATGAAATGAACGAGATTTTTTGATGTAGCTACGGCGTGGCTGTTGCGCTTTCTTCTATTATAATGGGTAGTCGCGGCCGTTGCTTAGCAAACGTACTCAAAACCGTTCGCACATATATGTAGGTGTGTATGTGTGTGTATATATATATATATATATATATATATATATATATATATATGACGACACATTCTCACTTTGATAGAGTGTATAAGTGTGCACGATCGTAATAAAATCTTTTCGCGTAAAACACATATACACACAGATCTTAACATATGAAAAGTGGATGCGTCTCAAACTCGCCGTTAACACGTATCACGTTTTCTCGAAGCTATGCGATATAAATATAACCTGAAAAAAGTTTTGTTTCCATATAACAATAGTACAAAAAAATTAACATAAGTATTTATTTATGATAAAAAAGATTTTGAAATAAATTCTGACGACACGCACTTTCGGTTGGTAACCATAGTTTTCATATACTTCGCGTGTCTGCGTATGCAGCTGTCAAAATATTTCGTGAGGTTTCGTCGATGGAGGCGCTGTCTAATCCTAGAGAGGAGAGGATATACAGAGTGACGAGCTTCATGCGAGATAACGCTTCTATCCGGCGCAAATCAGGCGTGCCTGACTAGGGTGCCGTATCGATGCCTGATTAGGGCGCCTTATTAATGCCTGATAAGGCTCCTACCCGGCGCAAATCAGGCTTGCCTGATCAGGGCGCCTTATTGATCCCTCCCCAGACCCCTGTCTGGCGAAAATCAGGCGTGCCTGATCAGGGCGCCTTATTGATCCCTGCTCAGGCCCCTGTCTGGCTTAAATCAGGCGTGCCTGATCAGGGTGCCTTATTGATCTCTGATCTGGCCCTGATGGATCCTCAGGCAACCTGATTAGATTTCTGTTCGGGATGAACCTTTCATCACACGCTCATGTTAATCTTAACGGGCTACATCTATCTAGAGACCCGAAAGAAATGGCCAAGATCCGACATTTTTCTGGTAAACGGTTGGTGAGAAATAAACGCATTTTTTTAAACTCGAAGGTACGTGTGTTGACAGCCTTTAAAAAAACTACAGGAAGTCAATAAAAACACGTCCCGCGGCAGATGATGAAATTTCTTCCGCGACGTTTGGCGGTGGACCCTGTCCAGCTTAAACGGTCAATCTAAAATATAAAAACCAAACAGATTACAATAAATACGAGTTGTTGACGATCGTCGATTTTTTTAATGATTTTTTTTTAACAACGAAGCTGTAGCTCATTTAATTTTAAGAATGATTGAATACAATTTTCAGGGAATATAGCTAAAGTGTTATACTATGGAATGTCAAACTTTTGCAATACTTTGAAAAATAATCAACTCATTTTTCATAATTCTTGAATCTATTTACCAATAATTGAACGTTACTTTCAGTAGGCACTCTATTGAATAAGTCTTAGTTATCTATTTTCTTCTGCAAATTGGCCCAACGCTTTTTTAGTTTGAATTTTTTAATCGTTCCTGAAGCATTGCGCGTCCAAGCCACGTTTTTATCCGCCTCATGGCAGAAAAACTTCTCTCAGCCGGCAGAGCTCACTGGGAGTACTATTGCTGCTTGGAAAAGTGCATATAAGTTATGGCAGTACTTCTTTAAAATAGGCTTCCTTAAATTTCCAGCATGTATTTCATCATTTTAAAATGCAAGTATGTTTTTCATGGCCATGGCTTCAGCTTTTAAGGGGTCTTCTCACTTTAAAAGCTAAAAAACGGCTGTTTTCATGAATTTTTTTGATAGGTTTATATTAAAGATATTGATATGAAAGTTACACTTTATAAACATACTTTCTCATCATCCGAACAAAAAAATTCCGAGATGGATCATCCGAAACAAAAAAATTCAAACGATTTTAGATTCAGTATGTTAATGGCTATCGAGCATAGGATACCATTTTTGATATATGCAAAAATAACAAAATGGCGGACATTTTTCGAAAAAAAAAAACAAAAAAATGCGTTTTTCTCACCGTTTTTAGCCAAACAATTAGTAAATACCAAAATTTTAAAAATTCTTGATATTCGCTATAGCTATTGTTGTAATGAATATGTGGTTAAAATTTCATAAGGATCGATTCAGTAGTTTTGAAGATTTTATCAACAAACCGTCGAAAAACGTTGTTTTGAGAAAAACGCGTTTAAAGTTTGGTTTGGTTACATAAATACATTTTTTTTAAGTTTAATATATTTTGTAAATGTATTTATTAAATGTAACAACTTTTATATCACCATCTATGATATAAATCTATCAAATAAATGAAAATAGCCTCTTTTTTAGCGTCTAAAGTGAGAAGACCCCGTAAGGCTGACGTATCAGTTATTGACACTTTTCACTAATTCTTGATGAAATCCTCTCCGTTATTCACATTCAATTTTGAAAAATGCGTCAGCCGCATCAGCCAACGGTAGAGTCTTAAATCGGCGTTTCACATTTACAAAGATATCATCTATTACTTGATAGCAAATGTTGATCTTCCAGTATTCTTCCGATTGTATATCGCTCGGCAAATCTAACGTATTGCCTTCGCCCACACTTTACTTGTGAAATTTCAATATCTGTCTAATTTACGCAAAGAAATACCTATTTTTTAAAACAAGTTGTGAAATTACAACTAAGAAAATACTTCAAGCTTTGTCAAATTATTTCTTTACGCATGCTTGGGTGAAAAAAAATGAATCGATCATATCAACTCGATTATTTTGGATCGGTTTTTAGCTGGGAGGACCGTGCCCAGTCCTGCCCCCTCCTGGCTACGCCAATGCAGACGAGTGAGAGACTCGATGAAAATATTCAATTTCAGAACAGTCCTGTCTCCGGATGAAAATGATACATTGAATTGCTTACTGTGCTCGCAACCGTACTGCAATGCCGTAGTAAAATTATTTAGTGAACAGCAACGCAGCGAGAGCGACAGAATGAAAAGAGGGACAGAAAGGAGCAGAGGTAAAGCTGGACCGTATAGAGGAATGAGGATGAGATTTAGGAGGCGTAAAGAATAAAGAAGGGGCGGCGAAGGAGGAGAGACGGAGAAGACTTTGGTGGAAGCTGAGCCATGAGACTTGACGCTGCAACCCAGCACTGAGATATGATAGCCGGTTATCATACTTCCCCCGCCACAATTTATTCCTCCTATCCTCCAGCCACGGTCTTGGTCTTTCTTTCTACGGTTCTGTACCTCGCCCTCTCTCTCTCTCACCCCTCACTCACGCTCTCACTCCCTCCCTCCCTCCCTCACTCCCTCCCTCCCTCCCTCACTCCCTCCCTCCCTCCCTCACTCACTCACTCACTCACTCACTCTCTCACTCACTCCCTCCCTCACTCACTCACTCTCTCACTCACTCACTCCCCCACTCACTCACTCACTCACTTTATATGGGTGATTCTACCAAAATGATCCCTTTGCAGAGACAGCGAAATTGATAAATAAAAATATTGAATTTTTTCATTTCAAAATTGCTATTGACGTCAGTTCTAATCGATATAATACAAACGATTCGCTGTGGATCACACTGATTTTTCAGTTTTGAAAGATTTATCATGATCAAAAGAAGTAGTGGGGCCAGAGGAATGATCTTTCTATCAAGTTTTTATTGGTTTATTACATTTTTTCCTTTTCCTATCAAGGTTTTATTAATATTTTTCTGTTTCCCATCAAGTCTTTGTCAATATTTTTCTGTTTTCCCTATCAAGTTTTTATTGGTTTATTAATATCGTCATCTCCTTTTTCTTTGAAAATTGATAACGCTCTTTTTGTTACAATTTATCTCTTCTTACAGGATGCTGTTTAAAGAGGTTGGAGCGTTAGCCACAATCCAAGGTTAAATTTAATTTTAAAAAATACATGCTGTTGTTTAGACTATACTGAGTCTTTACGAATTTTTTTACCTTTTTTCACCACCAAACACCAGAGATAAAAAATAGTTTCATGTATGTAATTTAACGTGCGGTTAGATGCGGAGAACTTTCACACTAAAGGTTATGTAATTCTTTTTGTTATTTAGACCCAAGATAAACCGTTTCTAAAAACGGATTAACGCAAAGTGAAACTTTGTAAACATTTAGAAAAAAAAAATCCTCATCTTGCCCATCGTAAACCATGGGCCAATAATCTCGTGACGTAAATATGAATAGTCATAATTATAAATTACTCAAAATTTCATTGTGAATTGTATAAAACATTTGTTGTCGTGGTTTTTCATCATAATCATCGATAATGCTATACTTTTTCAAGTTGGTAGTGACACAAAAGTTTTTCTACTTTACGTAATAAAAATATTAAAGTGCGTAATTTTGCCCTTTAATTATATATTTAAAAAAATAGCATATACAGAATAAATCTGTACATCGTATGCATTTTTTTAAGGTTTATTGAAAAAAAACAATGAATAAACCGTCATTTGACTCAACTGAATCGCTCGAACCTCGTTAAGCCGTTCGTATCTCCGCTTTTCAGCATCGCTTTTTCGACGGAGCGTTTTTTCTTTCTATAGCGACATGACATTAATCTACGAGAATCATTTTTATGCAACCTCATGCATTTCCACACAAGTGTAACAAAGATTGTGTCATTCCTCTGGCGCGTCTATCGAGCCTCTGGATCTCACACGTCAGAAGGAAGCCAGAGGAATGACGATTTAAACAAGTTTTTATGCACAGCACGGCATGCTGCGTTTTTCTAACCTTAAAATGTGTCGGTGAGTAGGTGTCTCAAAGTTCCACTTGAACAGGTAAGGGTTACTCATTTTATTGGAAAATGATACAGTTAATAATGACCAGAGGAATAACTCCCTCGCCCGTGACATAACCTCATAACACGCAAGGTATGTAGAAAAAAACGCGAAAGCTACAAAAATTATACGACACAGTCGGTCTTTTCGGAAAAGTAGATGTAGAAGGCACTGCTCTGGCAAGCATGATCAGCTGGCGCCACCCGTCACACAATATATGAATTGATCTACAGCTCTCCAGAGAAATAATTGAGACAACGGTAACAAAACTTCTTTATTTAATGTGAGATGCCTGTGCTCATTATTAGCATTGAAAATGGTTTTAAAACTGTATATTTTTGTGAGGTAGGCTGGGTATAGGGGTCTGAGTTAGCTGGATGTCACACGAAACCACGGTCTTACATACAGGTCTGGAAAGACCAGTGGAAAGGGTAGGTAGCTTATTGAATAGAGTTGGGAAATAACTAGTCGCCGCTAGGTTCGTTGCGATCAGAATATCCGCTGTGTCGCGGCCGGGGAGTCAGACAGAGGCAGCACTAGTCGGTCATGCTTCTATCCCTCTGTCTCTGTCCCACCTTCATGTTCGTTACACGGATATTTTTTATGAGTTCGAAACACTGTTGGCAAGGCCAGGAAAAGGCGTTAGTCCTGTCAGTTTCGATTAATACAATAAAAAAATATGTAATCCTAATCGTAATCAAACAAACAGACTTTCTAAAGCCAAGCGAGTGTGATAAGCATATACATACGGTTTGAAATTGTCACATTGCATGTGAACTTTGACGGAGTGGTTCTGTACTCGCCTTACACTCGCGTTGTTGTAGGTTCAAAGCCACTTGTCTCAATTTTTTTCTTCCATCTCTCATTCCCGTGTTTTTATGAAATTTAATAAAAATACATATCGAGAAAATTCTCTGATTTTTTTATTTTTGTACGTGCATTTGTTTTCATGTCGAGGTGAGCAGAATGCAACCTTTCAAATTTGTTTACGTTGCCCCTTCATCCGCCGTACGGCGCACCACATCACCATTTTCAAAGAATATGCTTTCAATTGATCGAAAACGTACTGTGTCCAAAACGCAGAAAAAACAACAGTTATCAACGACTCAGCGACACACGTTTTCAACCGCTCACTCCGTTGCTCGCCGTATTGAGGTTATGTTTGTCCGGGTTTGGGAACCCCAGCGACAACTAGTGGCGGTGCTGGGACCGAAATTTGCCACGCTAACTGATCCATCGGATCGCGGCTGCCAGCATTAGAGTTTCCAGACTTGCATGTAAGACCGGGCCCGAAACTAACGCTACCCCTACTCCACTGCTAATGTGTTGCAGTAGAGTGGGGGGAGCTGCGACATGCTGAATACCTGTAATTGGTTGAAAAATGCCCTCTTCCTACCCAATTATAATGTTGTTATTTATCTGAAAATTATATTACAAATATATTACAAAAATTATATAACAATTATTATACAAACCAACTCAAACAAACCCAAATATATACCTCAATGTATCAATATTTTTTGAGAATAATAACAACCAATCCATATTATTTACATGTACCTATTTTTATTACCCGGAAAGTCTGATTACATTTTCAACGCCATGGAAGGATTGTACGTTTTGTAATATCTGTAGATATTCTTTCATCTCTCAGGAATCCAGATAGACACATGTAGCTCGTATTGGCATCATATGTAGATCTTCTATGAGGCATCGAAAGTCACACTGCTATGTGTCCCTTATGAGTGTTCCCCTTCAAGTCATGTTTGCATCACATGATGATTCACAATATCAAATTCAAATGAAGCAAAGTTGTTCTCACGCGACTACGGATGCAGTGAATTGATCAGCACTAGCAAAATCGACTCACGAATATCCAACAATAAGTGAGTGCAATGGGGTCATATAGATGTCGCGGGATGAAGAAATTGAAATGCTCCTATGGAACTTATATTGGCGACATGTCGTGACGTAAGTATGTTGTGCTCATAAAGAGCTTATATGGGTGCCACGGTGTAGAAAAAATCTATTTTTTTAAATCTAGTTGTATTTTTTGTTTCAAAATGTTTAGTGATATTCCCGCTATATGATAATTGGATTAAAACGTATCCTGCCTGGTTAAAGTGTTTACCTACCCTCGGGATTTGAACCTACGTCTTCTAATTCTAGAGCTGAGCGCGCTACCTACTTAGCCTGTTAGAATGGCTAATAATAAGTGTGAAAACTTTCTTTGTTTCTTTGCCTATTTTTAACATTCTTAATTTTTGGCAATATGCATATCGCCATCATATTGCGCTCATGGAATGTATCACTGAGGTTTCTCAGTGACACATCCCATTAATACATCCCAGATAGACGGATGTACCTTATATAGGCATCATATGTACATCATCACTGCGGCATAGAAAGTCTCACAGCTGTGTATCTCTTATGAGTGCTCCTGTTGAAGTCATATTTGCATCACATGATGATTCACAATAACACATCAAAATGAAGCACAGTTGTTCTCACGCGAATCTGCATGCAGTGAATTCATCAGACTAGCAAATTCGGCTCACGAATATCTAACAATAAGTGAGTGCATATGGGGCTCATATAAGTGTCACGGCGTAAAGAAATTGTAGTGCTCATACGGAGCTCATATTAGCGGCATGGCGTGACGTAACTATGCTGTGCTCATATGGAGCTCATATGAATGTCATAGGGTGAAAAATAAAAAAATCCAAAAATGTGGATTTAACAATGGGATCCCGTTCTCTCTCAGTGATACATCATGACTGTCTATCGGGGATCCCATTCTCTCTCAGTGATATATCCCAGATAGACAGTCATGATCATCACGCCGTGCATACAATTGATGAAGCAAATTTTACAGCATCTTGACTACATGTCATGATGCAAAGCCATGAACTCATTTAGAATAGTGAATGTACAAAGCATTTTGATCTCAATATGTCGTTTACAAATGCATCGTACGTTTGGAGCACGTTGAACTCATAGCGCTGTGCTCTAGTGTCCACAATTAATATCTGCAAATTTTACGTCATATGGAAGTCATCCAATGACTTGTGTTGATTAATTCACTGAGTTAGCACTGGTAGGAGACATGCCATGCAGCAATATGACGGCGATATGCATGTTTGTCAGTGATACATTCGATGGGCATAACATGACGGCGATATGCGTGTTTCTCAGTGATACATCCTGTGACGACGATATACATGTTTCTAAGTGATACATTCGTTGAGCGCAATATGACGGCGATATAAGTGTTTTCTCAGTGATACATCCCACGAGCACAATATGATGGCGATATGCATGTTTCTCAGTAATACATTCCATGACGCCAATATGCATGTTTTCAGTGATACTTCGATGAGCGCAATACGACGGCGATATGCATATTCCGCAGTGATATATCCCATGACCGCAATATGACGGCGATATGCGTGTTTCTCAATGATACATCCTATGACGGCGATATGCATATTTCTAAATGATACATTCGATGAGCGCAATATGACGGCGATATGTATATTTGTAAGTTATACATCTCATGAGCGCAATATGACGGCGATATGCATACAAATCGAGAATGATACAAATAGGCAGACACAAAGGAAGTTTGCACAAGTGTTAGAATGGCTAGGTAGGTAGCGCGCTCAGCTCTCGAATTAGAAGACGTAGGTTCAAACCGTAGGTCGGTACAAAATTTAACTAGGCAGAATACGGTTTAATCCATTTATCATATAGGCCGGAACATAAATAAAGCATATGCGGATATAAAAATCCTACGAGATTTCTTTGATCCACATTTTTGAATTTTTTCATTTTCCATGCTATGACACTCATATGAGCTCCATATCAGCACAGCATAGTTACGTCACACCATGCCGCTGATATGAGCTCCGTATGAGTACAGCATAGTTACGTCACGCCAAGCCGCTAATATGAGCCCCGTATGTGCACAGCATAGTTACGTCACGCCATATGAGCCCCATATGCACTCACTTATTGTTAGATATTCGTGAGCCGAATTTGCTAGTCTGATGAATTCACTGCATGCATATTCGCGTAAGAACAACTTTGCTTCATTTTCATGTATTATTGTGAATTATCATGTGATGCAAATATGACTTCAACGGAAGCAATCATAAGGGATATACAGCTGTGAGACTTTTTATGCCGCAGTGATGATGTACATATGATGCCAATATGAGGTACATCCGTCTATCTGGGATGTATTTCTCAGTGATACATCCTATTCTCAGTGATACACGCATACCGCCGTCATGTTGCGCCCATCGAATATATAACTGGGAAACATGCATATCGCCGTCATACTGCTTGCATCGCATATGTACTACCACTGCTAACGCAGTGAATTCACCAACAGAAATCATTGGATAACTTCCATATGACGTCAATCTGCAAATATTCATTGTACAATTCAAATTTTCCGTCTTATGAGTTCATCTTGTAGTCAACGGAAGATGCATTTTGAAACGACAAATTTAACTTTGTCTTTGCATCACAACATGTAGTGAATATGGTGTAAAATTCGCTTCACCAATTGTATGCAAGGCGTGATAATCATGACTGTCTATCTGGGGAGGAATGAAATAAATGTCCAATGGTTTCAAGAAGAATTATATTCTGATGTTTGTGAATTTTTTGTACCTCTTCAGCTTCCTAGTGTATACGAAGTCTAGATAGTTACACTTCAGAGGAATGATTTTCATAGACAAAATAAGGAAAAAAGGACAACGACGATTTTTTCCCCAATCTGTTTTGCAGGGAGACTTCGAAATATTCCAAACTGTTGTATTCCAAAAAACACCTGCAGAGTAATCGAACAGCACCTATAAAAAAAAGTCCGGTTACATGCAAAATGAAAATTTGGGAGAACCACCCATATACGTAATAATACCGATACCCTGTATTTCGAGCAGGTGCTATCTCTCAGCATGTTTCTCTCTTGCCTCGTCTCATTGTACTTTCCATACTCTCATCTTCCTCTTTTCCACTTGGTTCGTCTGCATCTCCACACACTATCACCGATCTTTACCTCTTTTCCTCGCCGTTCATCGTCTTTTCTCTCCTCTCATCCTCCTACCTTGCCTCTTGCTCTCTCGCTCTCTGGCGTTTTTTCTTTCTCTCCTTCTCTGTTCCTCTCCTTCTCTCAGTCAGTCTCTCCTTCTCATTCCCTGTCTATCTCCGCTTGCCCTCGACTCTCCGTTCATCTCCCCTCCAGTTTCCTCGATCGCCACTTCCAACCGCCTCCCTTCCCGTTACCCTCGGGGTCGCCGCGTCTTGTCGTGCTCCTCCAACCATCCCTGGTCTCGTGCCTCGTCCTCATGAACCCGGCACTCACCACCTCTTCCGAGCCCTTGTGCTTGCACTGCTCGCGCTCCCCTCGCCGCCCCTTCTCTCTCCCTCGCTCGTGCCCTTAACGTATCTCTTTCTCGCCCTCCCGCTCGGGCCCCAACAACCTCCCGTCTAGACGTCGCGCACACAAACGCGTTGCCGACGTTGTCGGCGCAACGACTATGAGGCTTTGCCATTTACTCGTAGGTCGTTCTATAGCCACTGCTGCATCCTTGTCCTTCGCCCCCCCCCCTCTCTCACTCTCTCACTCACTCACTCACTCACTCACTCACCCACCCATTCACTCACTCACTCACTCACTCACGCACTCACTCACTCGTAGTACATACGAGGGTGGGGTGAAAAGTTTCCAGCCTGACCAAGAAAAAGGATGTTTTAAAAATTTTTTTCCTTCATTTTTCAACATAATCTCCATCAAACTGATACATTTCTCATAACTCCGTCAAGCTCCTCAAAATACTGATTTACAGCTTCGATAACTTCTTCGTTGCTCTTAAATCTTTTTCCGCCGAGCCATTTTTTGAGGTTAGGAAACGGGTAATAGTCGCTGGGGGCTAAGTCTGGATAGTAGGGAGGATGCGGCATCAATTCAAACTTCAATTCGTGGATTTTGGACATGGCAACAATCGACGAATGCGCTGGTGCGTTATCGTGATGAAACAAAACTTTTTTCTTCGCCAAATGAGGTCGTTTAATTTGCACCTCGTGCTTCAAACGTTGCAATAACTCTGCGTAGTATTGACCAGTGATAGTCTTACCCTTTTCAAGGTAATCAATGTATATAATTCCTCTCGCATCCCAAATAACAGTAGCCATAACCTTGTTTGCCGATAAAATTGTTTTTGCCTTCTTTGGGGTTGGTTCCCCTTTACCAACCCACTGTTTTGACTGTTCTTTATTTTCAGGAGTGTGGTGGACCCATGTCTCATCAACAGTTATGAATCGACGCAAAAATTCGTTTGGATTACGCCTATACAGCGCCAAATTGTCGGTAGAAATGGTTTTTCGAAGCAGTTTTTGGTCGAGCGTTAGCAAACGCGGCACCCACCTTGCACACAGCTTTTCCATGT
The DNA here is from genome assembly GCA_964007375.1 of Ophion obscuratus. Classification (NCBI taxonomy): domain Eukaryota; kingdom Metazoa; phylum Arthropoda; class Insecta; order Hymenoptera; family Ichneumonidae; genus Ophion; species Ophion obscuratus. Next base: position 36,967,667 of record OZ023319.1, on the reverse strand, counting down.
TCAAGTGGTTGTGCAAAATATTTCGCACACGTTCAGCTGACATCCTACAGGTCTCAGCTATCTCATGCACTTTCAACCTGCGGTCTTCCAACACTATTTTATGGATTTTTTCAATCATCTCTGAAGTTGTGACTTCAACGGGCCATCCTGAGCGAGGCTCGTCCGAGGTGCTCACACGACCCATTTTAAATTCAGAAACCCACTGCTTAATAGTTGAATATGATGGGGAGGAGTCTCCTAGTGCTGAATCCGTCTCTTCTTTTATTTGTTTTGGTGTAAAACCTTTCAAATGGAAGTATTTGATGACAGCACGTTTTTCCAATTTTTCCATTTTTACGAAAACAACGGAAGCGTCTCGCGCAATGTGCTCTCAAACGCAAACTAACGTAGCGATTGGGCTGAAACTGTACATACAAGCTCGGTAGGAATAGTACTGTAGGACGCCGCTCCAAAACTAGACCTAATGGCACCATCTCTTGGTCAGGCCGGAAACTTTTCACCCCATCCTCGTACTATCCGGACGACTGAACTTCGCTTGATAGTCTAGAGATCTTCGATAAAGATCGCTCGATATCCTGGCTCTTTGCTTTTACATTTTCCGTTTCAAGCGTTTCTGTTTTCTAACCTGTTGCATTACTTTGTATTATTCCTCACGTATGCGTGAAGTATCATTCCATCTTAGAATCGAAGAAGCAACGAAGGTGATGCGCTCAAGAAATATTGAATAATAATAATGATGTGATTACTATTATTGTCGTTGTTATTATTATAATAATCGTCATTATTGTTACGATTGTGATTATTATTACGATTACGGCTATTATTTCTATTTCGATTACGATCACGATTGTAATTATTAACCCGATTTCGATTACGATTATTCAGATAAACACATGAAGCTCATATTGGCATCATATGTAGATCTTCTATGGGGCATAAAAAACACACACAGTTATATGTCCCTTATGAGTGCTCGCTTTCAAGTCATATTTGCATCACATGATGATTCTCAATAACAAATCCAAATTGAGCAAAGTTGTTCTCACGCGAGTATGCATGCAATGAATTCATTGGCACTGGCAAAATCGGCTCACGAATATCCAACAATAAGTGAGTGCAATTGGGGCTTATATGGGTGCCACAGCGTGAAAAAATTGTAGTGCTCCTATGGAGCTCGTATTGGCGGCATGGCGTGACGTAACTATGTTGTGCTTATATAGAACTCATATGGGTGTCACGATGTGAAAAATAAAAAAATCCACACATTTTAAATTTAAAAAATCTGGTATTTTTTGTTTCCATATGCAGTATTTATCTTCCTGCCCGTATGATAACTGAATTCAAACGTATCCTGTCTCGTTAAAGTTTTTACCTACCCTCGGGATTTGTACCTACGTTTTCTAATTCTAGAGCTGAGCGCACTACCTACCTAGCCATTCTAACACTTGTGTAAACTTTCTTTGTTTCTTTGCTTATTTTTATCATTCTTGAATTTTATCAATAAGCATATCGCCGTCATATTGAGCTCACTATACGTATCACCGAGAAACATGTATATCGCCGTTATAGGATGTATCACTGAAAAACAGGCATATCGCCGTCATGTTGCAACCATCGAATGTATCACTGAGAAACTTGCACATTGCCGTCATATTGCCTGCATGGCATGTCTACTACGAGTGCCAACCCAGTAAATTCACGAACAAAAGTCATTGGATGACTTCCACATAACATCAATCTGAAAATATTCATTGTAAAATTCAAAATTGCCGTCTTACAAGATGAACTCTGTAGTCAAGGATGATGCATTTTAAAACGACAAATTTAAGTCACGATGTATCTCAAATTCACAATACGAAATGAGCCATGGAATGTCTTCATCAACGTAAACGAAATTGCGTGCATTTTAAGTACAATTCATGAGAACAATTAATGCTACCATAGTCAATACGCGATAAAGTGTCTACACATGACTTCAATATGTCGTAAAATTTGCGCATATTAATTGCAGACACTTGAGCACAGCGATATGAGTTCGACTTGCTCTAAACCTACGATGCGTAAACGACATATTGAGATCGAAATTTTTTGTACATTCGTGATACTAAATGAGTTCATAGCCTTGCATCACGACATGTAGTCAATATGCTGTAAAATTTGCTTCATCAATTGTATGCAGGGCTCGATTATCGTGACTGTGTATCTGGGTATGATTATTATTGCGATATGATCATAAATATTACGGTTACGATTACGATTGTTTTTTTAGGAGGGGGTAAAAATGCAAATTACGCACGGTAATTTAGCCCCGTGGGCTGTTTCGTGTGTCGGACTCCCACACATGCCGGTGCCGTCGGAATGGTGATATACCGACTAAAATATCCCCCTCCACTGTCCGCCCCGCGAGGTGGCAACACGTTAGTATAACCTCACCGCCGCGGGTCCTGTCCATCGTCCGTCTCGTTTCGTTTACCCGTCGCTACGTCTCTTCCGTTTACATGACATGTCTCCCTCATTCATCCTCCAGGCATTTATCATCTTTCTTACGCCTCAGTACTGCTTCGACGAAGGTGACGATGTCTGTCCAGTGGTCTTCGTCCCGTAGCATCAGCCCGATTATTTTATCGGGCGTAATGTGTCCAGTCCTCCGTTCTAATTGTTGTCTCCGGGTCGTCCATCTGTCACACGCAAAGAACGTGTGTTCCGCATCGTCTCGAGTGTGCCCGCAGTACTTACAGTTCAGCGTCCGTACTCGTTTCATGTTGTATAGATAACTTCGGATATATCCGTGTCCCGTGAGGAGCTGGGTCAGGTAAAAATTTACCTCCCCCCAACCCCGTTCGATCCACGGTCTTAGGTCCGTTATCAACCGTCTTGCCCATCGTCCGGTTGTCTCGGTCGCCCAGCGTGCTTGCCAGTCCGTCAGGGTCTTCTCTCTTTCATGCCTTGCCGCGTCAGCCCTTTCAGTCTCTTCGTCGCGTTCGTATTTTATTTTTCGTTCTGTGGCTAGTAGGTCTATAGGAATCACGCCCGCCACCACCAGGATCGCCACTGCCGAAACGGTCCTGTAGGCACACGCTATCCTTAGTGCCCCCTGTCTTTGTACGTACGTCATCGTCTTCCTGTATTTTTTAATGGCCAGCGCGTCCGCCCAGACCTCTGCGCCATACAGGAGGATCGAGTGGGCCGTCGTCATCTGCAGTCTCCGTATAGACGATCTCGGTCCGTTACGATTACAATTGTTGTTGCGATTACTATTATGATCATTATCTCAATTTCAAGTCAATACCGATAGACTCAACGAAGTTCTCGATTTGGCGATAACGATTTTCATAGCGTAAGACGGTCATTTCAGCAGAAAGTTGGAAATAAATCAGCAAGTAATACGAGATCGATGAGCAGTATTCCTATCCTCGTGCTAAAGTGATACAAGGCGATAAACGACGACGGCGAGATTTCGAGAGAGCATGTCAGAGAGAGAGAGAGAGCGTGCGTGCGGGCACGCGCGTGTGTGTGGTGTGTGAGAGAGAGAGAAAGAGAGAGAGAGAGAGAGAGAGAGAGAATTGTCGCGGTGGCGCATGGTCCGTCGTCAAAACACAGTCTGGCGTCGAAACCATCTCGCGCGCGCAGTTGTGCATGAAATGCCGCGTGACCTTGGCTGAGCGAAGGTCAAGCAGGCGTGCGCGGCGCAGCTGGTGGAATCGCGCACGGGGGGTTCATAGCGAGAACAACGCTCAAACGGCGCACTTTTAGACCGCCCAAAAACTTGTGATCGCACTGATGCCGCACCGCACGACTTGCGGTTTTTGAGGTTCACATTTACTCAAATGTAAATGCAATTTACCCGACTAGAAATTTTGCTACCCGGCAGACTAGGGCTGTATCGGATATGCCGTATTCCGTACCACGGCACTTTACAGGCCGCCGTATCAGGGCTTTAACAGGCGTTAAACGCTTTTTGCATCCGGCCCCGATGCGGTTGTCGGTTACGGACCTGATTAGTATACCCTTGCCGGCTCTAATCCGGCTGCCGTATCTATGCCTGAAATGACAAATAAAAACGATCCAAAAATTATGAATAAAAATATTCTGTTAGTATTTTTGTTTCCATCTACCTTATTTATGATCCTGCCTATATGATAATTGAATTAAAACGTATTCTGCCTCGTTAAAGTTTTTACCTTTTTTTTACCACTTTTTAAAATGATATGGTAGATTTTTTCAACCATCTTATGGAGCACCTCAAGCCGCACAAAAAATACCAGGGGGTCAAAGTCGTTCAAGGTCATTCAAGGTCACCTATCAAAATGACATACAAATCTAAGTATCTCGGATCACTACCAAATATTTGGTAGTGATCCGAGATATTTAGATTTGTATCATCGATACTGACCTTGACTGACCTTGAACGACTTTGATCCCCAGATATATATTTACAGGGTGAGGCACATAAATTGTTACAGAGCAATAATACTCAAACTATTGATCATATCCAAAAATGTTTTAGACAAAAGTTTCAGTGTTCGAGAAGGCCATCATACTGGACCACCCGATTTTTTTTATCGGTGGAGGCGCTGAAGCTACTTCAAGGTCAACTCTACTTTTTAAAATGGAATGGTATATTTTTGTTCAACCATCTTGTGGGGCACCTCAAGCCACATAAAAAAACATATATATATATATATATCGGTCATTTTAAGTTCTGCCATTAAGAATAGTTTGAATTATGTATTATTAAATACTATCGCTTCAGTTCGTTTGTGTATCAACAATTAATCCATGTTTATTACCTGCTCGCAGAGTGTAGATTATTCGAATTTACGCAGTTTATATTGCAGACGTCAATGAAACCTAACCTCAAAATCTTGATGCGCCAAGTACGGCTGCCCTGATCCTATGGACGCCATATTACGGCGACATACAGGCTATCGTACTTCGGCCTGTTGAGGGTGCCCCGTCGCGCCCGTCGTAAGGATCCACCGATCCGGTCGACATCCAGCACAGAGCAAGCCTTCCTCAACACGGCGTCCATGGACGGCATATTACGGTGGCATACAGGCTACCGTAGGTACTTGCCCCTGTTCAGGGGCCTACTCGCGCCCGGACTAAGTTTTCACCAGTTCGGGGGACTTCCGGCACTGATCAGGCGTGCCATACTACGGTATTACGGACCGCAGCTTGACAGCGGCCTGATCAGTCTCCAGGCTGCCGGATCCAAATTTCTAGTCGGGTACTTAATTTACTTTCGACAGAATTTATTTGAACTTGTAACGGCTGAAAAAACTGTAAAGTCCGACCCTTAATTTTTACCGTGAGCAAAGAACGGTAAATAAAAAAAAAATCTTTCACACATTTAAACTATAACAATATTAGCAGGACTGATGAAAGAAATTTTTTGTACCTTGTTGCAAATTTTCTCCTCTACAAAAATGATCGTAACAACATTTATCGCAGGGTTAACCGTTTCGCAGATATTTTATAAAAACAGTATTCCAATATGGCGACTAGAGCCAAAGCCCCCCCCCCCCTCCGACCCATCGCGCTAACTTGATTTAACACTCAGAGGGATACTGCTCCACAATTTCCTGAATGAACATCGCGACCATACTAATTCACCAGAGATGTCGCTAGCAGTCGACCTAATGTGGGGATTGCCGCAAATCCGACGCCATTGCGCTGTTACATTACTATGGAGGTTAGAGTCTAGGAGCCCAAACTCTCCTCTTAAGGCCTTGTATCACACGCTCCGACGACTTCGTAATTTTAAACCCTAATTTGGACCAAACGATACAATCGATAGGGTATTAACCCTTTGTTTAAATGTGTTTTAATATGATCCTTTGGTGGTAATAAACTACTAGAATTTTTATTTCTACTTTATGGAATCGATAAGTGCCATAAAAATGCATTTAAATTTTACATTTCAAATTTCCGCGCGAAAACCCTAACCGCCATGCTGCTTCGATTTGTGACGTGACTTGCACAGTAAACATCGATGCTGCGCCAATTGTGAATACGTGAATTTTTTTGGTTTAAAGTACGTTACAATCCCTATCATTGTGCTCGTTGCACACAGCCATCCTGCATAACGGACACTTGCTTTTAGTTTTATGCTCGGCATTCTAAATACATAATTTATTATAGTAGCGCAAAATAGAAAATATCTATGAGCATTTTCTATCGTAACTCACTTACATATGGTGGGGCGACGATGGTGGTACAATTTTATACCTGAACTTTTCGCATTTTCGCGATGGTTTTTTCTATCGCGTCCCCTATGAGATTTTGCCCAGTGTTGGGCAAAATTCAATTGCAAAGCTAACTAAAGATTAAGAAGTAATTCATTGTTAATCACGACTATAACAATTAACAATTAATTAATTGTAATGGTGAAAACTCACGATTAACAATTAATTAACTGTTAATTGCTGTGGTCGCAATTAACAATAAATCAATTATTAAACGTGACTTTCCTTAATTAGAAACCAAATAATTTCAATATTTCAAATCTATATGATTAAAGACTAACAATTAAAACTGATTATTGTATACGGCGCGAAGTGGCGTCGGAACAAATGTGTAAGTTATTGAAATATGCATATGAGTTTAATTTTTATTTTTTCTTGTTTCTTAGAACAATTGCAAAAGGCAATTGCAATTGCGTTAATTGCGAGGTGCAATTAACATAGATTCATCCAAATAAATTAATTGCAATATGCAATTGGTAGTGTAATTGCAATTATCGTTGATTGCAATTAAATTAAAAACAATTACGTTTTTAGTCAATTAGTGAAATGATTGAAAATTTAATTGATTAACGCCCAAAACTAGTTTGGCCTCATGTAGTCTAACCTCCTTATACATTACGATAAAACGCGAGGCACAATTCGATTGCACAAGACGAAAATTTGACGCCAATTTGGGAATGTGTCTTGAAAATTGCTCGCGTCTCCGCATCAAACTAAATAATAATTGGAAAAAAGGCAAGGGTCCGAAAACAAGAAATAGGAAGCGAGAGTAATTTTATCTATACGAGAAAAAGAAAGAAGCCACTCTTATTGGCTCCGCGCGCTACCCTAACGCCGCGTAGCATTCGTACTTATTTTGTCGGCTCTGCCATAAGCTTTGGAATTGTGATAAAGAATTTTAAAAAATAATAAATAATCGTGCCTCAATTGCATTTAATTCGTTTACATTAAATCAATTAGTCTGGCCAAAGACGGCAAGAAGCGTTTTCTTTTATGAAAATGAAAAAAAGTTTAAAAAATTCTTAAACCGTACATTTTTTCATACTTGTAATTTTTAGTATAAGACCAGAAAAATAAAGCTATGTTAGTATTGCTTTTATTAAAATTTAACAAACATATATTGTTGCGGCACTACTTTAAAATATAATATATAAACTTTCTTTTCAAACTGAAGTGAGCATCATTTGTAACACCGGCTTCGAGGGTAAAACTCACAATATCAATTCCCAACCTCAAACTCAATCTAAGGGAAAACTGTTGGCATCTGCTGAACACGTCAAGATAGTAGAAGAGTTAAGGATGTAAGCGGGGTCGTGTTATATGAATAATCAATTAGAATTGCTGTGAAAAATGAATTTATTAGAGGTATTGTGATATATTAAGGGGTCTTCTCACTTTAGACGCTAAAAAAGGCTCTTACATGAATTTTTTATAGGTTTATATGATAGATATTGATATAAAAGTTGTTACACTTGATAAATCCACTTTCGAAATACATTTTTTTTTAAATTATTTTAAAGTCACTATTTTTAGACAAAAATGGTAGTAAAAAAAATGTTCTAAAAAAAGGTAGGTCTGCGTTTTTCATGAAATCTTGGAGATGGATCATCCGAAGCAAACAATCAAACGGTTTTAGATTCAGTATGTTAATTGCTATGGCGCATATCATACGATTTTCGATATATGCAAAAATAATGAAATGGCGGACATTTTTCGAAAAAACTAAAGAAAACTTGTTTTTTTTTCATCGTTTTTGGCAACAAAAAATTGAAAAAATCGAAATAAAAAAAAATTATTTATATGAGCTATGGATATAATTATAAAGAATGTGTGGTTAAAATTTCATAAGGATCGGTTCAGTAGTTTCGAAGATTTTATCAACAAGCCGTCGAAAAACATTGTTTCGAGAAAAACGCGTTTAAAGTTTGTTTGAGTTACACAAATACATTAATTTTTTAAATGTATTTCGAAAGTGTATTTATTAAGTGTAACAACTTTTATTTCAATACCTATAATATGAACCTATCAAAAAAAATCATGAAAATAGCCTTTTTTAGCGTCTAAAGTGAGAAGAGTCCTCAATAAGTCAATCTCATGTTATAAAGCAAACCCCTGTTTCTTTGACGCCTTACAAAACTTTTTTAAAGGTAAAACTGCAGCCATCCATTTGTTACGTTGTTCTAACTTCCAATTTGCCAACAGTAATCGATAAAATTTGCATTTACTATTCCTTCCGCTATCTTTGCGATTTATTACACAGTTACTGTCGTGGCCCATTGTTAATAAAACAATATTTTAACTTTTATTGTAAAATTCTCGTACTATGCTCATACAGATTTGACAGATAAATAGCCGAGTTTATAGCATTTTTTGTAAACTGCCCGTGCTGCGTTCGATTTCATTACCTCACTCTATACTCTGCACGGAGCCAATTGTGACGTGAGACGCGACACATTGTTTTTTCCCGGAAACTCTCAAGAAGGTATAATATCGTGTTCATATCGACTTGTTCGTAATTCCATGATCGCAACATTTTCCGCCGGATATCGACGAGTCTTAAGGGGGAGCTACCTTCGAGCGAGGGAAAAATTACTGAATTTCATGATGTTGTTTTTTAAGAAAAAATTTCTTCACCATTCTTGAGACTTAGGGTATGGTTTATTACTACTTTTGGCCGTTTCATGGTATTTTTTTCATTAATTGGGGCGCATGTTTTCAGACGGCGTGACACGTAGCCTTGGCGAGATTAATCTGAAAAAAAAACCAACAAAGGTTCTTCTTTCATTAACACTCATAGGGGCGGTCCATAAATTACGTCATTTTAAAATAGGGGGGGGGGGGGTCTGATCGTTGGATGACGGTAACGATAATTGGATTATGACGATAGAAAGGATAGGATGATTTTGGGGGGGGGAGGGGTTAAAATCAGCCAAAATCGATGACGTAATATATGGACGGCCCCATACGCAGAGTATGAACCAAAAAAGTGAGAAACGTTGAAAATCGACGAAATGGTGTGCTTTTGAACAAAAAGATTGGATTTTCCGAAAAATAGCTACATTTTGCAATTTAAAAAATACTTTTTTTTAATTTTCAGAAATATTTAGCCACATGTTTTAAACAATAAGGTTAGAAAGATTGATACCAAATTTCATCCGAATCAACCGATTAGTTTTTAGCTATACGTCACGCGAGTTTTGAAAATGCAGTTTAGAAGACCGTGCCATACCTCTGCTATTTTTAAAGATTAAGGGATCTTCTCACTTTAGACGCTAAAAAAGGCTGTCTTCATGAATTTTTTTGATGGGTTTATATTATAGATATTCATATAAAAGTTGTTACAATTAAAAAATACACTTGAGAAATACATTAAAATTTTTTTTAATGTATTTATGTAACCGAAACAAACTTTAAACGCGTTTTTCTCGACCCAACTTTAAAGCCGTTTTTCGACGGCTTGTTGATAAAATCTTCGAAACTACTGAACCGATCCTTATAAAATTTTAACCACATATTCTTTACAACTATAGCTATAGCTCATATAAAGAATTTTTTAAATTCTGATATTTACTATTTTTTTGCCAAAAACGGTGAAAAAATACGTTTTTTTCTTCATTTTTTCGATAAATGTCCGCCATTTTGTTATTTTTGTATATATCAAAAATCGTATGATATGCGCAATTAGCCATTAATATACTGATTCTAAAACCGTTCGATTTTGTTGTTTCGGATGATCCATCTCCGAGATTTCATTAACAGCGCAGACCTACATTTTTAGGACATTTTTTTGACTACCATTTTCGTCTATAAATAGTGACATGAATAAATAATTTTTTTTAAATGTGTTTCAAAAGTGTATTTATTAAGTGTAACAACTTTTATATCAATATCTATAATATAAACCTATCAAAAAAATGCATAAAAATAGCCCTTTTTATCGTCTAAAGTAAGAAGACTTCTTAATAACATAAAATATACCATGTAACAGCCAAATGTAGCAATTAAACTATCGTAAGTCGCGAAGTGTTAAAAAAATCTTGCCTTTAAAAAAAATCATGAAAATAAGCAAAAAATTTCGTCGCCTAAAGGTGTCTCCCCCCTTACCGAATTATATTTTTTTTACTTGCAATACCTGCATTGCAGATTTTCGAAGGATGATTTTCCAAAATTTCAATCAATTTCAATCCTAAGTCCAGTCAAATATTCCCTATGTCGACTCCTATGACAGATAATTCTCGTCAATACACTCTTTTCCATTGTTCCGTGTTATTCAACAGAATACCGCGCAAGAATTCTTACGTATGTGTAAGTATGTGTCAAGTGAAATATCGGGTGCCTGTCGTACACGGCAAACAATCGAAAGCACAATAATAGTCATAATAAGATTATGTTTCATCATCGATCATTTCTCCTCCGCATTAATCTCACTCTGATTATTTTTGCCGCCGCATTGCTGCATTTTTTGCCCGCTCGGCCGAGTCACGTTTATTTTTACCCCCCCCCCCCTTTCTTCCCCTCTCCCCCTCGTCCTTTTCTCCATCATTTTTGACGATAGGAAGACTAACGTTCAATCCTTTTTTACATAATTTTATGTCCTAAACAACTTTTGTTTGAGATATTGTTCGATAAAATTATTAGGTTCCGGATTAAACGGTTTTTGAACATTTTTCAACATTACGTATAAATCGAAACGGCAAAGGGAGTGGCTTCGTTCGAGTATTTTGCAGGCGAAAAGAAACAAATCTCATTATCCTTAGCTAAAAATCTGTTAATGAATTATTTGTATGCCACGTGATATCGTTATGCAAAATGAGGTTAAGTTGAAGTACATGTGACCGCAGCGCGCGGGTCAAGGAGACTAGAGAGAAGGAGTCGACACTCCCGCCTCAAACAGTTCTTCCAATCGGTCGCAGAGGTGTAATGCTCAGTTCGGCCGCAGGCGTCGCTAGTGTTCCCCAGAGCCCATAATCTATAGTAATACAAAACTGCATAAGGTGAAACTGACCGTGTTATGGCGGCAAAATTGTTTGCCCCTGTCAAACACAAATATATCTGTCGTGTACACCAGCACAGCAGCTATCGAACTATGTGTATAATAATGGAGATGACAGGAAATAGTAAGATGAGATGAGAGATGAAGGAAACAGTAAACACTCTAGGTAGGAATTATAAAACAAATTTCAACTATTGATGGCAGTAAATTAAAAAATATATTCTTCCATGATATTTTTGTTCGAGTTCTTTTGGGATTGGACGAGTTCTTTGATTGGTTAAAACTGCTTCGATTCGCTCGTACACCCAGATACCTGTACGAATGCAAAAGAAAAAAATTAAAACTATCGAGGCTCGAACTCAGGACCTTCAATACAGTAAGCTAGCGTTCTACCAACTTCGCCACACAATCATTTGCCAATAAATATAATATTCTCATATGTAAGTGATTGCCATGCTTGGGGTTCAATTAGGCTTGACGGCTTGTTCGGTTGGTTCATCGCTTAATTTAATTCATATTTAGCTTCATTTTTAAACGTAACTAGCAAACAACGAGTTTTCATGGGTATACATATAATAAGCACGTGTTGAAAAGATAACCCCAGCATGTAGAGCCAACGTTCCTGCATTCGCCCGGTTTCTTGCATGTACATGTTATTATTGTTATTTATCATTATTATTATTGTACAGGAAAACAGAGTAACGCGCATCCGAATAATAAATACATTACGGTTGGTTTATCGCTTTATTCGCGTTTCATTATAATTAGCTATATTTTTAAACATAACAGGCAAATCATAAGTTTCCATAAAAAATAACTCGTGTTGCACTTATTATATAATTATCATATCTGATGTGCTTATTATATAATAAGCCCATGTGAATAAAACAACACGAGTTGTTTCCTTAATATTATTTATATTTTATTTATTATATATATGTACACAATATTATTATATATTATAATAGAAGGAATCCCTACTTGGGTGTATTATCGTTCGGGTGTACGAGAGAGAACGCATCATGACTGTTCCAGGTGAGTACGAGAGAGAAACACGATCACCCCAGTTTTGTCATTGGTCGTTGAGGAGGAGCTCGGACCTTATGCAGTTTTGTATTACTATATATTATGGGCTCTGGGGAACACTAGCGACGCCTGCGGCAGAACTGAGCACTACATCTCTGCGACCGATTGAAAGAACTTCGTACATACAGGCTAGGATAGGGAGTTTGGACTCCTTTACTCTAGTCTCCTTGGCGCGGGTGTACAACTTTCTTAGGTAATAACAAGGAGACTAGGCTCCACTGAAAAAAGCGTTCCCGAAAATGTGACGAACAATGATGGCGCTGCGGTACCGCGCAGCCCCATATGTAGTATTACTACTGGTCGGCGAGGTGAAAGTGATCGGATGGATTTCTGACCTCACGACAGACCGAGCGTGACAGCGAACGTCAAAATTTCCGCCGATCTAGGCTGCTTAATTTCTACATAACAATTTGAAGAAAAACCCTTTCAAAAGCGAGAAAAGAAGAACCTTTTGTTTAAGCATACTTGATATTCCGGCTGAAAACTTTATCACCTATAGAGTAACTTGTTATAGAATTAGTGGAAAAAGACAGTTTCTTGTTCACTGAGCGTCTGGATAGGAATAAGTTCTTTTTTGCTATAGATGTTACGAATAATATACCGTACCTCTTCATCTGTTCCGTATGCCTATTAATCACCTTACGTCTTACATTTCACTTCTCCTTAAATTTTATTATACCCCTGACGCTTAAACATGGATACAGGTTAGGTACATCAGCTATGATTTCTTACATCGGACCAGGGTCTTATAAACAGGTCTGGGCACTCCCATATACTTTGCATAGGCCGTCGTGTGACAAAAAGTGAGGCCATTTAAGTTCCGAAACGGGCCACACTATTTGGAGCGGTAGTATCGGAGCGGCCGATTGTGGGACAGAGAGCGATATACTAGTGCATGCATACTGTCTTCATGATTGTAATAAGAAAACAACCTCTACATAATTACATATAGCATTTATCATAAAAACTTACTTGTGCGATAATTTGTCCATGTCCGTCTTTGTGGATAAAGTGGCGCACAATGTCGGATTGATTAAAATGCTTCTCGCATATTTTTTGCATTGTTTTTAATTCATTTATGAGTGGCGATACTGCCTTCACCCATTTTTCACGCAATATAGGATCTTTCATGCATTGCAAAATTTTGACTTCAATTATCAATTCACTTGAATTATCGGTTCACTTTAATAAAAGACACTTCAAATAAAATAAACATTTCCACTTCTGTTGGCCGTCGGTATAGGGTGTGGTAAGGTAGCGACGAGGTTATACACAATGTACTAGCAAACACAACAACACTAGTATATATCAGGTGTACAAATAAGTTTTAGGACTGTTTTCAAAAAAATCAAGATTTATTAAAAAAGAAGTAAAACACAGTTATTCATCGAAGTAATCTCCATCGCACTGAATGACCTCCAGCCATCTCTCAGGTAACTCTTTGCCTTTCGCAAAGAAACTTTCGTCTTGCGAGGTGAGAAATTTAGCGACCCATTTTTCCACTTCTTCAAATGTTTTGAATCACACGTCAGACAAATCGTTCTGCATTTTCCGGAATAAATGATAATCGGATGGGGCTAAGTCTGGTGAATACGCCGGGTGTGGTACAGCTTCCCATCCAAGCGCTAGTAACGTATCCTTGACCGGTTTACCCACATGAGGCCGCGCGTTGCCATGGAGCAGTTTTACTGGACGTTTTCCTTTACCAGAAAATGGACGTTTCTTCTCAATTTCTTGATTCACTTGCATCAATTGATGATAATAGCGATCGGTAGTAACTGTTTGACCAGGTTTGAGAAGTTCATAATACAGTACGCTTTTCATATCCCACCATATGCACAGCATGACTTTGTTACAATGAACATTGCGCTTTGGCGTGGATGTTGTCGACTCGCCGGGGTCAACCCAATGATATTTGCGTTTCGGGTTATCAAAATAAATCCACTTTTCATCGCCGGTCACAATTTTCCACAAGAAAGACTTTCTATGTTGCTTGTTGTAAAGACTCACACAAATGTTAAGACGGCTGTTTTTATTTTCTTGACTCAGAAAGTGTGGTACCCACTTTGTTCCTTTTCGAATCTTACCCATTGCTTTTAAACGATAAGAAACAGTTTGTTAATTTACTCCAAGCTGTTCCGAAAGTTGTTTCTCCGTCTGACAAGAGTTTTCATCCAGCAACGCTTGCAGTTCCTGATCGTCCACCTTTACAGGAGGCCCCGTGCGTTCACGGTCACTAACGTCGAAATCACCTTCTTTGAATCGCTTATACCAATACTCACATGTACTTTTAGATACAATGTTGTCTCCAAGAACAGAACATATCGAATCACACGCTTTCCTAACACTTTTTCCTTGATGGAATTCATAGCGAATGCAGTGTCTAATAAATAGCTTATCGGTCTGCATGTTTAATTTACAGAATTTATAGGTTATGTTTATGACTCCTTTACGTTTCGATACTACATATCATGCGCCATCTATGATAAGTGAGCGGGACCTTTGAATTAATTTAGAATAGCTGTTATGATACAAAATCGAAGTGTCCTAAAACTTATTTGTACATCTAATATAAGCAAATCGGCCGCTCCGACGCTAGCGACGTGGCGGAATTTGGAACTCAATTGGCCTCACTTAGTGTCACACGATTTTAGCCTCTGTGCCCAAACGTGTTTATAAGACCGTGCATCGGACCCATCTTTTGCATATATCTATATATAGGGCTCCGGAGTACCCCGCGCTATTCTAGCTCGCCACCGCTTTCAGGACGGGTAGAAAGGCCGAGCGTGTATTCCTGTATCTAGGCTCCATGGGTTTATAGGATAGTTGGCGCCACGAGCAGTGGCGCTACTTAACATCACCTAAGTGGCCGTGTGTGATCACTGATGGATCAGTAGCGTGGCCAATTTCGGTCCCAGCGCCGCCACTAGTTGTCGCTGTGGTTCCGAAACCCGGTCATACATAACCTCAATACGGCGAGCAACGGAGTGAGCAATTGAAAACGTGTGTCGCCGCGTCGCTTATACTTAACTGTTGTTTTTTATGCGTTTTGGAGAGAGTACGTTTTCGATAAATTGAAAGCATATTCTTTCAAAATGGTGATGTGGTGGGCCGTACGGCGCATGAAGGGGCAACATAAAAAAATTTGGAAGGTTTAATTCTGCCTACCTCGGTATGAAAACCAATGCACGTACAAAAATTAAAAATATCAGAGAATTTTCTGCATTTCTATTTTCATTCAATTGCATAAAAAACACGGGACCGAGGGATGGGAGAAAAAAAATGAGACAAATGACTTTGAACCTACAACAACGCGAGTATGAGGCGAGTACAAAACCACTTCGTCAAAGTTCACATGCAATGTAACAACTTCAAAATCGTATGTATATGCTTATCACACTCGCTTGGCTTTAGAAAGTTTGTTTGATTACGATTAGGATCACATATTTTTTTATTGTATTAATCGAAACTGACAGAACTAACGCCTTTTCCTGGCCTTTTTAACAGTATTTCGAACTCATAAATAGGGATGTCAGAAAGGCCGAAAAGTATCGATATATATCGTATCGATATTTTTTTAAATATCGATATTGAAATCGATATATTGAAAAAAATATATCGATATATTGAAAAAAATATATCGATATGTCGGTAAGATTTTGTAACAATACTAGCCAAATCTAGTCCGTTTTATAAAACAGATTGTGTTATCTCTGCCTAGTTCAATACTAATGAACACCAAACGACGGATAACATCCTTTCGACAATCATAATAGTGATCTAAAGTTTTATAGAAAAAATATTCAGTTTTTTAGAACACTTCCATACCGCACTGGACATGACAGCGCAAAACAAAACACTTGTTACTTGTGGATTCTGAAATCACGATTGACGAGTTGTGCTTGCGTTGCGTTGAATCAAAGAACATATATTACAGGGAAGAACAGGTTCCGTGTTGATAGTTGGCACAGAAAATGTACTATATAATTTTGCCAGTAGACTGCGCGGCGACGTATCGGTGTGCCACACGCAATTAGAGGACATATATTCTTTGGATGATTCATGCACATTAATACAGGCAGCGCTTTAGGTGGCTGGGGTGATCACTAAGCATCACCCCAAGAAATCGTGACACCGCTTCCATAACGCCTGTACTTTATGTACTTCTATGTAATATATGTTCTTTGGTTAAATCGTTGATGTGTGATTGAGGCACAGATTATGTAGATGATGTCCAAGTTTGAGGTTAGTTTTTTATGCCATTCACAGAGTAATTTTTTAACATGGATAAAGTCGCATACTCACAAATTACTGTGCCACCAGTGCCACCAACTTGTCTGTCCAGGTGGCAGCATCGCTAGTGGAGAGTTTATATACATACACGGGTCAAAGCGGCCTTAGTTCCAATTTTGTCCACTTGAACAGATAAGTTGGTGGCAGTATAGTCAGTGGCGACAACGGGGTCAGTGTTGTTATTGGAAAAAATATCGTTTTTTATACGTTTTCGATACTTCTTGTTTTATATCGATATATCGATATATTGAAATTCAATATATCGCCTGAAAATATCGATACATCGAACAAAAAATATCGATATATCGATACATTAATATTTTGTATACGTTTTCGATACTTCTTGTTTTATATCGATATATCGATATATTGAAATTCAATATATCGCCTGAAAATATTGATACATCGAACAAAAAATATCGATATATCGATACATTAATATTGTTCGCCAATCCTTCTCATAAAAAATATCCGTGTAACGAACATGAAGGTGGGACAGAGATAGAGTGATAGAAAATAGAAGACTACCCGCCACGGCGGGTAGTCTGATCGCAACGAACCTAGCGGCGACTAGTGAGCTACCAACTCTCTTCAATAAGCCCCTTCCACTGCAGTTTCCAGACCTGTATGTAAGACCGCAATCCGGACATTTCGCATATAAAAAAGGGCGGTGTCATACCCCTGCCCTAAACATCCTCATTACCGTTGTTGACAGTGCAGTTCGTGCAACTCATGCAGTGTACAAATCAAAGATTTAGTAAAATGGAACATCTAAAGACTAAAGTTTTAACGAAGCAGCCCATGGAACGCGCATCGTGCGCGGCGTTGCGTTGCCAAGTCGCCTGCATCAACTCGTTTGACAGATAACGTTTCATCACGTATTTCATACTTTGGGCCATGGAGGCTAGATACAGGAGCCTAAACTCCAATGGGGAAAGGATAAAAAAGCGTGCCCAAAGTGAAAGCAATGAGGATGGTGCTGGCATCGCGCGAAGGATTGCAGTGCTAGCTTCACTCGACAACAGACCGACCGCGAGTTTGACATTACTGTCCATGGAGCCCAGCAATATACAGAGTGTAATGTGCGGAGTGGAGTATACGGAACATAACGATGGGGGACCTCAATACCTATCGATTATACCCCCATGTATGTTATGCGATTTTCAGTGCTTTGCACGTTATTTCGATTTGTGTGATTTTTTGTAACATGCTAATTTCAGATGAGCGTTCACAAATACAACTAAACTATTAAGTCTAATCGCGTGATTTTTTAAAATGGTATAATCGTAGGCCTTGCCTACTACAATACGACTTTCACACGAGCCGAAACGTTTTCAAATAAAAAATTAGGTCCTTAAATATTTTTGTAAATCTAGTTTTTCTACCAACTTTCAAACGCTCAAGACTTAAAGAATTACATAGGGTTTCTTTCTACAACTTGTATATTTGAAACTTATTTGAAAACTACACACGCGCACACACAAACATTATTATTTAAAAGTATTATTATATTATTAAAGTATTACAAAAAGGGTTACCTTTTTCGCTCTAAAAATAGATTTCTTATTCATGTGAAAATTACGGAAACAAAATTCAAAGTAACGTCAAATTGGCATCCGGTCTGTTGTCGAGTGAAGCTAGCACCGCAATCCTTCGCGCGATCGTAGCGCCATCCCTGTTGCCTTCACTTTTGGGCATATCCTAAAATGCCGAGTTTAGGCACCTGTATCAAGTCTCCATGCTTTGGGCATTCATAAATTGAAAAGTTTATGGTTAAAGGTAATCATTTTTTTCTTCATAATAACAGTAAAACATCCATCCATCATTCCACCGTTATTTACGAGCTTCTGTGTCGTTATATTTTATTATAAACAGAAATATGTTTTTCGGGACTTCCCCTATGCAGCGCGTGTTAGAAATGTCAATTTCCAGATCGAATATCTCGACCATGGGATGGTCAATGTATTTCAAATTTTACAAACGCACGCAGTATACCCTGGACAACGTTAGTATTGAATGACAATACTTTATGTCTTAGACCATTTTTCACATGTACTGCCTTAAGGCGGTGCATCTACCCAGAGACCCGAAAAAATGGCCAAATTCCGATTTTTTTCTGGGAAATGGATGGTTTAGAAGAAACGCATTTTTTTTAAACATAGATACATGTATTGAGCCTTTACAAAAATTAACCACGAAATACAGAAGAATCACAGAAACGTGACCGCCGACAGATGATAAAAATGTTTTCCCGTCGTTTGGTGGTGGACACTCTCCAGCTTGAACGGTCCGTCCGAAATCTAAAAACCAAACGGGTTATTCAAGTTAACAATAAATATGTGGTTTTATGATATGAATGATTTCTTAAAACATTTTCTCTTAACAACGTGCCGACAAATTGAAACTCGAGCATACAACATTTATTTTAAAAAGTCGTCATTTTTACGTATCTATTAAAAATTGAAGGTCGATTTAACGGGGTATCCCTTTCTGGAAGCCCAATATGAAGGGTCAGAATGATGATCGTTTTTCTAGTAACATATTGGTTGGAATAAATTAATTTTTTCCCAGCATGTTGTACACGCGTTTATGGTTGCAATGTCATTTTTTCGGAAGAAAATCTTTCAAAGTGTACATGGTGCTGCAGTTGGCGGTGCATTCCTCTAGCGGCGAGGCCCGAAATGGCGGGAGCTCTACCAGGCTCAAATGTAATCTGAAACGAAAACATAAAATTTGTTTTCAAATATATCCAACTGGCTATGGATTCACAATCAACTTTTCGAAATTTTGAAAAATAAGAAAAATGACAATTTCTCCAAAGAAAACTTAATTTTCATCTTGAAAAACAGCATGCTGCAGTTATTGTTATTAACAAATGGTTCAGGCAATTAAAAAATGCAATCGTGAACCGAAAATGTCACGTCCTGAAGGGACGTGAGCATATATTTTTTAATTCCCTCCTTTTTTGCCTACGACAAGCGCAATAGCACGGGATGAGGGTAAAAAGGGGTAGTGCTTGGAATGAGTTAGAAATTAGGAACTCATGCAGTGATTGGTATTTAGAAATAATCCGACGAATTTGTACAAACTTAACTAAAGGTTTATTACAAATAAGTGATCGGATGAATAAAGTTGCTTTAACAGAAAAATTGACAATGAAAATAACTGTGAAGCCGGGGGAACAATCGTATTAACATAAAATGAAATTTGTCGCTTACATTGGTGGCTGTGTTTGTGAGTGTAGCAGTGTGAAGGTACGCTCCCTCGCAAGAGTATCGGTTGTCGCTCGCAGATAAGGGCCTCGTTGACGGACGCCACGCTTGGCGTTCGGAAAGCGGTCACCAGCACCAGACTTTTGGGGCGCTGAGAGTGTTTATGTATATACGCGTAGTAAACAGCACTTGAACTATTTTACGGACTCGAGGCCGCGAGAATCGACTAAACTTTTATACGACACTTCGGTCAAAACCCGAAGATGTATAATATTAGAAACTCTATGATACCGGTTCTACACTTCGAATTCTGTAAGAACAAGATTAAGGAGTGAAGTTAATTTGATGGTAGATTTTGCGAGACTGAGATGTGAACGCGATGGTAACTGTTGGAAGACTTGATCTGAACGCGGTGGAAACTGTTGGAAGACTTGATCTGAACGCGATGGAAACTGTTGGAAGACTGACTCCAGGAAGGAAGTCTTTCTTGATATGAAAATTAGGAGGGGATAAATTGTGGGAGAAGGAACTTTAAGGTTCAGCGTGATTGGTCGCGATATTCATAATCCGCAGAATTGATCTCGATCATTCCTCACATAGAATTTGCACGCGTGGAAGGTAGGAGACCTTTGTCCCGTGTTTCGGCGAAAAAGCGCATTGGATATAGAGTTCGATATCTGCGATCTAAGCATTAGCATGGTTTGTGTTGTCAATTTATGGCTCTGGTGACTTCTCATATCGAGAAGTTTGCATATCGGACTACGCTGCGAGACCGGATGTCTTATTATTTAGTCGGAGTAATAAGTTCGGCGGAGCCGTCTAGTCTATGTTATGTTTAAATAATCTCGGTTCGAGGCTTCTCTTGGTCACCATGCGGACGGGACGGCGCGGCGTAGGATTTTTGGAGTCTTTTGATCGAGCTGATGGTTGATTTTTCGTTCGACAGCTCTTCTTGGAATATGCGCCTGAGAACGTGTTCTTGTTGACAGCCAATGGGATAGGAAAAGTCGATGACTGTGGCGGCGCGGCTATCGTGTATATATCGCTGTTATTTGAATATGTGTGCGAAACGTACGCACGTTCCTTTTTACGCTGTTATTCGTCTTATTCTTAGATTTATACATTTAATAATAAGCTTGTAAGGGCAAATGAGGATATTGGGAATAACCGAGAGAAGGCACATTCGCTAGGATGTCACAAAAATAATTACCGTTTGAACGCTAAATGTGCAAACTCAAGTCAGTAGTGTGAAAGTTACTCAAGATATCAATCCCACCGGATCAAAATATGTAGTTTCGAGATAATCGCGCTCAAAATCGACAGATCGCAGTAAGCCCGACGCACACCGTTACACTAAAATAAGTGCAACTTTGTCAATTTTTCGAATTTCAGGGTCCCGTTGGTCTTAAATATTCCTGAAAGTTCACACTATAACAATACGCCAAAAATACAATTTTTTGAAATTTTCAGACAGGAAAACCTCCTTTAAATAAGGTGAGATCGTCAACGCCCTTTAAATGTTTCTCATCGTATCTCCTGTACATTTAAAGACTACCCAGCAAGCGGTTCTCGAGACATCATGTCCACCGACTTCGAAAACAGTGTTTTGAGAAAAACGCGTTTAAAGTAGTTCTGTAGGTACACGTATGAGTCAAAAGTTTCGGTCGAAGCGTATAGTAACAACCAATGCCTATACGTTGCTGTCGGTTGTAAATTTTTGACAGCGCTCGTACCCACTATATGTCCTACATATTCGCACCTCATGCATAGATAGGTATCATACTCGTATAGAGAGCGGTCCTGTAATCGTGGCAACAGCGCGTTTTTCCTGCACTCATAGCCTTGAGCTTCCTACGATCCGGCTGTTACGAAATATTTTATGTAAATAAAAAAAGCGTGAAAATGTCAACCCAACTGCGATACAAAGAAAAGTTTACAAGGCGCTTGCTAAAAGACTGAAAGCTGTGGCAGCCATGTGTCAAGCAAATGCGGCTGAACGCGATGAGAATAACCATAACCTCCACGATCAGCATCAAAAATTCGCTGTCGGAGGACGTCGGATCGTGGATTTACAACATCTTGCCGACAGTTTAAATTGTATTCGCTGTAACGAAGAAAAATACATGCATAAATTGAACAAATTAAATTTTTTTGCAGAATCAATTTATTTCACATCCGTCTCAGAATTACTAGAACTCGGGGGAAAAAAACACGCTTCGAGTTCCCAGACCACGCGCCGATCAGCAGGCTGCAGCGTACACTGTTGCCATTCCGTTAGAGATGGTTGGTCCCGCGTTCGGTGTGGAATAAAATTACCACTTTTCATAAGTCGATATCTCCGAAACTAAACGGTCAAAGTTTGTCTTTTTTTTTTAAAGTCAATCCCACAATAGTACTGCGTACACGTGTCTTTTTATTTTGAAATCCTAAGATCCGTTTAGAACCTATATCGAGAAATGCGAGCAAACTCCTATCGGTTTACGTGTTAGATATAGGGATCGCGTACAAAAAGACCCATATTCAATTGCAATTATCTCATGAACTAAACGGTGAATCGAATTGAATTTTTGGACATCAGTCCATGAAGGCCACATCTATACCATACTTAGATTTCAGCCAATTCCTAAGATTTGACCAAAACTACAGAGCTACCTTAAAGTTTGAAGTATGGTGCTGCTACCATTTGCCCGGCCGACTATTAGAAGCCGTAGCTCGTTGAATTTTCGGAATATTGCAATGAATTTTTCAGGAAATATAGCGAAAAGGTGATACTATCGAATTAAAATATTTTTGGACAATGCAATCTCCCATCTACCTAGGTAAATGTAGCCCGTTAATCCCCCATGGCCGGTCCGCTTCGAACATGGCTCTGCAAAGGACCAGAAAAAAAGGATCCGAGGAATAGTCTTCAGGCTCATTCTTCCTACTAGCGTTGTCGATAATACCAACGCATCTAGCGATGGCGACGCCTTTCCCGTTTCCTTTGTATTGTGTTGTGCATGCGCTTGGCGCAACGCGTCTCGTTGACCCACGAGCTTCCATCGGTGGCCGCCAGGGACGCTATAGCGTGGGTGGAGGGGAACGCTGCGACGCCAGCGCAACCGTGGCAAGAGGGCGCGACGTTAGGTCGGCTTTTCAGCCGGGTACAGAGTATAGGGCGAATCGGTGTGTGCTTCTCGACTAGGAACTGAAACACGGCGAAAGAGAAAAAGGGATCACGCTGCACGTTGCGCAGAAGCGCGAAAGGTAGCAAGCAGAGAGATAGAGAGAAATAGAGGGAGAGAGAGAGAGAGAGGCACAAGACGGTGCTGCGGCCTCTCGTGGCCACCATACGATTATCAGCATCAGTTTGCTGCTGGATTTGACGCGCGAGCGTTGCCCCCCCTCTCCAAATCCCCCTCGTAACGTTGTATTCTTTCCGAATCTCTCGATTCCCTTCTACCAGCCTCCATCGCGTTTACTCATTTTGTTCATCTCTCTCGGTCGAAGCAGACGACATATCAAACTGACGCCTGGTCGCGCTCGTCCCGATACACTTCGTTATCACCGTAGTATTCTTTTTCAAACCTACACAATCGCAAGAAAAATGCCACCCACCGCTTTCACGAGAGTCTACTATATCCGTGGACGAGAATAAAAATCGGATTCTGGATAAAAAATGTACAAATTGGGAATCCGCGATGAGGATTGTGACGATAGCGCGAACGATCCGACTGACAGGCTACGAGATTACGCGAGCTACGGTCAAATCTCGAGGTCGTTTCACTCGAGAGACGGGAGTGTCTCTTCGTGATTCGTAGCAGTCGACAGTTCGGCCAGTCAGAAAGAAACTGGAAAGAATCGTAAACGAAAAAAAGATCGCGTGTAAGTCCGCGGTGAAAGGGACAAAGATTCGCGAGTTGTCAGCCGAGTCTCAGCGATGATTCGCGACGAGCCGTTCGCGAGGTGGGACAACTCCGTTGGAAGGTTGCAACAATGTATATCGTCGCAAGTGGGAAGAAGGAAAATATCGCCACAAGTTCGCAGTGCTCTTGTCACAATATTTGACGCGAAAAAGTGAACGACTGAGCGAAACGGAGACGGCACATCCGATTCTAAACACGTGTAGAGTAGAAGAGGGAATAGAAACGAGAAAAAAAGGCCGTAAAAGTGTCAGACCTTGAGGCGAGACTTTGGACGATCTCGAGGTACTCGTGAACGACGATCGAAACGTACACGCCTATGACTGACGACTGACTCGATAGATCGACGAGCAGCACTGCTCGTTGCCCCCCCCCCCCCCCCCCGCCCCCCCCCAGACACATCCCCCCCCGCAACTCAACACAAGCGGACCGCAATCGAGGAAGAGAGAGAGAGAGAGGGAGAGAGATCGAGAGAGCGAATGAAGAAAAACAACAGACCGGGCGAGGGTGAGCGAGCGTGCGTGAAGTAGGGAGCGAGACGTAGCATGCACGTGTGCCGGAGAGAGACAGAGAGCCGAAGAGAGAGGGCGACCGAGTGCATACGAGATAGCGAATTGGTGGGAGAAGGACACGACATCTGGCAAAGGAAAAGACGAGCGGTAGGGAGAGAGAGTGAGAGAGAGAGAGGGAGAGAGAGAGAGAGAGTGAGCAGGAGTAAAAAGAGGGGGCATATTGCATTGTGGGGAAGGCAAACGTGGATTCGAGCGTGAGGAGACGCGCGTCGAGCGTTTCAGTCAAGTAAAACCTGTGCGATGGTACGGGACGGTCGAACCTTCTCGTATCGTGTTCCCAACACGAAGATCTGAAGGATTCGTATACCTCAAACTTTCGTGCGCGATTAATACGGCTTGTTCGCCAGTGTCAAACGAGCAACGAAAAAATATTCAACACAAAAAAACGCGTGTTTCATACGATAGTGAGGTGCTGTGCGCCATATTAATTTTCTTCGGTTTAAAAACAAAACATCGAGCTCGAGATTACAGAACGAAGAATTGTTGGCTTTTTTAAATAATTGTTTACGGCACGAGAAAAATTAACGAAAAATACACAACGAGGAGTGACGAGAAGTGACGAGAGTGCAGTTGTGTGTGTGTGAGAAAGAGAGAAAGAGAGTCAGCGTTATGCGAGCTTGACAGCTGACGGTCGGTGGTTTTCCAAGTTCGTCGGCAACCTGGCGTCGTCATCGTTCAAATGAAGCTGCGGCGTCGCTGCATGCAGACGCTCGGCGTCTCCGTGAAACAGTTGAGAAGGAAGCTTCTCGAGTTGGGAGCCCGTATACTCCACGTTCAAGCATCCAAACCCCACGACATGGCTTTGGTGGTACGTTTTTTTTTTTACTTTTTTTTTTACCTCACACGCATCTTCACCTTCGCGACTCATTTTTATTCACAATTTCGAAATTGCGAGACGACGAACGAGTTTGACGAAATTATCGACGACCTCAATGTTATTCGAGTTGAAAAAGACGCCGATCACTGCGAGGTGATTTGTTTATTCGGTACCGCGTATGATGGAGCGGAAAAAGAAGTGGAAATGTGCATTTACGACAGGTTTCGATGCGCGATGTAGAACGCGCGCGAGTATTTTTAAGGTCGTTGCGTTTGGGACCTTGCAGGGTCGAGTGGAAAATTCTCGCAAATCGTTGGGGCGAAGGTTTTCTTCAGACAATCTTGCGATCCAATAAATATTGTGAAAATGTTTACCCGGTGCAACACGCGTGTGTATGTGCAATACCGGCGAAAAGTTTTCGGACCCCTTTTCGGGTAGACCCCGTTTACAGACAATTTTTTTTTTGCATTTCTTTGACCGGAATCTTAAAGGGGGAAGCTCAAGGTCCATATTTTTTGTAAAGCTTCGTACGATTTTTTTTCTAAACATATTTTGATTTAAAAGAAGATATTTCGAAAAATAACGCGTAAGGCGAACTCAACGAGGATTCAAGGAAAACCTCGAGATAGTGAAAAGTTGAATTGGTTTTCCTTGAGTTTGCGAGAATTTTTCCTGATTTTTTTTTTCGTTTTTTTCCCAAGGGGCTTGAGATAAAATTTCAAGAGGGGAACAAATAGTTTTTTTTTCTTCTATTTTCAAAGTAATGTAATTATTTTAGATTTATGTCGACATTTTTTCCCCGTTTAAATTTTATTTCTCTAGTCACGTCAATCGATTGTTTTCAACCGATTCTATATATATATATAAAGTTAAAAAATTCTATAAGTTTTATTGGATCACAAAATAAAATTGTCTGAAAAAACCTTCGGCACAATTATATTTTGCGATCCAATGAAAATTATCGAATTTTTACCCTGTGTAACGTGTGTATATATATACACATACACGTTGCATAAGGTCAATTGCAATTTTAACTATATATAACCCCTCAACCATTTTTTAGAGATGCTTATTAGAGCTGCAAAATTTCCACAATTTCCTCTGAAGTTATACCGCAACCAGTTATTTTCACGACGTTGAAATTTACATCCCCGTGCAACTAAAATTAATTTTTTAATATGGTGTTGAAGTTTGCACCTTTGGAAAACAACGAAAATTCAGTTTTACATTTTATTTTCATGATTACCGGCGATTTTTTTACATAAATTGATCACGTGGATCGCTAAATAAATATCTTTAAAAATGGTTGAACGACTTTTGTAGGCGAAATCTGTGAGAAGAAATTAAATTCGTTGCAGTCCAACGATGCAAAGTTCAGCATCGTTTGTTATCGAGTCCCTCGATGGGATTGAAGCTTACATCGTTGGAACGCAAAGAAAATTAACTATTTATCATTGATAGAACTTGGCCGATTTAAGCTAAAAAAAATAATTCGATTGTTTTTACCTTTTTTTATTACAGATTTACGACCTCAAGTTGGGAAAAAAATGTTTCGAATTATAATAAAAATGAAGAAATGAAAAAAAATCGTTGCATCTTTGGAATGCGATGAAAATTTATTTTTTGACCTGCTCAATGTTCTTTCAATAGATTTAAGCTTTGAGAATACCTTGACCATTTCTTAAGGTTAGAGATACCTTTGGCGACGAAAGAATTGATTTTCATGATTTTTTTTACGGAAAGATTTCCTCACCATTTTTTAGATTTAGGGTATTTTTTATTACTACTTTTGGCTGTGACATGGTATTTTTTTTATTAATCTTTAAAAATGTACGTATGCTTCCGGTCTTTCAAACGGGTTGCGGCGGATACTGTCACACGCCGTGACACGTAGCGTCGGCGGAGTTAATCTGAAAAAAAAACCAACTAAGGTTTTTCTTTCACTAACACTCATATGCAGAATATGAACCAAGAAAAAGTGAGAAATGTTGAAAATCGATGAAATGGTACGTCTTGAAACAAAAAGATTTAATTTACCGAAAAAATGACTACATTTTGCAATAAAGATACTTTTTTTCTAATGTTCTCAAATATTTAAGGTTATGTTTTAGACAATAAGATTTATAACAAAGTTCATCAGAAGATTACATAGATGCAAAAGATTTATCCCAAATTTCATCAGAATCGGTCGATTCGTTTTTTAGCTATCCGTCACACCAGTTTTGAAAATACAGTTTAGAAGAGCGTGCGATACCTCCGCTATTTCTAAAGGTCAATAAAATGAAAAAAATTCATGTAACAGCCAAAAGTGATAGTAAAACGTACCCTAAGTCTCAAAAATAGTGCAGAAATCTTTCTTTAAAAAAAAATAAAATGAAATCAACGAATTTTTTCCTCGCCTTTTTCATTACATTACAGTTTTACGACCTCAAATTGCAATAAAAAGGTTTCGAATTATAATAAAAGAAAGAAATTTTTTAAATCGTTGCATCGTTGGAACCCAGTGAAAATAATTTTTTGAATTGTGATTGTTCTTTAAGCAGATTTTAACTTCGAGAATACCCTAACCATCTTTTAAGAAGTTACGTGGGTTTCGAAGCCAAAAAAGCATATTTTCTCTATTTAAAAAAATATATAATATATCAATTATTTTATTCAAAGTGTTAACCACACAAAAGAGCGACATTTCAACAGTATTTAAAAAAAATAATCCAAAAATTTGGGAAATTCAGACGGTGGGACCTGGTTTCCAGCGACCCCTAAAAAAGGTGTCCTCGTGATGGTGTTGAATTTTGCATCGTGGGAACGCAACGAAAGTACTTTTTCACATTTTATTTTCTATATTTTTATTAATACAGAAGATCTTTTTGATTGATTTATATTGTAGATCGCTAAACAAATGTCTCAAAAAGTGGCTAAAAGATTTTTGTAGGCCTGATTCACCAAAAGAAAGTCAAGGAATTCAGAAAGATTAATTTTCGTTGCGTTCCAACGATGCAAACTTCAACCTCATGTCCTCGTGGTAGTCAGGATAATTCATGATAGCTTTATCTGAAATTGAAAAACAAATTTTTTTCCGGTTAGTAGATAAGTATAGCTCGTGATTGAATAAAGGATTTTAAAAAAAAATGAAATTTGAATTGTTGGCAGAGTTGTATGCAAAATAGTTCAATTTGTGGTACAATTTTCACTACGGCTTATAAAATTATTTGTATGCGAAAAAAAACCTTCGTTCAATCACTAGGTAATGCTATTTTGAAGAAGTGTGCAAAATTTCAATAACCGACTTCAAAAATAGTGTTTCGAGAAAAATGCGATATACCTGCATCGCGCCCGGCCTGTCTTTCCCAACGGGGGGAATTCCCAAAGGTTCTCTCTCCTAGACTTCTACTCCGATTGACTTAAAACTTTGGGAGAATATTCTAGGCACATTGTACTATGAGATAATGAAAAAAATTCTAAATATATTTTTCGAAATCTCCAAACCTACGAAACCCCTTCAGCTGTTTATCAGAAGTTCTGCAATGGAAATTTGCCAAAATATTTGGCACCACAATAAAAACATGAATGTAAATTTTCGTTGCATTCCAACATAGTGGCATTTAGTCTACCCGAGTTGCTCGACTTTTTATACAATTCTCATTGAAAATCTACCCCGTGAACTCGCACCCTAAAAAAGAAAAAACTCGACTTCGTGCAACGATAAACATCGAGAAACAATAAAAACGTGAAAAGGAATTTTCGCTGCATTTTGATGCAATCTCCAGTACGATTAATTGTACGGTGTTGAAGTTTCCATTATTGTAACGCAACGAATATTATTTTTTTTTTCTATCGCCAAAGCACTTTTTTGCCGTATTCGGACGACAAAAAAAACTTAAATGTTTCTCAAAAACCATATTAAAAATCTACAACGTAAATTGGCAAGAAAATATTTACGACAATGAAGAAAATAAAAGAAGAAAAGAGAATTTTCGCTCACTTCCAACGATGCAAACTTCAACACCGTTTCATTGTCGGGACAAGTGCACCGAACGAAAAAAATACGAGATCTCCGGTAAAAGTGTCTGAAAACCTCGTTTTACCGAGATCGTGATTTACGCGATACGACGGTAGCTCGGATTGAAAAAGAAAAAAAAACAGTGCACGAGACACCTGTAATACGAAAGGGTGTGCGAGAGAAATTTCCTCGCTCGTCTGTCTGACACTCGTGCCCACACACGCACTTTGTGAGACGTCAGGTTGGAGCTCACGTATGCACGGATATATATATATATATATATATGTATATGCCAAAGGTCGTCCCATATCCCATTGATTTATCGATGTCAATTAAAAAGAGATAGAATAGAAAATGAGACAAAGGGGGATGACGTTTTTCAACCCCCCCCCCCCCCGCTCCCCTCTTATTCTCATTCCATGCCCGGTCTTTTTATTTCCCGGACGTACGAGGCACCTGTGGTGACCGGTCTGGCAGTACTTTGAAAATATTTGTGCGTGCAAACCAGTTCTTAGGAGCCGCGGTTTTTATCACTATTCCCAATGCTCAACGAGATCGACTTTCGGATCTCTTTTTTTCTCAATAAATGGCCCGTGTCCCCAAAGTACCGGTCACCTACGACACTTTTTTTCTTCTTCCTCAAATTTGCCCCCTCTTGTTGTCTCTCCTTGTTTTTCGTTTCCTTTTACTTTTTTTTTTTCGTCTCGGACACCGCGATAAATATTTTGCGGAGAGGCTGCATCGAAGATTTTTTACGCTGACTGTACCAGGCCAGACATACTTGCCGGTTGCCGAGACCGGGGGCGAGGGTGAGTCCACTCGGCCTCGTAACCATGTATTACACACATGCGCGCGCGCATACTTATACATACAAACCGACATGGTGTGTGTGTGTGTGTGTGTGTGTGTGTGTGTGTGTGTGTGTGTGTGTGTGCGTGCGCGCGGGCGTGTGTGTGTGAGCCTGTGTGTGCGTGTGTGTGCGTGTGTGTGTGTGTGCGTGTGTGTGTGCGTGTGTGTGTGTGCGTGTGTGTGCGTGCGTGTGTGTGTGTATGCGTGTGTGTGTGTGCGCGTGTGCGTGTGTGTGTGTGCGTGTGTGTGTGCGCGTGTGTGTGTGTGTGTGTGTGTGCGTGTGGAAACGTCCAGGACAAGAGATCTATCAGCTGCCACTTCTGCCACACCAGACTGCCCCGTTCTTCCTGTACCTACGAAAAAATAAAACGAAAAAGAAACAACAACAATGAACATTCAAGGACACTCAAGCCCCGATCGAACTCCTCCGAGGAAATTCTCGACACGCATGGAATCAAAGTTTGCATCGTTGGGATGCAGGGAACATTTTTTTTCCGCATTGCCCGATTTGTTTTGGCACATCAAAGGAGGAAATACCTTTAGGCGAGAAAAAAAAATGCTGATTTTGAGGATTTTTTTTTTAAGTCAAGATTTCTTATACATTTTGTAGACTTACAATTAGGGTATGTTTGATTACACGATGCTGAAGCTTGCATCGTTGAGGTGCAACGAAAGTATTTTTTTTTGCCCATTTAGGCTACAAAAATTACTGAAACATCTTTGAAGATTCGTATTTGGATTCCGTGACCTAAATTTGGTGAAAGAACGTTTGGATAGTAATAAAAACGAAGAAATTCAACAGTGAAGGAGAATTTTCGTTGCGTTCCAGCGATGCAAACTTCCACACCACTTCAGAGAGCTAAACGTACCGAGAAAATCTTGGCTACGAAACTTCCGTTGCGTTCCAACGATGCAAACTTCAATATCATTTTAATATGATACTCGATGACGCAACGATGTTTTTTTGTTTAAGGGGAGGTACCTGATTAAACGGCGAGAAAAACAGGTAAACTTCGGAAATTTTCATCTCAAAAACTAATGTTTCGATTGATTCCGGGTTTTTTAAAATTGGAAAATATGTAGGTTAAGGTATGTTTAGGAATTTTTAAAAATAAATTCGTTGACTGGACGCGATTCAAACGCGATTATCTCGAAACATAGTTTTCAAAGTCGGTACCAGATGTATGTCGTAAACGGCTTGTCCAAATTAGGATACAATTTTTTCGATAGTTTTTCTCGTCCGTCACGTAGGATTTTTTTGAAATTTTAATTTTTGACGGAATTGCGACCGTTTTAATTTAACATTCGTTTTTCGTTCGCAATTTCCGACGATTTTGAATTGCATACGCATTGCATAAAAAAGCAATGGTTCAATCAAATGAAAAGAAAACCCTACGTGGCGACCGAGAAAAACTATCGAAGAATATTGTATCCAAATTTGGACAAAATGGGACAAGCCGTTTTTGAGATACATCTGACACCGACTTTGAAAACTATGTTTCGAGATAATCGTGTTTGAATCGATTCCAGACAACGAATTTATTTTTAAAAAATCCTAAACATACCTCAATGTGCATATTTTCCAATTAAAAAAAAACCCGGATCCGATCGAAACATTAGTTTTTGAGATAATAACTCCCGAAGTTTACCTGTTTTTCTCGC
The DNA here is from genome assembly GCA_964007375.1 of Ophion obscuratus. Lineage (NCBI taxonomy): Eukaryota > Metazoa > Arthropoda > Insecta > Hymenoptera > Ichneumonidae > Ophion > Ophion obscuratus. The sequence continues at coordinate 36,936,033 of OZ023319.1, read as the reverse complement.
CGTTTACTCAGGTACCTCTCCTTAATTCTCGTTTTTTGGCGATCAACTAGTTGCTTTATGTGTTTGGTTAGCAAAAAACATGTATCCGCCCGTGGTCAGGCTCTACTGCTAAGAAAGCACCGCTAAAAAAGTACTGCTAAAGGCTAGTGGGGTGAAAAGGTTCCGGCCTGACCAAGAAAAACGATGTTTTAAAAATTCTTTTGTTTTATTTTTCAACATAATCTCCATCAACACTGATACATTTCTCATAACGGTGTTCTAATTTAGTTATACCAGTTTTAAACGTAGATTCGTCAAGCTCCTCAAAATACTGATTTACAGCTTCGATAACTTCTTCGTTGCTCTTAAATCTTCTTCCGCCAAGCCATTTTCTGAGGTTAGGAAACAGGTAATAGTCGCTGGGGGCTAAGTCTGAAGAGTAGGGAGGATGCGGCATCAATTCAAACTTCAATTCGTGGATTTTGGACATGGCAACAATCGACGAATGCGCTGGTGCGTTATCGTGATGAAACAAAACGTTTTTCTTCACCAAATGAGGTCGTTTAATCTGCACCTCGTGCTTCAAACGTTGCAATAACTCTGCGTAGTATTGACCAGTGATAGTCTTACCCTTTTCAAGGTAATCAATGTATATAATTCCTCTCGCATCCCAAAAAGCAGTAGCCATAACCTTGTTTGCCGATAAAATTGCTTTTGCCTTCTTTGGGGTTGGTTCCCCTTTTCCAACCCACTGTTTTGACTGTTCTTTATTTTCAGGAGTGTAGTGGTGGACCCATGTCTCATCAACAGTTATGAATCGACGTAAAAATTCGTTTGGATTACGCCTATACAGCGCCAAATTGTCGGTAGAAATGGTTTTTCGAAGCAGTTTTTGGTCGAGCGTTAGCAAACGCGGCACCCACCTTGCACACAGCTTTCCATGTTCAAATGGTTGTGCAAAATATTTCGCACACGTTCAGCTGACATCCTACAGGTCTCAGCTATCTCATACACTTTCAACCTGCGGTCTTCCAACACTATTTTATGGATTTTTTCAATCATCTCTGAAGTTGTGACTTCAACGGGCCGTCCTGAGCGAGGCTCGTCAGAGGTCCTCACACGACCCATTTTAAATTCAGAAACCCACTGCTTAATAGTTGAATATGATGGGGAGGAGTCTCCTAGTGCTGAATCCATCTCTTCTTTTATTTGTTTTGGTGTAAAACCTTTCAAATGGAAGTATTTGTTGACAGCACGTTTTTCCAATTTTTCCATTTTTACGAAAACAACGGAAGCGTCTCGCGCAATGTGCTCTCAAACGCAAACTCTAACGTAGCGATTGGGCTGAAACTGTAAATACAAGCTCGGTAGGAATGGTACTGTAGGACGCCGCTCCAAAACTAGACCTAGTGGCACCATCTCTTGGTCAGGCCGGAAACTTTTCACCCCACCTCGTATACTGCTAAAACTGTACTGCTAAACGGACTCTCCTGCTAAAAGCTCCACTGCTGAAACTTTACTGCTAAAAGCTGTACTGCTAAATGGGCTCTACTGCTAACTGGCCTGTACAGCTAGAAACTGTACTGCTAAATGGGTTCCGCTGCTAACTGGATTGCTAAAACTAGCTTCTGACAGAGGGCTCATAAAAGTCCCACTGTTGAAGGTTATATTGTACTTTTTGGGATTTTTTTAAGAAAACTTACCTTGCTATCGCCGCCATTATGCTGCATTCGGCAGGATGCGTCCGTAGACACCTCATTTGTACTCCTGTGACGTCAGGAACGTCGAAAATTAGAATTATCTACAGCAAACGTTTACCTTAGAGCTGCATTATTGATGAAAAAGCATAACATTTTCGATATGTCGATATATGTTTGTTTGGGTTTGTTTGGGTTTTAGCAGTTGAGACTCTTTAGCAGTGCTGCTTTTAGCACTAGAGTCTAGTTAGCAGTCGAGTTAGTTAGCAGTCGAGAGTCAAGTTAGCAGTCGAGTTAGCAGTCGAGCTAGAGTCGAGTTAGCAGTCGAGCTAGAGTCGAGTTAGCAGTCGAGTTAGTTAGCCGTCGAGCTAGAGTCGAGTTAGCAGTCGAGAGCAGCACTAGAGCCCATTTAGCACTAGAGCTTTCAGCAGTACAGTTTTAGCAGTAGAGCTTTTAGCAGTACAGTTTTAGAAGTAGAGCCCGTTTAGCGGTAGAATTTGTAGCAGTTTTTTGTAGCGTTAGAGCCCTGGTACCTCCCCGCTATGTACGTCTTCCGGAACTCACCCTCAGGAGGGGGTGAAAAAAAAATCGAAAAAATTATATCGACCGATGTACGTCTATCACGCGTTTTCTTTTTCGATAAGAATATTGACGAGCCCGAAAAGGAAGCGTAAACAAATTTCGACGTTTTTCGAGCAGAGGATACCGCTCTCAGGAGGGGGTGAAAAATCGAAAAAATCATATCAACGTACGTCCATCACTCATTTTCTTTGACGATAAATGTATTGGGGCGCTCGAAAAAGTAGGGTAAAGAAATTTAGACCTTTTTCGAGTAGAGGGCCTTAGGAGGGATGGTGTTGAACCTTTCATCGTTGGAACACAACGGAAATTAATTTAGTTAGACTGTTGAAGCGTTTTGTCGCGAATGTGACAACTGCAACATAAATTGGCAAGAAAATATTTTCGTTGACAATAATGAAAGAAAAAAAACAGGATTCTCGTTGCATTCCAACGATGAAAACTTCAATACCTTACAAATATTTGACGCAATTGCGACAGATAGTATTGGAGGAATTGATAAATAAGTAACGAAATTACTAAATCGTCAGTGATTGAACGAAATTACCAGTAAATGGACGTGTGGTGTACATAAACGCTGTGAAGGATAACGATTTATTATTGATTTTTATTAAATGCTAGATTTCGTGATCACTGTGTTGCACAATAATCATAATATTCTTATAGATATGAGTATTATATATTCGTTATGACGAGTTCACAGAAAATACACAAAGCTTCTTAAAAAAACTACTAAACTTGTCTTCGACGGAGAAATATAAAATAAAGTGTTGTAAAATTTGTAAAAACGAACGAAATAATTCTATGACAACATTTAATGAAATGTACATTGTGATCTCTTAGCATAAATTAATTTTGAAATTTTCAGCAGATGAGCTAAATTTTTTACTCTACTTTGAAAATTATTAGAACGGAGCCGATTTGTCTATCTACTGGAAAAAGGTTAGAATACCACACCAGTGAATAAACATGTCTAATTCTGACCTATTATTACGAAATTATTTTCAAAATTTGCAAAAAAATCAAAGATTGATTGTATCTAAAGTGATGAAAGTAATACTGATCCTCAAAACTCACCAAACCTATTGTTTTCGTCTTTAGACCTTCACCGTGCTCAGCCGTATCGTAACAAGTAAAAAAATGTTGCGAGGTCGATCTCTCCGATTCCGATGAAATTTGGCATGCTTGTAGAATGGGTAAAAATCGGCGACCCGTATTTTTTGACATCTGCAGAACCCGATTTTGTAGTGGTGAAACGCACCTTCGAAAATAGGGGTATTTTTCGTTTCTCGTCGATAACGTTATCATTCTCATCGAATTTTTTTCATATCTCGTACCGTTAAAACATCATCGACGAATTAGTTCAATCAAATAGCAACACGGTTGACTCTACGAAAATTCCATTTAATTTAAAAAAAAATTTAATCCAATAGATCCATTTAGTGGATTCAACTAAATTGTTTTGCGAACAGATCACGGATTAGGATTAAGGCTTTAGGCCGCAGTAACGCGTTTAAAATCATGTGCGAATTTAACAATTTTTTTTCGTATGAAAAAGTGATTCACTCATAAAATTAATTACACAAATATTTAGTATGCATATCAAGCTGTTAGAAAATATATACATATATTTTTTTCGATGTACAAAATGGCCGACTACTCGAAACTTCTCGAAACAGCTTTTTTTCCAATTGTCGTGACAAATAACTTCAACAATTTTCACTCGATTTACTTCACATTTAAAAGTTATGTTCCTAATTGCATTTCGCAGAGAAGTACGTATGGAATTTCTGATTAATCGAAAACTTTACATTTTATGAGCAGTTATAACGAAATTTTTCACCTCAAATTCCTTCCTTAAGTTCAAATACCTACAACTTTTGAACAAACAATATTTTTCAAATTTCGTACGTACTTCTCTAGGTATTCTAATGCAGATTGACGAGAATTTTTATTTTTTGTTCTAGGTTAATAATTGTGGATGCTAAATGTCACGCTGCGGAGCGCCTAAAAAAATGATAACAAAAAAAAATATTAGTAGCTATTTTGTACATCGAAAAAAATATATATAAATTTTTTAACAGCTTGATATTCATACTAAATAGATGTGTAATTAATTTTATGAGTGAATTACTTTATCATACGGAGAAAAAATTGTTAAATTCGCACATGATTGTATACGCGTAACTGTAGCCTAAGGCCTTAAATAAAATATTGTTATTTGGACGATATTGAATAGATTTTGATTTGAATAAATTAATATATTAAAACGAATAATTCCACTAATGGAATGCAATAGGAAAAATCTGATTCCACGAAAAATCTAGTTAAATCAAATTTAAAAAATCAAATGGACGTGGTTCTCTAATATTCATAGAATTTTTCTGTCAGTGTACCCTAGTCATAAAAATAAATAACCAAAAAACTAAAAAAAAATTTCCGTTGCATTCCAACTATGCAAACTTCAACACCATCGACGCAGAAACCAATAATCCTACCAGTTCCCCTTTTCCCAAACAACTTTATTCTTCTCCCTCATCGTGTTTAAAAAAAAAGTATTAATCTCGCGCTCGCGAAAAAATCAGTGGAATCGTTGCTCGTACATATTACGAGACAAATTGAGAAACCGAAATAACGAAAAATCGAAGCGAAAATAGACCTCTCGTAGCATACGAACGCTCGACGCAACAAACACACACACACACGTACACACACGTGCAGGGACGCGCATGTGTCACGAAAATCTCGTTATAATTAAAATCGTCGCGGACGTCATTCGAATGGCGATTAATCGTTGCGCGGCGAGACGCAAGACACCGGGAGGGGGCGTGAGAGAAAAAGGGACTCGGGGGGAAAAATCGTTGATAAAGACTTCTATCGCGATACATGCATATATCCGTACAATGTGTAGGAATTGCGAGAGAAGGAAGCCGGCAGAGGAGTAACGAGAAAGGAAAAAAGGAAGACAGAGAGAGCGAGTGCGGAACGAGGTAAAAAAAGAAGCCACGAGGAAGCGAGGCCGTTTTATTCACTGCAACTCTGGATATATATATATATATACCGGGTGACCCATTTTAATCTTACACCCGATTTATATCGAAAAATACTGCTACGGTCAAGTATTGAGTATAAAACTTTTAGGTTTCAAAGAGAATGTTAAAAAAAAATATTTTTTTGGCCCAACATTCAAAATGGCGACGTTGCGATAGCTGACATGTTTTTTTTTAACGGGATCATACATTTTTTTCACCAAGACATCAGGTCAAACCTAACAACTTTTGTAGGAAATATTTTTTGATAACGTTCATCATTTTTTGGTTAGGTTACCATTTTTTAAAAAGTATTTCAGCGCTATCCAGAATGTACCACGAGGACTTCAACATTCGCAGTGTGAGTGTGTGGGTGTGAGTTTGTTTGGGTTTATTCGGGTTTTTTCGATAACCCAATCTAACCCAAACAAGGATTAGGTCTCTGCCGTTCGTCATTGCGGCTAAAAATGGTATTCTAACCTAATAATTATTAACGTTGTCAAAAATCTTGTTCTACCCCAAGTTGTTAATTAACAACTTTGGTAGAACAAGTTGTTAACTAACAACTTTGGTAGAACAAGTTGTTAACTAACAACTTTGGTAAAACAAGTTTTTCGACAATGTTCATAATTTCTAGGTTAGAATATCATTTTTTAGCCGAAGTGACGAGCAGCAGAGACCTCATCTTTGTTTGGGTTGGATTGGGTTATCGAACGAACCCAAACATTATGGCCTGATGAAGGCTTTGATTAGACGTTAATATGGCATGTCGGCCATATTAACGTCGCCATGTTGAACTTTCGACAAAAATGATTTTGTTTTGAACGTCCCACTTGAAGCTTAAAAGATTTATTAAACTCAATACTTGATCGGAGCAGTATTGTTCGAGATGAATCAGGTGTAAGATTGAAATGGAACACCCGGCATATGCACATATATATATATATTCACATATACACATCCACACACACACATACATATACCCACATATGTCAGTATTCATGTACGTACTATCTCGAATCGCACTAGCGGGGCGAGCGGGGCGGCGGGTTTCTTCCGGGTTTCTTCCGTCTGGCCCAGAATGTCGTCGATCCCCGCGCGAGCTTTCACTGCAGTTTTCTCGTCTGGGTCGCTCCGTCGAGATTCTGCCGCTACCCGCCGCAAGCGTTGCTGCCGCCACTCGGTCGATATATGAACTTCGTGCCCCTTTTTTTCGTTGCTTCCGTTTCTTTCAATTTCTTTTTTCTTTTTTCCTCTCAACGTCGGTTTTTTTTAAATGTGGAGTAACATCCCCGACGAAGTCGAAGAATCAAGTGAAACGGGGAAAAAAGAGCGAAAGATAAAGGACGGCAAGAGGTGAGAACAAGGCAGTTAAATGGAGGAGCACGCCCAACGAGGTTAAA